>JAQIUQ010003265.1:0-57146 GCA_030378365.1 Hybognathus amarus
AATAATCATTTGTCAGTTTTCACAAATTGAAACGTCTTAAAAAATGGACTAATAAATATTTGGACTAAGAACAGTGAGAAGATTTTTTTTTCAAATGGATTTTTAGTATACATTGCATAATGACTGAATAGAATACATAAGCTTAAGCAACAAAATTTTTGTTCAACCAAGTCCAACAGACCAGAGCAATTGTATATGTTTTGCGTTGAGGTGAAACTTGAGGGTCGAATGTGATATGTGAATTTCTTGTTGCATAGTTTTCACACAACCCTGCTCTTAATTACGCTTCCATCCAGCGCTTCACATTAACTTTTTTGCTCACTAGCCAATGAGGCTAGCGGTTTTCCAAAATTAGTAGCCACACAGCACTTTTACTAGCCACATTTTAAATGGGGCTTAAAACGTGCTAAAATTTCATAATTTTATCATTAGCTCTGGTTGTAAAGCTTATTTTTTGAAAACATGTTGTCTATTAAGATAAACACATACAATAGATTCTTATTGTATATAATAAAAGTTCTGCATCTTTTTTTACAGCAGTAAATAATACAGAGTAGAACAATTATCTGCATTAGAAACAATGAGCAAATAATACATAATCTTTTCTAAGAAAAAATCCACAATTAAGGCAACAGGATTACAACTTTATATAGGCCTATATGACAGTTTTGGGGACTTTAGATTGTTTGTTTTGCATCAGCATTTCCTCAGAGAGAGACTTAATAATTATCATCATGAAGCTGGTAGCTCTGAGTAACTGGAGATATGTCCACCTGAAACAAGTATAGGCCTACATGTTTATTGCCCAGATTATTCCCACAAATGCATCTCCTGCTTTCTTTCATGACATGATTAATTTTATTAAAATATAGAATTAAGTCTGTAAAGATAGTTGTGATATGACGTGACATAAGGGCAGCCCTGCTAGTAGTTACACCGTGTCCCTTAATCATGAAGATTATTTTTTATATAAAATATCGGCCACGCACACTCACGAACTGACTGAACGCTGTGTTGATGTGTGTGTGCATGCGACCAGTCACGTGTGATGATCATTTGACAAAAGTCTGGATGTCATATTTGGCGCGCGCACCCTCGCGCAGCGGCACTACAGGAGAGCGAGACGCGCCTATGTTCTGGATTCTCATGCTTATTAAAAAAGATCGTTATATCACATTAAGTTGATAATTAAGGGCAGACTAAAACAGCCCTCAGTCCGACGGCCAGCCTGCGAGTTTAATCTCCACGTGTCTAATGTCGTGCAATTCGTTTGTTACGTCAGATGTCTTTTGACAAGAGTACAATTTTTCAACAAGCCAAAGTGGCTAGTGGGAGTGACCCACCACGCATGAAATCCACCCACATTTGGCGGGTATTAATGTCAAACCCTGCATCCGTTCGTTTTTATAACATAATTTCCCATCCACGGGACCAACCAAAGCGGTCTCTTTAGCTTCTTCGTTCGTGTTCACTGTTTGTTGTTTAGTTGTCTGAAGCATGGACTGTAAAAAAAGTCATGAACGCTAGTTGGTGCTCCAGTATAATCAGTCCGCCGAAACTAAACCAGAGAGAAATGTTCCGCGGTGGAAAAATATGTGCGATTAAAATGCGTTACTTTTTTGTGTAATTAATTAATGCGTTAAAGTCTGTAATTAATTAATCGTAATTAACGCGTTAAAGTCCCGGCCCTAATATATATATATATATATATATATATATATATATATATATAATAAAAAAGGTTTTGGCCCAGTTTCTAAAATAAATTATAGACCAAAGCTAAAAAATGTGCAGTTCATTAATTACCTTTAAATATGCATGACATTTATACATCTATTACTTATAGATGTGACGAGAATATTAGTGTATTGTACATGCACAATAATTCTGTTTGTTCACTGTATGGACTCTTCACTTCAACTGAATTTGAAACTTAACCCAGTTTTGTGTCACATGATCAGGCCTCATGAAAACAAGGAATCATATTTCTACTTTTACTTTGATCAGCTAGCATGCAAGCAGAGGTTATATTAATGAGCGCCATTTCAGCTTAGAATTTTCATTTGTTTGATGCTGTTACAAAAAAAGCGGAAGATGGATGGATGATGCTGTTAACACATAAAACCTCTTGGCACATGAACCCCATAATACAGCTTATATGACAAAGTCAATAAACTTTTTATTGGACTTGTGTCTATGTGGTTAGGAACATTGAATGTAAAACTGGCCTGCTGACTGATGGTGTTTGTACCTTCTTCAGCTGGGTGGAGAGCACGGACAGTCTCTCGTTTTCAGCGGAGACATTGGCCAGCATGACACGGGCCTGTTTAAGCTCCGCCTGCAGCTCATCCATGCGAATCTCCATGGCCGTCTCTTTAGTGGCCGACTCTTGCAGGAGCCTCTCTTCTCGACTTTCCCCATCTGCAGCTGCACGCTTATGGCTGCTCACAGAGTCTGCCAGAGCCTATAAACATTTACACCAATCAAAAAATTAAATTAATCAAACCCTCTCAATCTCCACCATAGCCAAGACTCTGAATTACACAAGAAAAGTTTTTGCCAGTTCTCAACAAAAGAAGAAACAAAACGATTTAGTTGATTGACTGAATGGACAAGCAACATTGACACAATTTACAGCCTTCTGCTATTTTGCGTGAATGTCTTAAATTCTTTAAACGAGTTTTCACTTTTCAGAGCTATTGAAAGTTAAGAAGTTGTTAGTCTTCAATTATTTTGAGTAATTTGTTTACTTGCTTAGGCAATAAACAACTGCACTGAGAGCTGGTGAAGTGAAACATAATATTCCAGCTTCACTGGCAAACAGAGGGTGTACTTACAATGGGTTTAACTCATGCTAAAGCCGCTTTTGTGCTTGGACAAACCGTAACAAACATACCCCAGACTGTCTCACACTGAATTGAACTGTTACCAGATGAACCAATACTGTACGGTTGCCTTTGTGTAGCCACACACTTTTCTCTGAACATTATAATTTGAATCACGTGAGAAAACATGCTTGTGCTGCTCTATAATTAACAATGAAAGGCAGAGTGAAAAGGGGGAAGTGAAGTGTACTTGACAGAGCCAGGGGAATTTTTTACCATTGTGTAGGAGCAGAACGTGCAGTTTAAAAGACATAAAATGAAGATGTCCCCAAAATGATTTCCTTGAGTGAAAGTTGAAACACAAAAGGAGATGTTCAAATATCTCAGCAGCTCTATTCCATGCAACAAAAACAAAAGGTGATTTATAAGAGTAAGCTTTAAAGCGACAAATAAGCACCATAAAAGTATCCTAAGTGGTTCATGGTTCTGAGGACATGCAATAATTGTAGGGCTGCAGCTATGGATTATTTTAGTATAATTTATTTTATTTTATTTTATAATTTATTTATTTTATTATAGTATAGTTTATTTTATTGAACAACACTGTTAAAATACACAATGTAAAATAAATGATATAAACTAATAAACATAACTTATGTAAAAATATAAAATTACGTGTTATAATAGATGCCTCCTGCAAAGGGGGCCAACGGCCTTGGTGTTAGTCAAATCCTTTAAATATCGGCCAAACCATATTTATTTTAAATGTCCACTTAATCTTTAATATTTGGCCACTTCTATATGATAGAAATTCAACAGCCACTGTAATTTCTTGAGCAAGAACATGTGCATATCAAAACATGCAAACTCAGCGCGAGGGTTTAAACTTTAGTAATCGCAATGAACAACAATTTGGATATTTAGAAACATTTATGTATTCTCCTGTGCTGGCGTAGACTTACAAATGAGTTGCGTTACAAATCTTGTGAAATGACGCAAACTGCATTTCCAGTTCAATGTTATTATTAGCAACTCAAACTCAAAGCATGCAGAGATGGAGTGCAACTATGAAACACAAACCGCGTCCAACTTTTTGCATTCCCAGATGTGTGTTATTGGAAAGTTTGGAAACCTAAACAAACCTGCGGTAATGTAATACCATGCAAATAATTAAAGCGTTGTGCTTCAATGTGGAAAAAAAAGTGCATATTTATTTAACTGATTCGCTGCCTTTAGCACTATGCTATATTATGATAAATGGTTTTAAATATATTGCGTAGCCTTAGAAAACAGTGTAATATGGCAGTTTATGGATTCTAGTCTGTGGAATGCCCCACTTCTGGATTTTTTTTTAAATGAGTACTCGACTTTAATCAAGGAATCGTGACAGCTCTAAATAATTTAACCTGCAAATTGGTAGGTTTTTTTTTGTATTATAGACTTACTATTTTAGATTTTATAATTATTATAATTTTTTATGGGTGGGAGATTTTTATCATTTTAATGTTTCAGTAATTTTGTTGTGCATTTTGTCATTTTGTTATTATAACTATAGTTTTTATACATTTTTATTTCAGTTTAAGTTATTTTAGTAAATCAAGTTGAACTAAATAAAAATGACAAATGTGTTGCAACTAGCAGAAATAAAACAAGTTTATTTTATTTTAGTTTACATTTTTATGGTTTTGGTATTAGTTAACTATAATAACTCATCTTTCATATGAGCTCTCAAACACACAAGAACCAATGACATTTGGCTTCAACACACTATTGTTTAATTCATTGTATGGAAAAGAGCTGCTTGTACATTACATTCTGCCATAAACCTTTTGTGTTTCAAGAAAGCAAGAAAATAATATTGGTTTGAAACAGCACGCGAGAGACGGGTCAGTCAATTTTCATTCGTGGATGATGAACTATTGAATGAAAAAGACGATTCAATAAAAGTATTGATTAGTAGAAGAATCTTAGAGGACTACACAGGAAATGACAACTGCAATGTGAACCACATCTACATCTCTAGAATATCACACTAGACCCAGATCTGTTCACTTCAGTCATTTCACTCTACCACACTCACCTACTTTGCAGATTTCATGCTCTACTAATCAGACACACAGAGAGAGAAATACATGAGCCCAATCTTCATACCAGAGGGAGTGGGTCAACAATGCACCACATGTGAACTTCAAATAAAATATGAGTGACATATTGATATTAGCCAAAGTTAGCCAGCCAATAATGCATGTGCACATATACACTCACCGGCCACTTTATTAGGTACCCCATGCTAGTAACGGGTTGGACCCCCTTTTGCCTTCAGAACTGCCTCAATTCTTCATGGCATAGATTCAACAAGGTGCTGGAAACATTCCTCAGGGAGTTTGGTCCATATTGACATGATGGCATCACACAGTTGCCGCAGATTTGTCGGCTGCACATCCATGATGCGAATCTCCCGTTCCACCACATCCCAAAGATGCTCTATTGGATTGAGATCTGGTGACTGTGGAGGCCATTTGAGTACAGCAAACTCATTGTCATGTTCAAGAAACCAGTCTGAGATGATTCCAGCTTTATGACATGGCACATTATCCTGCTGAAAGTAGCCATCAGAAGTTGGGTACATTGTGGTCATAAAGGGATGGACATGGTCAGCAACAATACTCAGGTAGGCTGTGGCGTTGCAACGATGCTCAATTGGTACCAAGGGCCCCAAAGAGTGCCAAGAAAATATTCCCCACACCATGACACCACCACCACCAGCCTGAACCGTTGATACAAAGCAGGATGGATCCATGCTTTCATGTTGTAGACGCCAAATTCTGACCCTACCATCCGAATGTCGCAGCAGAAATCGAGACTCATCAGACCAGGCAACGTTTTTCCAATCTTCTATTGACCAATTTCGATGAGCTTGTGCAAATTGTAGCCTCAGTTTCCTGTTCTTAGCTGAAAGGAGTGGCACCCGGTGTGGTCTTCTGCTGCTGTAGCCCATCTGCCTCAAAGTTCGACGTACTGTGCGTTCAGAGATGCTCTTCTGCCCACCTTGGTTGTAACGGATGGTTATTTGAGTCACTGTTGCCCTTCTATCAGCTCGAACCAGTCTGGCCATTCTCCTCTGACCTCTGGCATCAACAAGGCATTTCCGCCCACAGAACTGCCGCTCACTGGATGTTTTTTCTTTTTCGGACCATTCTCTGTAAACCCTAGAGATGGTTGTGCGTGAAAATCCCAGTAGATTAGCAGTTTCTGAAATACTCAGACCAGCCCTTCTGGCACCAACAATCATGCCACGTTCAAAGTCACTCAAATCACCTTTCTTCCCCATACTGATGCTCGGTTTGAACTGCAGGAGATTGTCTTGACCATGTCTACATGCCTAAATGCACTGAGTTGGCGCCATGTGATTGGCTGCTTAGAAATTAAGTGTTAACGAGCAGTTGGACAGGTGTACCTAATAAAGTGGCCGGTGAGTGTAATGTCCATGTGCTGCAAATTTGTAGAACTGTCAAATTCTAAATGCAGGGATTTTGGGCCACAGATTTATGTAATAAGTCAGTTAACAAAGAGCCAAAAAAAATAAATAAATAAATAAATAAACAAAAAAAAAAACGAATTCGTCCCAGGCTTACAGCCTAGGCCTATTTGTTTTCTATGGCAGTGGACCAAAAAGACTGATCTGTCTGAACAGATAATTAAAATTGTAGTGCACACGAAATGAGCACATAATACATATCCTCAATTTTAAAATTCAAGAACCCACCGTAATTTTAAACTTAAGAAAAATAGCTATACATTTTCCTATAAAACATTTGGAAAAAATATTTTCTTTATAAATGGGATACAAGGCAATTTAAATAAGTAAAGTCCTTACATTTCACAGGAGCTCATTAATCTAGAGAAAGATGGGACAGATTTTATCATTCATTATTTCACAGATTATTCAATGGTTATTATCAAAAGAATAACATGCAAATCACTCGATCAAGCTCTATTTGGCTTGATGAATCAAAGCTACACTATTTTCCTTTTTGCCATCATGAAATTTTGTATAAATATCTGACTACTTCTGCTTAGTCCCCTCCCTGTATGGGGTCCCAAAGAACAGTTTGTATTATGTGATTAGCGTTCAATTTAAAGGTCAAGTTTTGGTTTGGTAAGATTTTACAGAGCACTGCAGGGAAAAGCTTTGGCTAATTTAGCCATTATCCTCAAGTTTTCAACCTAAAATTAAATGACAAATCCTGCAATGATACTGACAAAAAGGGAAAACAGGTCACTGAAAATGGTGTCCTATCTCCAGACAAAACATATGCAAACCATCCAATATCTTTAACACCACAAGGATATGAATCACAAAGGGATGATGATTCTGAATCTGATCATTCAACAGAAGAAGGGCAAAGAAAAAGTCCCCAGGCTGGTTGTGTAACAGCTAAATTGATTACTTCTCAATGCTTGATTGTTACTTAGACAAAATCTCTTTATAGAAAAAGCACTTCAAGAAGCAAATCACAAGTTCAATGATTTTTTTTAGTGGTTCTGAACTGGTTGGTCATGAATCATGAGTAAAACAAATGAATAGCCTTTTCAACTTTTAAAAGAAAAGCGAAAACCCAGTTTGATGGCAAAGGTTATGTCTCACCGTCCAATCAAATTGTCGGCTATATTATATATATATCACACACACACACACTGATATCTGTCTATCTATTGGTGGTGATGGCGCAGTGGATAAGACACATGCCTTAAGTGTAAGAGACCAGAGTTCGAATTCACTGTGAGACACCAATGTGTCCCTAAGCAAGACACTTAACCCCTAGTTGCTCCAGAGGTGTGCGACCTCTGACATATATAGCAATTGTAGTCGCTTTGGATAAAAGCATAAACTTAATGAATAGATGTAATCAACAAATTCATCTGTTTTCAGATGCATGAACAGGTTGTTGTGATATGCCCTCATCGCTCATCCTCAAATAAACAAAACCACTCAAGGTCAAGGTAAGTCAGAGTCAAGGTAATAGAAATCATGACCCAGACTACATTTAACACAGGTTCACTTGCTTCAATAATAAACACGATTTGTTTAGACAAAAGTTGTGTGCGGCAAATTATTGTCTGCCAAGAGAATTAAACCATTTAGACAAAAAAATAATAATAATACTCATACCTATACAATAGGGGTGGGCGATATGGCAAAAATATCATATCACGATTTTTTTAGGAAAATCACGATCACGATTTTTTATCACGATTCTTTTTCAAGTTGGTTTTAATATTTTGCACGTGGCTGTTCATTACAGCCAAACTAATGTCCCTATGTTAAAAACAAAGCCTTAGGTAGCAAAAGAAAAAAGAAATGCAAACATTTAGGCCAGTGGCGAAGATAAAAATCTTTGTCATTATTTTCTTTGTTATTAAAAAAATAAGACAAGATCAACATTACACAAATTAATATTCAAATTAAATAAATAGTGCTTTATTTTTTCAGATGCAGTAGGTGTATTTAGCATTAGCATTGAAGAAAGTAATTAAATGAACAAATATTAAATTAAAACACTACATAGACTTCACTGAATAAATTATTGATTCTTATTAAAGCTACTATTAAAGTTCTCAGTCAGTGAGTGATTTTCTCCTTGTGTTTTTTTGTTTGTTTTATTAACACTAAAGGGATAGTTCCCTCAAAAATGAAAATGGTCTTAATTTACTCTCTCAAAATGTTTTAAACCCGAATAAGTTTCTTTCTTCTGTTGAAAATTAAAGTTATTTTGAATATTGTGGGTAACCGAACAGTTGCTGGTCCCCCAATAGTTTTTTATAGGTTCTCAACTGGAAGTTAATGGGGACCAAGCAACTGTTTGGTTACCCACATTAAAAAAAAATCGTCTTTTGTGTTCAGAACAAAAAAGAAATTAATACAGGTTTGGAACAACATTAGAGTGAGTAAATAATGACAGATTTTTTTTTTTTTTTTTTTTTATTACTTATCCCTTTAAGGACAAGCGGCAGTACTATTCATCCTGTCGCTTTAGACCAGCACGCGACGCGTTTAATATAGACGGATATTACACCAGATATTCTCTCAAATGTTTGCTTTCACTTTAGACATAGCCTGTTTATGTAAACATTGTGTGTATTTAAAAGTATTAGCTATAATAAGACTCGAAAGATAACTTAGTCCAGTAGTCCAGGCGCTGTTTGACAGGCTTCTAGTGCCTGTGAGCGTCGGGGGAATGCGCTCAGGAAAGCGCACGTCATCAGCACGTGAATTAAATGTTTAACCGGCAAGGCTTATGCAAATAATGAACTTTTGTGAATGCAGTGTCCCGTAACTGTTACCTATTCATTAACGTGTGATGTGTAGGCTACGTCGCTTTGAGGCGCCAGAACTGAACTGATAGAATGCACTGTAACACGATACTACGATATTTCTTCAAAAGCAGATCGTGGAGACATTTTAATCGTCCACGATTAAAAATAGTCATATCGCACACCCCTACTATACAATACATTATTTTACAAGTTCCTTTGCCCATATAATCTATAAATCTAATACAATTTCTAATCTCTAATACGGTTAAGCATTATTTGGCTTGCTCTCCGTAATGGAGTAAATTTTGATAAATTTAAAAAAATAAATTTTGTCGGCAGGAAAAATGGTCCAAGGAATCATTCGGTTTGTATGCGTACCAAAACGGAAGCCTTGAACTGAAACGGTTCAATACCAATACATGTACCGTTACACCCCTAATGTCTAAATTATTTTGGTGGAGTTAGAGAGGTTGAAGGATGCCAAAACATTACATGCTCTTACATGCTCCGGCAGTTAATTGAAAGATTAGATGGGTCAGTGCAGTCTCATCGTCAGTTATATGACGTCTTTTGACCATACGTCAACATCCGCCATTTAGGGTACCCTTTAACGTCGGTTATGCCGAGATTCAGACTGCACGATTTTAGCCATGATTTTGGCTCACCGACAGGTTTTGAGAAACCGCAACAAATGCCTGAAATCACAGGCAAATCGACGCTCGTTCACGCGAGTGACAATCACGCAATGTGAATGAGCAAAGACGCGAACTGAGAAGAATCACCGACAAGTCGCCGACGCCCGTGAGATATTTGGCATGCTAAATATCTCGACCTGTCTGCGATTCAAAATCCTGCTGTGTGAAAAGTGTCCTAACTGAAAACTAAATGGCGATCACCGGCAGCCAGTGAGAGAGCAACATACAGAGCAGCAGGGAGTTTGGGGAGGAGTTATAGATCACATATCAATATGATATGACATGGTTTCAGAAAAAAAGCTTCTTCTCTGTCTATTTGGACACAATAAATGGAAGAAAAATTATTTGGCAGGAGCACTCGTGTCTGTTTGACGTTTCACCTGAGCTGTACCACAACCGTGTTCGGAAAAAAAAGTCTCACGTGAGAACTCTGGTCTTGCACGTGTGGTGTCGCGTTGTTTCCTTCTCACATCTCACGTGTGTTTGTTGTGAAACGTAGTTTGCACGCAGCGTGCTAGACAGAGAGTCTGTCGGTGATTTTTCCTATTGTAAAGTCATGCAGTGTGAAACCTTCTGTCATCGATCAATCGTCCAGTGTAAACACAGCAGTGACTGAATGCTGGCCAAGATAGTCATGCAGTGTGAAAAGAACAGTGACCCGACTACTTTGAAAATCGTGCAGTCAGAACTTGGCATTAGATGACGTTCTCGGACCCTAACTGTACCCCAGACCTAAACCTACCCCTAAACCTACCCCGTCACCTAACTGACGTTAAACAGGCATGTGATTGGCTAAGGACAAAAAAGCAGGAAAATATACCGAGCCGCATCGGCTCCCGCATCCCTGATCCCGCATTTTTCCTCTATGTTTTATTAACATTAAATAGATAGTTCTCCCAAAAATTGTAATTGTCATAATTTACTCTCTCAAGTTGTTTTAAACCTGAATAAGTTTCTTTCTTCTGTTGAATTTATTTGGAAGAATGTGGGTAACCAAACAGTTGATGTACCCCACTGATTTCCATAGTACATTTTTCCCTATGGAAGTCAATGGGGACCAGCAACTCTCTGGTTACCCACATTCTTCAAAATATCTTCTTTTGTGTTCAGCGCAAGAAATAAATTAATACAGGCTTGGAACAACAGTACAGTGAATAAAAAATGTCAGAATTTTAATTTTTCAGTCAACTATCCCTTTAAGGACAAAAGGGATCGCGTAAGGACCTGTACACGACGCGTCTTATACACGCGCATTTGACAAGCAGATTTCTCTCAATTTTCTCGGTTTGCTTTCAGTTTAGACATAACCAAATGTTCTTCTGTAAACCATGTGTGTATTTGAGAGTATTAGCGAAATAAGACTAGAAAGATAACTTAGTCCAGCAACCAGGTGCTGTGAGACAAGCTTTTAGTCATGTGCGTGTCGGGTGCATCAGCAGTGAATGACATTTAACCGGCAAGGCTTTAAAGCACATGCAAATTATGAACTTTTGTGAACTCACTGAACTGATTTGGCCGTTACTCTGCGTTAATATTTTATGTGAGTATTTGTCGCGTTGTACACTAATGCTGTTGAGACGGAGGCGTCAGAACTAAAACTGATAAAATGCACGATATTCATATTACTACAAAAGCACTCAGCAGCTTGCTTGGAGCAAGGATCATAGTGCAAATTTGAACTTTATCGATATATCGCCCAGCCCTACTGGGGACCTAACGGTGATGTTCTTGTAAACTGACAACGATAACACAATAGCGCAGAGGCGACTGAGGTACGAAATTGAGCAGGTGAAAAAGCTGAGACGCAAGTACGTCTTTGTTGATACTTGGAAAGGAAGGAAGAAATCTGCTACGCACGTCAGCCAGTTATGTCCTCATATCCTCTCCTTTTCACTCCGGCAGCCGACCCAGCCGACACCCGTCCCCCTCACCCTTTTATTTTTTTTTACAGATCTGCATGATTCACGTAGGTCACATTTTCAGGTTCGGAAAATCCGGAATTCCGGATTAATGCGGAAAAATCACATCCCTGGTTAAAGGTAAAGCATCAGTTGTATGACAGTTCCCAGTCATGTAACTGACGGTTAAAGGGTACCCTAAAACAGCCGAATGTTGATGTATGGTCAAAAGACGTCCCAAGACGTCAGTTATGCGAACGTATTGGGATGAGATTGTGTTAGATGGGTTCACTTTTCCCGAAATTACGTTGTGAATTTCACTTAAATTATTTCCAAATATTAAACAATAAAAAAAATATTTAAATTTAGTACAATAAACCATTTTGGTGCAGTGTTAAGTCATCACTTGACATCAAATGCAAAGACTGGATCCTGGAAATAATAACATAAATATCACTTGGGAAAAAGCTCTGGTGTCATGTTACACTTCATCTATAGCTAAATCCAAGCTTCTGCCACTCTTTCCTTCTTTCAATATCTTTCTCTTGACTGACCTCTCTGAGCTGTTGCATTTCCATCTTAAGGGCTTCATGTTCTTCTTCTAGTTGGCTGTATTTGGTCTTCAGAGCAGCACTCTCCTCCAGAACGGCCAGGCCGTACCGTGCAGCCTGTAACTTCTCCTCATTGGCCTCCTGGAGTTCAGCCGTCAGCCTCTCCACCTCTGCTTGAAGCCCCTCTTCTCCTGCTCCGATCCCTTCCACCTCTGTATCACCCTCCTCCTGCATCCTCTGCCCAACCTCACGCTCTGGCCCGAGAACAGACACGTCACTCCTGTCTCGTCATCCTTGAAGTCAGCAAAAAGACAAGGACTAGAGTTAAGGCCAATCACATGTAGTGATACATATATTATCATCCACACTCTGGAGTTATGTTGTCTGGCGTTTAAAAGAACTCACACATTTGAACTTGGGTGGATTCTTTATGGCTGTTTATGTTTTTATCGTTCATCAGCTGGGGGAAAAATGTCCAGAAAATGATTCCTATGATATTGTTCCTTTGTGTTGTTATCGTTATAGATATTTTGCGCACTTTCCTTTTCTCATAAAATTAGAACTGCTGAAATTTTGTAAGTACATTTTTGAAAGAACAAGAAGTCTCTAATGCTCAACAAAACTACATTTATTTGATCAAAAATTAAGCATAGCATCATTTCTGGCAGGTTACGTTAGTCAAGAGCTGTGTCTGAAATCGCTCCCTATCCACTATATAGTGCACTATATAGAGGTGTCGGCCATTTTGTAGTGGTGTCCGAATTCTGAGTGAACGACATCATTCCCTACATTCATTCACTACTTTTACCCACAATCCTCTCTGAATTCGAGTGTACATTCGATGTACACTTGCTGCACTTTCCCACAATCCAATGCGAGAGAACTGAGATTACATACGTCCACTGGAGGATTTGAAAAACATCCGTTAATCGTCGTTAGAAAGCGAATTCATTTGAATATAATAACGGTCGCTAGAAGGCGCTCAACGACACGTCATCTGTGAACGTGAAGTCATAATTTCAGTCGATGAAACTACAAGGCTGGCACGGAGATTATATATATATAATTACAAAATAAAGTCATTATGAATGTTATTGTTGTATATACTATTTTATAAAGTAGGTAATGTAAGATAAAAGGAGTTTTATGAGCGAAGCCTTTTCTGCGACAGCTCCAACTCTCCGACGCACAATGTAAACGTCAATTGTCCGAATTCACTCACTCCATCTCGTTCACTCCTTGCAGATATAGTGCACTCAAATGCCATACACTATATAGGAATTAGTGAATGAGTGAGCGAAGTGAGCGGTTTCAGACACAGCTAAGCTCTCATCAGCTGACTCTCGTCTACCTACAGGAATATGACGCCCATCACTTTATACATATACTCCTTCAGCCACCTCAATTGGTGGCAATGTTTCTACAATCAACTTAGGCTGACATGCTTTGGGAAACACAGCCCTGCTAAACATCAACTTTTGTGTGCCATGCAAGAAAGTCGAATGTCTATTAAAGGTACAATTTGCAAGATCGTTTCGCCACCAGGGGTCGCTAACCTCTTACATAAAAAAGGCGTATATTAATGACGTATATTCCGCATTAAGCGGAATTATGGATCTTGTCGTCAAGCTGATGGATCTTTTATGGATGAGTGAATACATTGCTCTAACAGTTTCACTATCACACTAAACGGCATTTGTGTGTTGCTAAATGTTGTTAGTTAGGTTGTTTGTTGGCTGTATGAGACTAGCTAGATTAACATTAGAGAACAACATACAGATCATATGTGATGCGATCTGGGAAAACCAGTCGAATGTCGCGCTGGAACGTTTTTAGTAAAGTCTAAAAATAGACTGAATGTCAGTTTTTTGTCAAAATTTGTTTTTTATTAAATTATTATTCAACATCTTGTTTATCATCTCTGAATATAACTTGGGAAAATTTACTAGTTTACTGCAGAACAATAGCGATTTATAATGTCCAGCTGAAAAGACTGCATTTCTCTTTAACAACATGCACACAGGCGGAGCGGAGGGGAAACTCAAATCTCCCATTCGCTCTCCTTCTCTTAATACAAAGACAGTTCACCTATCAAAATAAACCACATAACAGAATAAAGTCCAGTCCTGGGTGAAACTACAACGGCACGCAAGTTTTATTTATTTATTTTTATCCAGCGTTATTGTGTGGTATGATGAGAGACACAAGAGAACAACAGAGTTTAAAGCTGCTCGTTTAAAAGACCTTGCTCGCCTCTCAATCGTCCAGTTTCAAAACGGTTTTCACTGAATGAATTTTGAGTTCGTAAGCTTTCGAATGATATCTAATCTATGATAATTACTAAAATATGTGATATGAAAAAAAGGCAATAAAAAGGGAGCGCTTGCAGGATGTGACAGTTCATTTAAACCTGTTTTTCTTAAAATTCTGTTTCTAAAAATCATACACGATCAGCCGACTTTAAATAACCATAACTTTTGTTACAGACAACCGATAAAATAAATAACAGATTTGGAAAAGGCTTGAACCCAACTTTAGCATGGTCTCAAAACCTGTAATAAGTCAAATTTCACCATGTGGTGGGTTTTCCCAGATCGCATCACATATTCTAACTTTTCATCATGTCGAACTACATAACATTGATTAGTTTTATATACACTGATTTGCTCACCTGTTTGCTCAAGTAATGCCAAGTTCACACTACAGGATTTTAAGCCCGACTTTATGCCCGATTTGCAGATCAGTGAGCTCCGCCGACAGGTCAGGGTGTAATCGCGTGCAAATCGCTGACGATTCGCGGACGACGAACGCTCGCCAATCTGTTAGTATGAAAGAGCCAACACCGAAGCAAAAACGCTCGCAGATGCCTCGCAGACGCACGCCGAGCCCAGAAAAATATCTAGCCTGCTAGATATCCAGAGCCGTCACGCGACTCAAGCCTCACTGATGTCATGAGTACAGCCAATCATAGCAACGCATGGGTTGAGGACACCAGGTAAATCTTAGTTTTTATTTATTTTTTTGCATTTTTTCCTCAGAGCAGAAGATCGTCACGCAAACAGTGTTCAGCACTAGTTTCTGTCTGACCATTATTCACGTGTTGTGTTTTCTTTCTTCGCTGCGTATAGGCGCACGTGCCGTTTCGCGTCATTTATGGTTTGTTTTATTGCGTGTTTTTTCATGACAAAACGAGGTTTGTAGACAAGATAGAATCGTTGGGTGCCAGAGTTGTTGTCAACTGCAATATTTATTTGATTATTTTTAGGATTTAGACTGTACCATACTGAAACAGCTTGCTCTTATCATCCGATCGTGGGTGTATCTCCATGTAGTGCATTGTCAGCTCGTGTAGTGCGTTACCTCCTGTTGTGGATCAATCACGTTGTGTTGTGTGGTGTGAACTGCTAAACAACTTGAACACTCTGATTTCACTGAGACCAAGTCATGTAGTGTGAAACGCACAGTTCAGACCAACGTTTTAAAATCATGTAGTGTGAACTTGGCTTAACATGCAACACTCTGGTCTCTATCAAGTCGAAGTTAGTCACGGACGTGGAGCTCTCAGCATCTCGAAAGATGTTGATTTCCGTTTCAGTCCTCAGACTTCGTTTCAAGTCTGCTTGCCATGGTCCATAATGTTTGAACAAAACCCTGCTAGGGACGCTCACGCTGTTAGACATGCATAACGGGCATAACCAACCCAGTTGTCCACGTCTGTCTCCATGGTTACTATTGCAGTACAAGGTCAAACCTGGCGGAAACCGGGGTAACGTGGATATGACGTCATTGACTGGTGACTCCTCACTCCTGCTCACACTTCCCCATTTCCTTGGTTAAAAATCGCAATTTTCTCACGATTTTACAAATAGTTGGAAACTAGGGCTGCACTGATGCCATCACTTTAACATCAATATTCGCGATGTGCGGCATCCATCGATAGTCACATCGCAAGAATGTGCCGATGTCACTAGGGATCGTAGTTAATCCGTGATTCGTGATCAGTAGGCTGCGTGCCAGCAGCTCCCCGGCTCGTAACGCTTGTGATTCGCGGATTAAATGCAAAGTTTAACCATCATAGTGAGAGTTTATCAATTTGCAAGTCCTGTCAGGTTTAAACATCAAGCGCAAGAAGACTGGAACTTGCGCTCTGTTTCCGTGTTCTAGCCTTACTAAAGCGCATTTTTGTCCTCGCCAAACTTGACCGGTGAATGATGTAGATGACGATGAGTGACTTCTGCGCTCGTTTAACTGAGAGAGAAAGTCCCGTGTCGCGCGTGCACTCTACCGTCTTCAAACTCCCTTGCTCTCCGTGCTCGAGCATATCAATGAATTGAGTTGACTGAATATCTTTGAGAATACATGACGGTAAAAGGTCAAGAGACCTTTTTTCTGAACTACCACCGGTTGTGATTGCCGTTCCACACATTCAGATGACATTACATAAACAACACTTTCAATAAAATGCGATCCAGTGATGAAATGTTTTCTGTGTTGACACAAATCTTATGCGATGTCCTAACCTGCCTGGATAATCACACAGCGGGTATGGCGTGGTCCGTTAATGAAACGTCCGATACGCGAACTAATGACTCATTTGAGCTCGATTCACTTTAACTGAATGGTTAAAACAACTGATCTATTCAACACTGAACTCAAGAGACATAAATCGGAGACAATTTACAATAAGGTTCCATTTATTAAAGTCTAGTTAACTACATTAATAATAATAGTAATTCATTAACATTTATATAGTGCCTTTCTCTCACTGCAAAGTGCTTTATATGGGGGGAAGGGGAATCCCTCAAACACAACTAATGTGCAGCATCCTGTTAACGACATTCAGTAAACAACATTCAATTAATTAATATTAGTTTCTATGCGGATATATTCCATAACAAAACCACCCCAGTCATTCAATGATTCATTCTCCAAATAGAGCTTTTCAAATCATCTGGGAAAATGCTTCTTAATATCGCAATATATATGCAGAAATATAAAATATCGCAATGCCATTTTTTACCAACTATCGTGCAGCCCTATTGGAAACATTTGGGATATTTTAAGTAATGAGAGATAAACAAAATATATAACATTGGCCTGGTGGTTTTGGATATTTTACTTAAAAAATCCTGCATATTGTACCTTTAAGATTACCATCAGTCCTAACATAATGAAGCTTCTTCAAATGCAACTGCACAGCTCGAAGACCCAGACGTAACATTATTATGAGATTATCAGAGTGGTTTCCCTTACAGACTAGCTGGACTCAGCCCAATGAGATTAACTCTAGCAGATTAAAAGACACTTTCACTCCTGCAAGTAAATGTTATACATCCATCTAATGACGTGATGGTTTTACATATGGATTACTGAACGGACAGCTCAGCAAAAAAGAATACGTCATCGTTTACTAAACTTAGTTTTATTCCAAACCTGCATGACTTTTTTACTGTGGAACACACAAGAAGAATAAATGATAGTCTGAAACACCATTCACTTTAATGGTGGCGGGAATTGTCATTTAGGGGTGAACTGTCTCTTTAACATCATCCAATATGTCTGTGTAAACCGAGAGTTTCAAAACATCAGAAACACTAACAGTTTAACGTTATTCCTTTTACCCAGCTTTCTCACATAAACAGTGCCGCATTTTGGATTCAAATTCAGGTTTGTCAGAAAGGGTCATTTCTGGTGGCTTACTGACATTTTTCAGGTTCAGGTAAGTATCTTTCATGTATGTTATTACACAGCATTACAATAAATAGTCGAATTGGGTTGGTCAGGCTACAAAAGCTCACCGTTAGTCATAACATGTTGGTTTCAACGTTAAACCTTTAAGTTTTTACAAGGTGACTTTGTAAATTGTCAAAACATTAATAACGTTAGCTGCTAACGTTAGCTAGTTTTGTGAATAGTTTACTTAGCCACGGTGCTAACACATAAAAATAGTACGGTTCTTAGAATTTAGTTAAATGGTAACAAAATACTTTTTCTTGTCATTATAAAAGAAGCAAATGTTGCCAAAAATGACCAACCGTCCATTGTTAAAAGTGTCCTTTATCGTCAACACATCCGGCTTATTTCTTTTTTATTTGCTACAAGGTTAGCTTCGGAGAAATTGTCAGCTGGCGCAGGCTAAAGATAAGAATGTCGCTTTTAATTGTACCTTTACCTTTATATTTGGTTTACAGAATCATGCAGTAAACGGATGAAACATGAATTTGAGCTTGAGGGAGATCAACCCTTTCCTTGCGCGCGCTCTAGAAGTCAGCCGTTTGAATGAATATACGAGCACGAGCACAACTCTGAAGAGCAACTCAGCAGCCAATGACGCGCGTCCACTTCCGCCTCACGCTCGAGCAGCTTCAGTGAATATGTTACAGCGGATGTGGTTCTGCCGCTGAACATAAAAATAAGGTTAAGTTGTCACCTTAATCTGTGGTGACTCTATAAAACGGTTGTCACGTATGATACACATGTGAAAGTTTTAAACGAGTATTAGTCTGTTTAACTCAGTTTTTCGTATGGGTGTACTTCACAAGAAGCAATAAAGTGCCAATAAAATAAAACTGATAAAATAAAATAAACTGACCAACTCCATTGCGCAGAGAAGGCCACAAAAATGTTGTTTCTGCTAATAAACAAGCCATTTTACGATAAATTATACATTTCGAGAACAATATGCATGGGGCCACACTGCTAAACAGATTCAATAGTTTAATGACACTAAATGCAAGTTCCCAAATAGTGTATGAAGTAAGCCTCATTTTTTTTATTTAAAAAAGGATATGTTATCTGTGATGAGGTGTTCACTGGCTCAGAGGGCGAAACAACCTGTCACTCACATGAGATCCACCAATACAAAACCACAATAATCTAACCAATCAATTCCAGATGGACAAAATCAAGTCTTGTCCCCCTTTGTCTTGCCCTACATTTGAGTTCTTGCTCGAAAAGTTGTTTTACTATGTAAGCTTGTGTCTGCTTCAGAACAAAAAGGTATGGCTTTTTATTTCACAATTCTGACTTTTTTCTTGCAGTTCCAAGTTTCTATCTCACAAACCAGAAAAAAAGTTAATTGCAAGAAATAAAGTCAAAATCACAAGATATAAACTTACAATTTCAAGTCAGGCTACTCTTTGGTATCACACAAAACCCAGTAGCAACCACTCTTCAAGAAGATTTGAGTGTGAAGATCTCAGCACTAGAAAAAACTCAGAGAGAAAAAAAACTGGCAGAGGAAATGTCCACTCATCCACTCATCAGTGGAGATGTCCCACTCATACCGACTGAGTCAGTATTATATAGATTGTGTGAGATTATAAACGTTTTACCTTTCTTATGTTCTAATAAGATAATAAGATAATCTTTTTGGATGGTAAAAAAAATATAGCTGCGAGCAGCAATGGACGGGCCCAAGTGGCCGGTGCCACCGCAACCCCGGATCCTTTAGTACATACCCCGGTTCCTTTATATATATATATATATATATATATATATGATATATGTATATGTGTGTACATATATATATATATATATATATATATATATATATATATATAATATGATATGATATGATATTGTGACATATATATATATATATATATATATATTTTTTTTAAGGGACAAGACAGGATATTACTTGCCTGATCTTGTTAGAACAATAATGTCTGTGTGTGTGAGGCGTGATTGAACAATGGAGACATACTGTAATCTGTCCTTTTGTTCATACAGGAAATTATTCAAAACTCGCAATACAACACAACATTGTACTTGTGTCAAACTGTAAACTCTTGTCAAACTGTAACCTACAACTTTCAAGCAAGCAAAATCTCTCTCTCTCTAATTTAAAGTAAATAATAAATCTAAAATACATGGGTTGTATGCATATATTTGTAAAAAAAAAAAAAAGATTTATATCCCAGAAAGACAAGGCCCTCAACTTTAACAAGGGTGCAACTCTTATCACTGCAACAAACGTCAGTCACACACACAAGACACGTCACTTACACTTTAGATGCAATATTGACTTTTTTTCTGTTTCTGCAGAGAAAATAGTTAGACAAAGATCACAGCGAACCATTGTGTTTTCTCATAACTGAATGATTCAGCATTTGAACGAATGAATCCTTGACTCGTTCAT
Organism: Hybognathus amarus; assembly: GCA_030378365.1. Classification (NCBI taxonomy): domain Eukaryota; kingdom Metazoa; phylum Chordata; class Actinopteri; order Cypriniformes; family Leuciscidae; genus Hybognathus; species Hybognathus amarus. Next base: position 20,431 of record JAQIUQ010003265.1, read on the forward strand.
TAAGGACGGTCGCCTGGCGAACACCTTCTGGCGATATTTAAAAGTATCTTTCTTTACAACGGTAGCATGAAAATAGAGACTAGTAGGTTAAAATGATTAAATGTTAAAATGGCTTGCCATACTCTATCATGTCGTTTCGACTAGTCACAATTACGTTACAGATATCTTAAATGATAATACAAACTATCCAAAATGTAATTACGACTAGTCAGAAAGACTGTTGATATCTACAATGTTAATTCCGAGATGGTCAAACTTAGCTTTTAAATGTTAAAAGGGCTTGCCATACAGAAGACGTAGGCTCAGAGAGACGCTCACCATATTCAAACCAAAATATCTGACTTTCTGTTGGTCGGAGCTAATAATTGTAAATTAGAAAGTTGTCTGGCTCAGAGGAGAACAATATACTTTCAGATTTTTGTAACTGTAGATAAAACTAATCCCCCACTTTTGACAAAAGGTGGCGCTACTGAGCCTCACCGGCTGTTTCTGAAACTTTGCACATGTCTACTGGCTAAGAAATGTAATGTGCCTGTCAGAATTTTATGCAATTTCAAGCATGCTATGAGTCACAGTTGCCACAGCAACATTATCAAATATATCAATAATCTTTTCACAGGTCTATATCTGCCGTGTGTTTACATTATACACATAAAGTTTGAAGCAAATCAGGTAAAAATAAGAGGGTTATTTCAAAGCATTTTAAAAGTGACACACTTCCTGCTGCCAGTTGGTGGCGCTATAACTTTGACTCACAAGTCACATCCATGTGACCCGCCTCTAACAATGAACGCACTGCTGAAGTTTCACCAAGATCAGTTAAAGGTACAATACCTAAGGTTTTTGCATTAAAATATCCCAAAATCACAAGGCCAGTGTTATATATTTAGTTAAGATGATAACTTACAATATTCCAAATGTTTCAAGCTATGTTTAAATCAAGGAGTAAATTGAGATTTTAACCAAGGAAACGGGGCGTGTGAGCAGGGGTGAGCTGGGAGTCGCCAGTCAATCACGTCATATCCGCGTTACCTCAGTTTCCGCTCGTACTACGTGTAGTCCTGGATAAATGGCGGAAGTTATAGTTGTGCGTTTGCGTCTAGCAACAAAAGTCAGCTTGTTTCAGCGCATTTGTAATGGTCAATGCTGCACATTCTGGTGCATACTCTTTCAGATTATTCTCGGAATGTGAACTGTATGGCTGTGAGGGGGTCGCACACCGGACGGGAAGAGCCGCGCCACGTCTAGGACAAAGTTCAGTATAGCACACCGGACGAGAAAGCCGCGCCACGTCTAGGACAAAGTCCAGTATCGCACACCGGACGAGAAGAGCCGCGCCACGTCTAGGACAAAGTCCAGTATCGCACACCGGACGAAGAGCCACGCCACGTCTAGGACAAAGTCCAGTATCGCACACCGGACGCGCACTTCTCATCATGAAAGGAAGATAATGTCTGTTCTATGTTATGATTGTACTGTACAATTAAATACAATCGTTGCTGAGTCTGCAGTCTGAAAATTTTTACATCAGAACATCTGTTCACTGAATTGAGAATATCACCTGAAAAATCTAATAACATCAGTACTTGTCAAGCAGCTGATTTCTGTAAATGAATGCAAAACTAAATGCATATTGCAGCATAGGGCGAAGTCAGGATACATTAACAACGATTTGACTTCAAACCCTCTCCACCATAGCTTCGTACAGTGACTCGTACAGTAACATCTGTGATAACTAATTTACTTTTAAACCTGACTTTTCTTGCGGCTATTTCAGTTTAATGAAAAACAAGCATGTCATTAAACGCAACATTTATAGAAATCGAACTTTACCTCATCCATGACAACTAATTTTCGATTCCCGTCTGACTGATTTATCCACGGTGGAGTTGAAAACAACAGTTCCCATCATTCCGCGTTCCTCCACGTCGTCATCAAGCAAAGCCGTTGTTGTTGTTTTGAATGTAGCACCCTCTAGTGATATGCAATCTCAGGTATTGAACCTTTAATGTATAAAGAAGTTATAACACACTTCCTGTTTCACTTTTCGCGTCATATTTTCGTTTCCTCGCCACGGCCAAACCGTTCGAGATATCAAAAATCCTCTCTCAAACTTTATCCTCAATGTCTTGACTTCATGCTAACCGAGTTTCGTGCCATGTGTTTGAATTCTCTAGGAGGAGTATTTCAAATTCCATTGCATGCGTTTTCCAAACAACCCTAAATATCCGACTTCCTGTTGGGCTGGGGTAAAAAGTAAGAGTGTGAAGTATATATATGAACCGATGAGATCTATATGTGTAGCGAGTTTCATATTATTACATGCAAGCGTGTTTGATTTATGGACCAAGTTTTCAGAGCCAATTGCAAATGAACCAGCTTCAGCCCGGCCCTGATGGCCGCGGGTTCTGACCCATGTGCAAAGTTTCAAGAGTTTCCGAGCATGTTAAGGGCCCCAAAAGTGCCCAAATAGTTGATAGAACTTTTTTTTTTTAAATATCCTAAGGAAAACAATAGGGCCTTCGCCCTAATAAAATAAAATGCCTTCCCCAGAATGAATTCAGATTGTTCAGTCTTGTGGTGTGAACTTTGTGGCCACACATTGAGTTTGTGGAGAATTTGAAATTTGAACTTTGTTCACTTTATCAAGCAGATGCTTTCCTGACCTTATGAACTACTCTGCAGTTTTTAAAAGAACACTCAGAGTTTTTGTAAAGAATTGTAAGGAATTATGAGTGCTCTCCAAAAGTCCCAATCTATTGTGGTATTGATTGGGACTGTTGGGGACTGTATTGTGGTTGTTTGGCTGTTGGGGATGAACCGGTTTTTGGATAGACTTAACTGTGGTTTTTTATTGTTGGTAGTTAAGTCATTATTATAGCCTACTGTACATTCAAAACCATAAATGCCACATTACACACATCTCTCCTCATGTTCATGCCAACCAATTAGCCAGATAAACAATCAAAGTCAGTTACGAAAATCATTCTTCTATAGCCTTAGTTATAGCCTGCATTGCCTTATGTACTCTGATTGGATGGTTGAGAGTTTTTTTCATAAGTAAGGTCTACATTTACAAAACTCTGAGTAGGCCTACTGTTATCACAACAGACTATCAAAAGTCCACGTTTTTCAAACATTTCAGCTTATTTTCAATTGTGTTAGCACAATACACAAAATCACAAAGTTTCCTTTTCACTACACAAAATAATGGTTTCATCTATATAAATGTTTCATTCACAGTAACTGCCTTCCACAAAGCTCTTACTATCAAACTTTTGATTTTCAACTCCTCTCGTTCAGTTTAATACATTTGTGTATTATTTACAGTTTTTTTATTCGCTTTGGTACTATTTTACACTAAAGATCATACTGTTGTGTTTTGGTGATTAAACAAATGTTCTCATTACACAGTTCAATAATCTTGTGTTTGAAACAATGATTATGTGGACTGAGCAGATTTGTATAACTGTAATGAAAGCCTGGGATCAGGTTTTGAAAGAATGAACCAGACAATGGATACTAGTTGGTTTTAAGGATTAAATGTTAATATGGCTTGCTATAAACGTGTTGTATGCTATGCAAACTCAATCAGAAAACACAATAACGTTTGCTGTCTTCCCCAAAGGTTGAATTACCCCATTTGTTGATCAGTAGCTATACTTTTTTGATGAAAAATGTGAGGTAAAGATACACTAAAAAGAATCGATCATATCAGTCGATGCCCTCTGTGTGTTTATTACACCAATATGACATCTAGTGGTTTATGATGGTAAGTGCAACCAGATATTCACTCACTACATGGTCAGCATGAGCCAAGTGTGGGTTTCTGCAGGTTGGAGTAATGGAAAGATAGGGTGTGTAGAAAAAGGTCTTTGTTTTTGGTCGCAAAAGCTGTCTGTCAGGGTGTGGGCCCCAGCAAGTGTTAAGTAGATTGTGATGGCATCATCATATTAGCTGAGTGCATATCAGAGTGGCACCCAGCAGCTGACTATAAGTTCACTTCATTTATTTTCTGATATAAATATAGATGTAATTTCAGTTGTGCCAATTGCTGTATGGCAGCTGCTATGCAAGTTTTAGCTCTGACTCTGAGGCCAAATAATGTAGTCCAAGTTGCATTCTGCCAGGGGTAACTAATGTTGTTTTATGTCTAACTTATGTTTTAGCCACTGCGGGAGTCAGTAAGTCATCTGCCGGGCAGCTGCTAGCCTAAATAAGATGCCAATATCCATGGTTGGTTCTCCTCCCCAAATACTGAATGTCATACTGTGAAGTATTATATAGAGCAGGCTGGTTTATCTTCTTTAGCGAGGACTAGTCAAGTCATCTTCATTTATAAAGCGCTTTTAACAATGTAGATTATTCAAAAGTGGCTTTACAGTGATTATAGGAAATTATATATATTATATTTCCTAGATATAAAAAATCCAGTTGTTTAACTAGGTATTTGATTATACTTTCTTGCAGGTTTTAAAAAAATCTAGTCACAATCAAACACAACAATGTAGGCTATATACAATCATAGATGATTCACAAATAATCACAATAGTTTAGAAAACATTATGCAATAAAATTTCAAATTGGAGCCTGTAGTCCATCGATTCTTGCACCCAACAAGATGACATTTAATTATAATAATAATATTTTAAGCTCCTAATTATGTAGCCGAATCAGTGCTGGTTTCTATTTGCTGCCTCCAGGTTTCCCTTTGTTTTGCCTCCTGCTAACACCGTGACGTAATTTAGATGGTGGCACAAATGGGGTCTACAGGTGTCCGCGTTTGAATATATGTGCGCAGGCATGTAGACTACTTGTAGGCATTTAGTTTGTAGACTGAAACCTGCTAGTCCTTCTATAAAGACTAACCAACAAAAACTGTTCCACATCAATGAAATGCCTTAAAATATTGAGCCTAGAGAAAATAAACAGCAGAATAGAGGAAGATGTAAAAGATGACGTCTAGTGTGGAGCTTCCCATGAGGAAATGTCAGGGAAAGAGACTGGGCTTTGCCCATTACTGTGGGAAACCCAGTTCTGAGCTTCCACACTGCCCCTAAGTTTAAAGGTCAATGGTCATCCAGTAGCTGCCCTCACAAACAAGCCAAGGACGTCAGTGCCATGCATGGCAGAGATGTGGTCTTTAATGTAAATGTAAGACCGCACATATAAGCTAAGAATAAATGTAAGACATTCACATTTTTACAACATATTTCTATTTCAAATAAATGCTGTTCTTTTGAACTTTCTATTCATCAGAGAATTGCGAAAAAAAGGTTTTTCCCAAACATTTTAAGCAAAAAATGTTGGTTAAATTTTCACAAAATGTTACTTTGGTAGAAAATTAGCATGTTAGAATGATTTCTGAAGGATCATGTGACACTGAAAGACTGAGGCAATGATACGGAAATTCAGTTTTTCTATCGCAAGAATAAATTACATATTAAAATAAAATGATATTACACAATTGTAATGATATTACACAATATTACTGTTTTTACTGTATTGTTGATAATAATAGTAAAATATAATAATAATAGTTTGAAGAGAGATAACATAAAAAAATACAAATCTTACCAACCCCAAACATTTGAACGATGGTGTGAATGTATAATGAGTTATAAATCAATCAGTGATTAATGTTTTTTACACATTAAAAAAAAAAACTATATATATATTGGTCTTTTATGAATAGCATTTCCATTACCAATAAATAAAATAACTGTATACTGTGTATATATATATATATAATGTATAAATGTATACATGTATGTATATATATTTCGCATTAATGGCTGATTAGCTAATTGCAATCACAGGGCAGTTGCTTCAATACATTCAGTCTGGGCAATCCTGTGGCGAAAATGCCTTGTTGATGCTCAGAGGTCAGATGAGAATGGGCCGAATGATTCAAGCTGATAGAAGAGCAACTTTGACTGAAATAACCACTCGTTACAACCGAGGTATGCAGCAAAGCATTTGTGAAGCCACAACATGAACAACCTTGAGGCGAAATGGGCTACAACAGCAGAAGACCCAACCAGGTACCACTCATCTCCACTACAAATAGGAAAAAGAGGCTACAATTTGCAAGAGCTCACCAAAATTGGACAGTTGAAGAATGAAAAAATGTTGCCTGGTCTGATGATGGAAACAGATTAGACATTCAGAATTTGCCATAAACAGAATGAGAACATGGATCCATTATGCCTTGTTACCACTGTGCAGACTGGTGGTGGTGGTGTAATGGTGTGGGGGATGTTTTCTCAGCACACTTTAGGCCCCTTAGTGCCAATTGGGTATCGTTTAAATGCTCACGGCCTACCTGAGCATTGTTTCTGACCATGTCCATCCCTTTATGGCCACCATGTACCGATCCTCTGATGGCTACTTCCAGTAGGATAATGCACCATGTCACAAAGCTCGAATCTTTTCAAATTGGTTTCTTGAAATTGACAATGAGTTCACTGTAATAAAATCGACCCCACAGTCACCAGATCTCAACCAAATAGAGCATCTTTGGGATGTGGTGGAACGGGAGCTTGGTGCCCTGGATGTGCATCCAACAAATCTCCATCAACTTCAAGATGCTATCCTGTAAATATGGGCCAACATTTCTAAAGAATGCTTTCAGCACCTTGTTGAATCAATGCCATGTAGAATTAAGACAGTTCTGAAGGCGAAGGCGGTCAAACACAGTATTGGAGTATGGTGTTCCTAATAATTCTTTAGGTGAGTGTATATAAATACATAGTGTATATTCATAATATGATATGATGATAGATGTGTGGTTCTATATAAATATGATCATTTATAATGATCTCATTTAAAGTGTCATATTCTTTAACAATATGCACAATTTGTTTGTCAACATTGTTTTCCCATACATCCAGAACGTTCAGGCCCACACAAGGATGATTTTATTAATTGAAGTGGTCTTAAATCACTGTGTGAAATGTGTTCCCCTGGACGGAGAGGTCACTCTGTTCAGGGAGCATTTATCAGAAGGGGGGTGAGAGGAGAGAGAAAGCTAGAGGTTTGTGTCAAGGTCAGAGCAGAGTGCAGGAGAAAAACATATAAAAACGCTGCAAGAAGGAAAGTCTCTCAAATAAAGCACTAAAGAGGAGAGAAGTTTTTAAAGGAGTCTGGGCATTAGATGTGTGACACAAGTTACACGGGTCAGTTATTGGGTAGTTAAAGTGATTGGATCCATCTGTAAGGATGAATTTGCACTGCTTGACTCTTCTAGTTCTGTCATTCTCAGCAACCAACACACAGGCCTTATGGAGGTAAGTAAACACTCTCCTCCTCAGTAGAGAAGCACTTCATTCGTGACAATATTTGCAGTTCCTTTTATCATACAAGCTTCTGTAAACCAAAATGTATACTTAATAATGACTTACTAAAACAAAACAGAAGAAAACCATAAAGTCACATTACAAAAAATGTGGGTCCCAAGGGGCCGTAAGAGCCCAGCTAACAAAAATATGTTAAAAATATCTGAATGTAATTTAAACTAAAAACCTTCTTTTTTTAAACTTCATTTTCCGTTTTAAAAACGTTTTTCTTGGTTATTAGAAAATTTCTTAGTAGAACTTTAAAGAGAACATGGGAATGTTAGTTTTTTTTATGTTTTTTGAATGTTCTGAAACATTTAAAAAAAAAATGTTAGACGAAAATGGAACTAAATATTTCAGAATTAACGCAATATCAATTTTTGTGATAACGTTTTTGTGATGTTTTGAGAACATTAGCTATTAAAGACCATAACCTTGAACAAACATTCTATTAATGTTACTGGGATAATGTTTGGTAATAATTTTGTGAGAACATTATCCAAAGTCCTGAGAATTTTCCTTGATAGCTGGGATGGTGCTATGGGGGTTTGAATTATACCTAATTCAAAGTAAATTTTTCTTCCATGTAATATTTATTTGCTTTGGCTTTAATACAGGCCAAATATTTAATTTGAGAATCAAAAAAAAAAAGAAAAAAAAATTGTATTGTAACACTTTACAATATGGGTGCCCTAATATGCATTAATTCATACTTAACACACAGATAATCATGAGTTAATGTATGACTCATGAATAACTAAACCATTAATGAATTATTACTGCATCAGCAACTAATAAAGAGTCTATATGATTAATAGATTAAGTAATAAATGAATCGCTATCAATTAAACGTGTCATCATGTATTAATTCCTTAATAACATATTTTATTAACTAACAGTGTAAATGAATGTGTTAATTACCATAATTAGTCAAAGCTATGCACTTCAACTTCCAGTTGTCTGCTTTAATTAATCATTAGCTAATGATTTGCAAAGGTATCATTATGTTATGACTTTACTTGTAGAGGCACATCATTATTAACTGATTGTATTTAACTAATATTTCATTTTGGTTTTGACATCCACACTAGCTGTGTATTTAAATTTCCCGCCTTCTACAACCGGGATTCCACTGTGCCAGATGAACCGCCACATCCAACAGTTCATGGCACGTGTCAGGTTAAGCTGGAGCTCTAGGATTTAAAGGAAAAACACTGAGAATATGCAGTCGAGCTCTGCTATTTAATAACACTGTCTAGACCAGACAAAGAAACTAGAACCAGTGATACTAGAACCAAAGAAACTAGATTGAGACAACACTGGATGCGACACAACAAAACCTCGACAGTAAACTGATGCCTCACTATATTTCTGAAGTACTCCACACTCTTGTGCTACTTCTGTTATGAAGGACAAATGGACTTGCAATGGTCTGTCATGTCCAGTGTAGACAGCTGCAATGTTCTCGTCTAGTTTAAACTCTCAGATTGTGTCTCAGATTCTGGTGTGCTGATATTTGTGTGCGGCCCAACTTAACCATCCTTCAAACACTCTCTGACACACTCACTGTATGTGCAACTGTCCCACAGTCCTTTAGTGGGCATGACAAAACCTATAACCATAATGACATATTACTTAACAATTAGTTAACAATGATGTGCCTCAACAAATAAAGTCATAACATAATGATACATTTGTAAATCATTAGCTAATGATTAATTAAAGCAGACAACTGGAAGTTGAAGTGCATATATAGCTTTGATTATGGTAATTAACACATTAATTTACATTGTTAGTTAATAAAATACGTTACACAATTAATACGCAATGACACGCTTAATTAATAGCGATTCATTTATTACTTAATCTATTAATCATATCGATTCTTTATTAGTTGCTGATGCAGTAATAATTAATGGTTTAGTTATTCATGAGTCATACATTAAATTATGATTATCTGTGCATTAGTTAAGTATAAATTAATGCTTATTAGTGCACCCGTATTGTAATTTAGGAAAGGATTCCCTTAAGTAATATTCATATTTTGGGGCCTTTGGCATAGGAAAAACTAAATAAATGTATTTTATCTCTAATATTTCAACCAATAGTAAATATATGATAAATATCTGTAATTTTAAATTGAAAATGAGTAGATAATGTAAATATATTCAGATTTATTCAGACACTTTATTAGGTACACCTTGCTATCGGGGCTGGCTTTTGCCTTCAGAACTGCCTGAATTCTTCATGCCATTCTTCAAGGGACAGAAGGTTACTCGAGATTTTCTGCTGGAAAAACAGTTTCTGCAGATCTGCCGGCTGCAAATCCATGATGCGTATCTTCCATTCCAGCACATCCCAATGGTGCTCTATTGGATTGAGATCTAGTGACTGTGGAGGCCGTTTGAGTTTAGTGAACTCATTGTCATGTTCAAGAAACCAGTTTGAGATTATTTGAGCCTTGTGACGTCTCATCCTGCTGGAAGTAGACATCAGAAAATGGGAACACTGCGGTCATAAAGGGGATAGACATGGTCAGCAACAGTTCTCAGGAAGCCTGTGGCCTTTAAAAGATGCTCAATTGACAAATAAGAGGTCCAAAGTGTGCTCAGAAAATATCCTTCACATCCTTACACCAACAGCAGCCTGATCTGCTGATACAAGACAGATGGATCCATGCTCTTATGTTGTTAAAACCAAATTCTGACCCTACCATCTGAAAGTTGCAGCAGAAATCAGACCAGGCAACGTTTATTTAAACTTTCTTGTCCAATTTTGGTGAGCCCAACGCTAATTGCAACCTGTTGTGTTCTTCCACTACTATAGAACATCTGCTTCAAGGTTCGACATGTTGTGCCTTCAGAGATTCTCTTCTGCAGACCTCGGTTGTAATAAGTGGTTATCCTCCCTGGATATGGTTGTGCATGATAATCCCATCAGATAAAATACTCAGACCAGCCCGCCTGGCACCAACAACCATGCCACATTTAAAGTCACTTAAAGGAGTAGTTGACTTTTAAAAAAACGTTTGCTGATAATTTACTCACCCCCATGGCATCCAAGATCTTCATGTCTTTCTTTCTTCAGTAGAAAAGAAATTAAGGTTTTTGATGAAAACATTCCAGGATTTTCTCCATATAATGGACTTCAATGGGAACCAAACAGTTCAAGGTCCAAATGAGAGTTTCAGTGCAGCTTCAAAGGGCTTTAAACGATTCCAGACGATGAATAAGGGTCTTATCTAGCAAAACAATCTGCCATTTAAAAAATAGATAAAAAAGTTTAAGTTTTATAAGCACAAATGCTCGTCTTGCTCTGTTCTGTGATGAGCGTCCGTGACTCTCCTGTTCAAACTCGTTCATCAAAATGAACAAATCTTTTTTGAGTCATGACTCGAATGGTCCTAGATAAGACCCTTATTCATCGCCTGGTGTCAGTTTAAAGCCCTTTGAAGCTGCACTGAAGCTCTCATTTGGACCTTGAACCGTTTGGTTCCCAATGAAGTCCATTATATGGAGAAAATCCTGCAATGTTTTCATCAAAAACCTTAATTTCTTTTCAACTGAAGAAAGAAAGACATGGACATCTTGGATGACATGGGGGTGAGTAAATTATCAGCAAAAGTTTTTTTTTTTTTTTTAAGTGAACTACTCCTTTAAAACACCTTTCTTCCCTATTCTGATGTGAGCATCAGTAATCAGATCGGCTTGGCCATGTTGACATGCCTAAATGTATTGAGTTGCTGCTATCTGATTGACTGGTTAGAAATTTGCTTTAACAAGTAGTTAAACATGCCTAATAAAGTGGCTGGTGACTTATAAAAAATATCTCAAAGGGAAATCTAAAATGCATCAAAAATACATATAAAAATATTTTTTAAAAGCTGAATCAATTTAGAAATATTAGAAATATTATGAAATTTTAAATGAAAAAAAATCTGTCTTTGCATTATGGGTAGTATCTTTTTTACTTAAATTAAAGGGGGGGTTGACTGCTTTTTTTTCTTTGCATGATTGTATTTATGGGGTGCAATATAACATGTGTTTTTTTTATAAAAGTCTTATTTTCATAAACTTCACCTTTATTGTCAGCCGCGCTCTCCTCTGTCCCCTGAACGAGCGGTTCACTTCCTAATTCTATGAAAACACTCCCTCAGAAACACGTCATGTGCTCAGATTGGTAAGTTTGGCCCGGTGTGATTGTGATTGGCTAAACTGTTGCTCACATTGTCCGGAAGATTAACGCCCATTACCTTTACGGGCAAGTCATGAGCTCCGGTCCAGATGTAAGTATGTGTTGAACTGCAGTATCAGTTTCAGGCAGAATCAGACCGAGAAAGCCGCGATGATGAGAGTCAAACAGAACCTCACCACACACGGCTCTTACTAAACGTTTCTGAATGATAATTTGCTAAATTTTTTAACTTTATACACGTTTGTTTTACACAATAGCATCTGACTGGCATCAATAGCAACTGACTGGCTACTAATGTTATACTCAAACAGCGTTGGCATGTTTACGTTCTTGATCAAATTGAAAATAACGTCATAAAGCATATATACATGAAAAATACGTTTAAAACATTAGTACTTATAGAAAATTCAGGTCCATTATGTTTGTATGCGTTTGTCGTAGACACAAAATAGCATAGTCTAACTAGTAGTGGCTATAAAGGCGCTGGTATTTAAAAAAAATAAAACACAAGGCTACATCTTGAATTATACATGCAAATACATTTAAAATGATGAAGTCTTAAGCCCCGTTCACACCGCCAGCGACACGCAGCGACAAAGCGACAAGATCCCATTCAGTTTCAATGGAGCGCTGGCGACATCCGGCGACACGAGCGACAGTGACCGTTGGCGACAGAATGTGGGCGTGTCAAGCGACAAGAGACCGACAAAAGTTGAGAATTTTCAACTATGCAAATCAGAAGCGATTTTCGCGAGCGACCAACAGGAAAGAAGACTGTCTTTCAGTGGAGCTCACGTCACCGCTCTCGAGTGCAGGCAAGACAGAAAGAAAGAGTTTGAGGACGAGTTCACTGTTTAATATGATTTTACTGTAACCACATACATGGATAATAAAATGATGCATGGAAAAGAAACTGTCGACAGTCTCAGTTAGTTTAATGCATACATTTTAACGTTATAGTTCGAGTGTTTTAATTTTATGATGTACGTTTAGCACTGCTGCAGTTCATTTTGCAATTTCCCCTGCATTACGTTGACAATTAGGCACAAGAAAATTGATTATTTGTCAAATTCGAATGGCGTTTTATAATTTGTGCCAGTATGAGTGAGTTTAATTTGTTCATTGATCGATCGTTGATCTAGTAAATGATTTAATCCACTGAACACTGCTGTGGTAATATAAAAACACTCTCCCAACAGCATACAGTTTCTTTTTAGCCTTAAAAGTCATTTATTCCCCGTCAAATTAAAATTATATAGTTGTATATATCACTTGTGATGGTCTTTTGTATAGATATGGCCAGACGTGCAGTCTACCAATAACATCAGAGCGGCAGCACGACGACGCCCACAAGCGACATCACTGTACAGAGCCTAGCGACACACAGCGACAAAATCGCTGGCGGTGTGAACAGGGCTTTAGCCTACTTACAGATTGTGGCCCAACAACTGCTGCGTCTTGTTTTAAAGTCGGAACTGCTTCATGTTTTAGTAACAGTTTCTTGTTGAATCCGGTGTTGAACTCGCTAGATTACGATTGTCATTTTCAGGAACATAATCAAACATAAATTGTATCCATTGTTGAGGAAGAATAGCGTCCATGGGAAGCCCGAACACAGAAGACCTGACAGCTGCGTGAACAACACACTCGACAAGTCGACGTGCCCCGCATTTCCTGCATATTCCGGAGGGAGTGGTTGATGCAAATGTGTAGGTTAGTGAGGTACCACCTAGCTGTAGTCCCAATTCGAGTCGTTTTTGTAGGCAATTATACTTCCTGATTTTTAAAAGACGATATCTCTGCTTACACTGAACTTTCAGCGCTGCATCTTTGCAGATACTGTTCATGCACCAACAGCAACATTACACACTATTTAAAATGAAAAAAGTGAAATTGCAGTCAACCCCCCCCCTTTAAAATTATATAAATGCCCACTTCATCTTAAAATCAAATAAAATGCACAATATGTCCTGTTGTTGCTGTTTTTTCAGTTGTAAAAAAAATATATTAATAATAATAAATATAACACAAGACACTTCTCTCTTCACTACTTAGGGTAAAACTGAAGAAAATGCCATCCATACGAGAAACCATCAAGGAGATGGGTGTCACAACAGCTCAAGTGTTTTCTGAGATTATGCCGAAATATGATGAACCATCGCCCACTAACGGCACAGCTCCAACACCTCTGATCAACTACTTAGATGTAACGCAGAGTTAAAAATGGAAACGATCCACAATTTGGCGAAAGTGCAAATAATTTAATAATATAATTGCATTTGTCTCTTGTATTTCAGACTCAATACTTTGGCGAGATTAGTATTGGTTCACCAGCTCAGATGTTCAATGTTGTGTTCGACACAGGTTCTGCCAACCTCTGGGTTCCCTCACATAGTTGTTCTCCATTATACACAGCCTGCTGTGAGTCGTTTGCTAAAAGAAATCATATAAATCGAAAAGATTAAGTGTTACCTACATGTACACTACCGGTCAAAAGTTTAAGATCGGTAAGATTTTTTATGTTTTTAAAAGAAGTCTCTTTTGCTCACCAAGGCTGCTATTTTTTGATGAAAAATACACAAAAAAACACAGTAATATTGTGAAATATTATGACGATTTAAAATGACTTTTTTATGTTAATATATATTAAAATGTAATTTATTCCTCTGAAAAAAGCTGAATTTTCAGCATCATTACTCCAGTCTTCAGTGTTACATGATCCTTCACAAATCACTCTAATATGATGATTTTATGCTCCAAAAACATGTATGATTATTATCCATGTTGAAAAAAGGTTTTTACATTTTTATTTCAGGATTCTTTGATGAATAGAAAGTTCAAAGAACAGCATTTATTTAATTAGAATCTTTTCTAACATTATAAATGTCTTTACTGTAACTTTTGATTAATGTACTCATCCTTGATGAATAGAAGTATTGATTTCTTATTTATTTCCCCCAAAATAAAATACAAATTCTTACTGACCCCAAACTTTTTAAAGGGTAGTGTTTAATGTAACAAAAGCTTTCCATTTCAGATAAAAGCTGTTCTTTTGAACTTTCTATTCATCAAAGAATCCTGAAATAAAAATGTAAAAAACTGTTTTCAACATGGATAATAATCATACATGTTTTTGGAGCATAAAATCATCATATTAGAGTGATTTGTGAAGGATCATGTGACACTGAAGACTGGAGTAATGATGCTGAAAATTCAGCTTTTTTCAGAGGAATAAATTACATTTTAATGTATATTAACATAAAAAAGGTCATTTTAAATTGTCATAACATTTCACAATATTACTGTGTTTTTTGTGTATTTTTTATCAAAAAATTGCAGCCTTGGTGAGCAGAAGAGACTTCTTTTAAAAACATAAAAAATCTTACTGACCCTAAACTTTTGACCAGTAGTGTACCTGTACAATAAAAAGCAAAAAAAAACTGCATTTTCTCCTATAGCTCAAGTCTTCCTTTCTCCATATGTCTCTTAGTCACACACAACAGGTACGATGCTTCAAAATCCCTCACACATATCTACAACGGCACAGGATTCTCCATCCAGTACGCTTCTGGAAACGTCCGGGGATATCTGAGCGAGGACGTGGTTGTAGTGAGTAATAAAAAAGCCATTCATTTATGAATTGGGAAATGAGTTTAACGGAATATCTCAATGAAAATAGCTAACGTTCTTGAGATAAGATGAAATATTTTAGCCATCCAGGTTACCAGAAAGTCAGGCACAGCAAAAGATCAATGGTTAACCAAGTCCAGATTCTTATGCACCATATTTTATAAACAAATGCACACAGTGCTTGTCAGATATGTTTGACCCTTGACCTCTAACATTTTTAGGTGGGTGGTATCCCAGTAGTGCAGGTATTTGCAGAGGCCACAGCTCTTCCTGCAATCCCGTTCATCTTTGCCAAGTTTGACGGAGTGTTAGGGATGGGCTATCCAGATGCAGCCATTGATGGAATTACACCTGTGTTTGATCGCATCATGTCTCAACATGTTCTAAAAGAGGACGTTTTCTCTGTGTACTACAGCAGGTGAGCATCAGCATCTCTTTGCATTGGGTGAGCAAGGGAGACAGATTTCATTATTCAATTCCTTGTCATTTTTATAACCACAAGGACCAAGTACATGAAAAAATAAGAATAATTGCAATATACACTACCGGTCAAAAGTTTAAGATCGGTAAGATTTTTTTATGTTTTTAAAAGAAGTCTCTTCTGCTCACCAAGGCTGCAATTTTTTGATAAAAAATACACAAAAACACAGTAATATTGTGAAATATTATGACAATTTAAAATGACTTTTTTATGTTAATATATATTAAAATGTAATTTATTCCTCTGAAAAAAGCTGAATTTTCAGCATCATTACTCCAGTCTGCATGATCCTTCACAAATCACTCTAATATGATGATTTTATGCTCCAAAAACATGTATGATTATTATCCATGTTGAAAACAGTTTTTTACATTTTTATTTCAGGATTCTTTGATGAATAGAAAGTTCAAAAGAACAGCTTTTATCTGAAATGGAAAGCTTTTGTTACATTAAACACTACCCTTTAAAAAGTTTGGGATCAGTAAGAATTTGTATTTTATTTTAGGGGGAAATAAATAAGAAATTAATACTTCTATTCATCAAGGATGAGTTACATTGATCAAAAGTTACAGTAAAGACATTTATAATGTTAGAAAAGATTCTAATTAAATAAATGCTGTTCTTTGAACTTTCTATTCATCAAATAATCCTGAAATAAAAATGTAAAAAACTGTTTTCAACATGGATAATAATCATACATGTTTTTGGAGCATAAAATCATCATGTTACAGTGATTTGTGAAAGATCACAAAAGACTGGAGTAATGATGCTGAAAATTCAGCTTTTTTTCAGAGGAATAAATTACATTTTAATATATATTAACATAAAAAATTCATTTTAAATTGTCATAATATTTCACAACATTACTGTGTTTTTTGTGTATTTTTTATCAAAAAATTGCAGCCTTGGTAAGCAGAAGAGACTTCTTTTAAAAACATAAAAAATCTGTGGAGAAGATTATTAATATGTGGAGAACATCAAATGCGATATAAAGGTTCAAAAATATTGGGAATACTTTACGATAAGGTTCATTAACGTAATATTAACTAACAAACTAATAATGAGCAATACATTTGTTCAGTTAGTGTAGTTAATGTTAGTTAAAACTACAGCTATTCATTGTTTGTTCATGTTAGTTCACAGTGCATTAACTATGATAACAAATATAACCTTTGATTTTAATAATGTATTAGTAATAAAAAAAAATTAAATTAAACGAGTAGTTCACTTTTTAAAAAACTTTTGCTGATAATTTACTCACACCTATGTCATCAAAGATGTCCATGTCTTTCTTTCTTCAGTCGAAAATAAATTAAGGTTTTTGATGAAAACATTCCAGGATTTTTCTCCATATAATGGACTTCAATGGGAACCAAACGGTTCAAGGTCCAAAAGACAGTTTCAGTGCAAACTGCAAACTGTTCGAAGGGCTTTAAATGATTTCAGACGACGAATAAGGGTCTTATCAAGCGAAACGATGGCTCATCTAAAAAAACAACAACAATGTCTAAGTTTTATAAGCTCAAATGGTCATCTTGCTCTGTTCTGTGATGCGCGTCGTGATCTCTCCTGTTCGAACTCGTTTATCAAAATGAACGAATCTTTTTTCGTGTCATTTGGTTCATTCAACGAACAAAATAAAAGAGTTGACTCGGGAAAAGATTTATTCATTTTGATGTAACGAGTTCGAATAGGAGAGTCACGAACGTGCGTCATCACAGAACAGAGCAAGGTGACCATTTGAGCTTATAAAATTTAAACTTTGTTTTTTTTTTAAATGAGTGATCATTTCGCTTATTCGCTTATAAGACCCTTATTCATCGTCTGAAATTATTTAAAGCCCTTCTGAACAGTTTGCAGTTTGCACTGAAACTGTCTTTTGGACCTTGAACCGTTTGGTTCCCATTGAAGACCATTATATGGAGAAAAATCCTGGAAAGTTTTCATCAAAAACCTTAATTTCTTAAAAAAAAAGCTGAAGAAAGACATGGACATCTTGGATAACCTGAGGGTGAGTAAATTATCAGCAAAAGTTTTTTTTAAAAGTGAACTTCTCCTTTAACATTAACTAAGATTAACAAATGTATAAATAATGCTGAGATTATGGGTTTTCAATGGGTATGAAAGTGGTGGTTCACTCCACAGGAGATAGTTTGAAAACTGGGTTTTCCTATATACAATGGCACATCAATGGTAACCAAAACAGTTCGATTACCATCATTACTTCAGAATTTTAAAAAGAAAGAAAGTCATACCGTCACTGTACATTGTAGAGTGTATACTTTTAATGTATAATAGGCTACAGTTGCAAGCCTGTCTGTTACTAGTGCATATTTGTTTATGTATCTATAAGGGACCCAACACACATCCCTGGTGGAGAGCTGGTGCTGGGGGGCACAGACCCGAATTACCACACTGGATCTTTCCATTACATGAAAACCAAAGAGAAAGGCAAGTGGGAGGTCATCATGAAGGGGTAAGACTATTATCAACATCAATTTGAAAGAACAATGATGATGTCTTGCTATGTAGCTCTTTCTGTCATTCTACATCTGCTTTACATCACGGTTTTCACAAATACTCCTAGTTGTAATAGATATCCTATATCAGATATCCGGTAGCCATCCGTTTTTAATTTTGAGCAGAACCTCAAACCATTTCCAGAGGTTTGAGGTTCTGCTCAATACCTTGCCCTGTGTCCTTTAAAAGAAAAGCCAGAACCAAAAATTCAATCATACACCCAACATGTCGGTTTTCATCCTTGAAACCTAAGCCAATAATAAGATAATATAATATTAGATTTAAGCCTTCCAAAGGTGAGTAAACTACCTTAAATTTGAGGGTAACATTTTTTTTTTGGTTCAATTCCCACAGTAATACTCTGTTCCTCTGCAGGGTGTCTGTCGGGGCAGATATGCTGTTTTGCATGGACGGCTGTTCTGCTGTGATTGATACAGGCTCCTCCTACATCACAGGCCCCGCCTCCTCCATTTCCATTCTGATGAAAACAATCGGGGCCGTTGAACTGGCAGAAGGAGGGGTACGTTCTTTCAACCTTTCGGACATTCCTTAAAAAGCTGTCTTTATTTAAAAGCTTACATATAATCTGTTAATAAAATGGGTTTTCAAGATTAAGCCATTAAAAGAGGGAATTATTTTGTCTGAACAAAAAAAATATGAATCCACTGCTTAGCATTGGAAACTACTAAAGCTGAAGAAGCCAAAATTTAAGCCTCGACAAAAATATTATGAAATCTTAGCAGTGGTGGCAAACATTCAAACTTCTCTACAGCTATAAAAAAAAAGAGAAATGTGTTCTAGTTATACACGAACAGAGAGCATGTTATGCATGATGGACCTTATAAAACATTCAGCAGTGGCAATTGATTATAAAACTCTGGATCTAACAAAAAAGATCATGCGCAAAGATATTAAACATGCACTCTAAAAACGCTGAGTTGTTTTAACCCAACCTTGGGTAAAATATGGACAATCCCATAGTTATTTTAAAAATGTAATTAGAATATGTAACCCAATTATGTTGTCCATATTTGACCCAAAGTTAGGTTAAAACAACCCAGCAATTTTTAGAATGTGGTATCCCACATTCAAAAATGTGGTGAAACAATAGTTTTATAGCCAATTCAGGATGAGTTGAGCATTCTTGTTTCTTATTGTTCCATTTCCTTTTCCTGTTGCACAACTCCATGGGAACAGCTGCTTTGGTCTATCATGTTGGCTGTGCCCCATAACTTACGTCTAAAGAGCAAATGGAATGATTGAAAGCTGTTTTTTATCGCAGTTGTGGTTAATGATATTTAATGTGTTAAAATATGTGTGTGATTCTTTCCTTTCTAGTGTTAAAGGAGAACTCTGGCAAACAATGAATCTTTGGTCTAATAAAACATTGGTACCTAGTCAATTGTTCTCTGAGATTTGTTTTCATTATAATCGAATGTAAAGAGTTTTATCTCTAAAAACTGTTAAGCGTATAATGCTAGCACTGGGGGCATTGACTAAGTAAAAAGAAATCGCTAGTTTATACCACTAACAAGGCTCAAAAGAGCCCCACACTAACACAGTAATGCCTTGTTCACACTACGTGATTTTAAAACGTCGGGCTGAACTGTGTGGTTCACACTACATGACTTGCTCTCTGTGAAATCAGGAGTGTTCAAGTTGTTTAGCTGTTCACACCACACAACACAACGTGATTGATCCACAACAGGAGGTAACTCACTACACGAGTTGACAACGCACGACATAGAGAAACAACCATGATCGGATGATAATGCAAATAATTTGTGACTCAATAAGAGCTGTTTCAGTACTATTTTACTGTCTAAATCCTGAAAATAATCAAACAAATAACGAGTTGACAAGAACTCTGTCACCCAACGATTCTATCTTGTCTAAAAACCACGTTTTGTCACGAAAAAACAAAACAAAAAACACGCATAATAAATAAATAAATATTGCGCCAATACCCAGCGAAGAAGAGAACACAACACGTGAATATGGACGTCAGACAGAAACTAGTGCTCCACACTGCGTGACGATCTGCTCTGAGGAAAAAAATGCACAAAAAAGAGAAAAAACTAGATTTACCTGGTGTCCTCAGACCCGTGCGTTGCTATGATTGGCTGTACTCATGACATCAGTGAGGTTGAGTCGCGCGACGGCTCTTGATATCTAGCAGGCTAGATGTTTTCTGGGCTTGGCGACGCGTCTGCTGAGAGCGTCTGCGAGCGTTTTCGCTGCGTTGTTGGCTTTCATACTAACAGATTGGCAAGCGTTCATCTGAAGTTCACTGAACTTCATACAGTTCGCTCTGTGCACGAGAAAAATGCTAACTTCCGGCTTGAGGGCGGATGTTGGGTACTTCGATTCCGGTTGCCGTCGATTACATCAGTGGACCCATAGATAACTATGAGTGGACCGGCTATCTAAAGCTTAGCAATAAATCTAAATACATTTATCTAAAACTATGTTCGTTTGTTCATAGTCAAGTCAATCAACACAGTTTTTACACATATTTGGGTGGAGCCAGGCGCTGCTGCATTGTGAAAAGTAGCCAAGCAGTCGCTTTACAGAGTGGAGCGTTGCGTATCCATGACAACTAGATGGAAGTTTTTATGCTACTAATTATTATTTATTATTATTATATTATACCCTTTAACCAGGAGAAGCCCTTGGGGTTAGAACCTATTTTGCAAGGGAGACCTGTCTACTCTAACGCATGATTTCGACTTTTATAATAACAGTTAACGTTACCCAGATAGCAGCTTGAGACACGTATCATGGCAACATGACATCATGACTTTTGCGTAAACATACAGCTATCCCCGCGTGTATGCGTGTGTCTACGCCGTCAAATGTCCGAGCGAAACGAAACAAAATGTAGATCTACATCTGGGGATCATATTTTTTTTCCTAGGACGGTAGGGAAGACTCATAGCTATATGCTATTAACCCCAGTGACGGGTAGGTTTAGGGACGGGGTTGAGGTAGGTCATATTTTTATATATACAGTAATAACGTTAAGTCAACGGCATTCATAAACACACTGAAAAGCGATTATGAATGTTGATAGCATGCCAAGAAGGGAAATACGAATCTGTCGTGTCATACACGGCAATTTCATGAGCTTGGATGTTGTTGTGACTTAACGTTACCTTCAAAATTATGCAAATACTGAGAGATGTAATATTTAAGCCCCTTCTCTCTCTTCCTCTGGGGAGCTGGAGGAAAACCACTAGCCAGGCGATGAACACCATCGACTGTAATATTCGGCAGAGATGTCCAAGACATCTGGAGAAATATACATCCTCTATGCGTCCATCAGGCTACCGGAAACTAGACACCCCCTATCGAGTTTCGCAGCCGGAAGTAGCATATGCTAGCGTGCACATAGTCAGTTCAGCTCACTCAGCACGACGTTCAGGGGATCGACTTCTGAGACTATATTCTAAGATGGCTCCCGTCTGTATCACGAAGTGAACTGTCTTTATAACATATCTTCTTATTAAACGGTCTGTACTCTTACAAAGTTCTCAATGCTTTGTTTTGCATGTTATGTTACTGTGTTAGTGTGGGGCTATTTTGAGCCTTGTTCAGTGGTATAAACTAGCTATTTCTTTTTACTTAGTCAATGCCCCCAGTGCTAGCATTATGCGCTAAACAGTTTTTAGAGATAAAACTCTTTACATTCGATTATCATGAAAACAAATCTCAGAGAACGATTGACTAGGTACCAATGTTTTATTAGACCAAAGGTTCATTGTTAGTCGGAGTTCTCCTTTAAGTTTAGTGTCATTTCAGTTTTGCAAAATGGGGCAGCATGTTTTCTTTGTGTGGTTTTAAAGTCTCTCTCTCTCTCTCTCTCTCTCTCTCTCTCTCTCTCTCTCTCATCTTGCTCTGTTTACAGTATACTGTGAGCTGTAATCTGGTCAAGTTGCTGCCCACTGTGGCTTTTCATCTTGGTGGTCAGGAATATTCTCTTACAGATGAAGACTATATTCTCTGGGTGAGGACTTTATATGTATTCATTTTCACATTTGGTGGTGCTAATCTTATCAAAGGCTGCCATGTTCTCCTGTACACCGAGATGATGAGATGCAGAAAGTCATATCAGTAGCCTGATAAAGCTTATTTATTTTACATGTGGGGTGGGAGGGCTTCTGGAGGGTGCCTTTAAATTCACATGACCTGATGTAACTTTCTCTCAGTAACCTCCTGTTATTGTTCCGTTTTGTTGTGGATTAGTCATGGCTGGCTATTATTATGCCTTTTGCGGGAAGTCTTAAGCCAGGTTTTACATTGTAAGATTTTGGCCGTCTGAGACAAATGTTGAGAATCCTAAAAAATCAGAAGTCTTTGAGCGCTAGTTTGACAGTTTCGAAGATGTCAGACGATTTGACGTTCAAATCAAGACCCAAGTACAGAACCTGATGAACATACCACAATGATTTTTTTAGACGAGCCATGATCAAAGTTAATACTAGAGAATGTTTTTGTTTACTAGCCACCATTTCAATCCCTCATGTGATGCAGCTCATAGTCACCAAACTTGTCACGTATTGATGATGTAAAACTTCAGACGAGTCTTCTTGTTTGCGTCCATTTTTAAGCGTCTTGACATAAATGACAACTGAGATCCTACAGTTTGACAGCAACAGTCATAAAGCACTGTTACATCGTAGTGTGCACCCGGCTTTAGCCATACCGCTAGGTGTTAGTCTAAGCGAAGTCCCTTTAATGGGATAGTTTAAGTTGAAATTGATCTTTGATATGTTTTAGCTTACCTTAAGGGCATCCAAGATGTAGGTGTCTTTGTTTCCACAGCATTTTCAATTTTGATATTTTTAGGTCAAACTGTTGTTGTCTGTCAGTCATATAATGTAGGTTTATGGGGTTCACCTCAAAGAGCATGCACAGAGAAGTCCAAATTAAACATGATTTAATGACTCGCAAATGTAAGTACACATTGATGGCCTAAGACACGAAACAAGCAGTTTTTGTGAGAAAACGAACAGTATTTATATCGTTTTTACCTCTTGTAACCGCAGCCACGTCCAAGTGATCTGAAGGCATGATTGCTTCTCTCTGAGCAAGCGCCGGAAAGTGCCGGAAGTTATATCTTGCGCGGTTGCAAAAAAATAAAAATAAAAATCAACGTTGTCTGTTGATATATCGAAATCGTCTTCCATTGCAATTTCCTGTATATCTAAATATGTTTAGATCTTCACAGAAGGATAACACTTCTGAAATCTTGTGTAAACAATGAGTGACGTACATGCGTGCGAGAGATCACTTCCGGGGCTTTCCGGCGCGCTTGCACAGATAGAAGTGCCCTCGCCCTCAGATCACTTGGACGTGACTGTGATTACAAGAGGTAAAAACGATATAAAGACAGTTCGTTTTCTCATTTTCTGTGCATGCTCTTTGAGGCGGACCCAGGGTGAACCCCATAAACCTCCATTATATGACTAGACAAGAACGGTTTAACCTAAAAATATCAAAATTGAAAATACTGTGGAAACAAAGACACCTACATCTTGGATGCCCTTGAGGTAAGCTAAAACATGTCAAAAATTAATTTCAAAGTGAACTATCCCTTTAAGGCAAGCAATTTCACTCGGCAGCCATCTTTGAAAAACCTCTCGGGCAGCTATTTCAGGCTGCGTTCCAGTCCACTTTTAGACACACACTTGCGAACTTCCCTAAGCACTTCCCCTCGGGGGAATCCCTGCCGCCATTTTGAAGTGCGTTCCACTTCGTGAAGTGAACGAGGGAAGTTTATATGGACAGACACTCGTTCCCTCGCATTTAGACCAAGGGAGCGAGTCTACTTCATATGTGCACTTCAGGCATCTATATATCCCACAATGCAGTACGATGGTGACGTAACCACAGATCGTCTAATCACCACCACAACAAACACTCTATGACATATTAAATATAATTTATTTATTTATTTTAAAATAACCCAAACACACCTATAAACATGTGGATGCTGCATTAAACAAAAAATAAATAATAAATTAACTGATTCAAAGTGATCAAGGGCTTAGGACGTTCCAGTTCAGCTCATTGCGGTTTCCGCCAGTAGTGGGCACTCGTGCAACGTAAGCAATGACGTACATCCGGAGTGAACGAGACGGAGGGAAGTTAGCGAGTGAAGGGCATGGCAATTTTGGACTGGAACGCGGCATAGGTCATGCAAAACCATCAAATTCATCAAATTTCATGGGAGGGGTGGAGTTGGTCGTATTTTGTGTACAGCATAATGATTAATGTTTTGTGTAAGAAAAATGAACAAATCTGAAATTAACTAGATTCCGGCCAAAGGAACATACGGATTTTGGCATAAGCGCAACTTATGGGTGTGTAAATGATGACAGAATCTCCATTTTTGGGTGAACTATCCCTTTAAGTAGTGCATCTCTCTACCGCATTACTGAGTAAATGTGCTGTTGACTTGTGCAATGAAATTTTTAAAACTCCCTAACCTCATATGATTGACACCCAAGGCCAAATTAATGTTGTGGTATCTTTCACAATTTCTCTAAGATAATGTTTTACTGGTGCACAGCAGAAAAAGAGTCAAGAGATGGCCAACATTTACTTAAGCTTTGACAGAAGTGTTGTTTTCATTAGAAATACAATTGCTGACTCTGTACTACGTTGTCAATCTGGCATTTCATTTAGCACTGAAGTCTGGGATCTATTCCACTAAGTGGAATGACCTTTTCATTCAATTCAAAATGCCTCTTGTTGAATTTGCATATGGTTTTCCAGATGGCTTCTAAAGTGCAGCATCTGTTTCGAGATTCATCAATCTATGTTACAGCTATATGGACTTATCTAATGTCTCTTTTTCTTCTTACAGCAGTCAGAGTTGGGGAGGACATCTGCACTGTGACGTTCAAAGCGTTGGATGTGCCGCCCCTACGGGTCCCATCTGGATACTGGGTGCAAACTTCATAGCTCGATACTATACAGAGTTTGATCGGGGAAACAATCGCATTGGCTTTGCTCGAGCAGTCTGAAAAAACTTCTACTATACTACAATCTTATTGCTATTACATGTACACAACACATAGGCTACTTGATCTGTCGCATCAATAGCCGGTTGCTAAGTCATCAGATTCCCTTTTGAAGACTTTAGCATACTTTAAAAAATCTACTTATTATGGAAATAATATCATTTAAAAGAATATCCTTAAGTACGAAATGAATGTAATGTGTTGCGGACTCACACTTGCAAGTTCATTTACAATTAAATTAGAATTTAATAAAATTTAAATTTTTAATAAATGCAATTGGTTGAACTTAAATGTATTTTGTTGACGCACAAGTATAGGTTTTATATGCAATTTCATAATTGTCTTTGAAATGTAATTAAAGTGTACTACTGAATATACCGACAAGCATTTATGGTAAACTAAAATACATTTGTATGTCATGTATTTAATTATATTTGTAATTGCACTTTTGTAATGATGAAGTTGCATTTACAACATTTCAAATATATTAATTTTAAATGTAATGTCAAATAACAGAGAAGCTAAAATTTTAATCAAGAATTTTACATGTGCTTTGGTGTGTTAATCAACACACCTTGTGATTAATAAAACATAATGATTTCAATTGTACTCAAGTTAAAACATTTACATGGATATTATTACAAAGTGCACTTTTTAAGTGTACTTAAAGTGTTTTACGAAACATGTTCCGAAACATAGTCATGAAAGTGTACTCTCCTTTAATTATGTTTTAGGTTTTTACTTTTAAGTAATACACTACAAGTGCACATTCACACTTCTTTTTTCACAAGGGTTCACAAAGGCCAGGGTTGATATCGCTAAAACACGTTCTAAAATCTGACTTAATAGGTTCAATAGGCTGTTCTTCAATCAGCAAATGTGTTGTCCTTTGTCAGAAGTGTCTTGCAACACCAGACTGAATGGGTTTAAAGTGTTTCCTTACTCAAGAAAAAGAAAAAAAATAGGCAACACTTAAGCAACACTTTGTGGGTTGTATTGACCATGACATTTGGTTTTAGTTTTAGTTGAATGTGTATTAATAGCTTTGAAAAAAGGAGGAACTCGAGAAGACACACCCTTTGGACTTCTGCACCAAATAAAAGTTATTCAATTATAGTTATATAAATATATATTTTTAGTTAGATAAAACAAATAATCTGTGCATGATTGCTACATGATATTGTGATTGCTAAATTATCCAAGCAATCCACTTGCATCCAGATTTTCCATTACTATAATCACCTTGCACAAAAGACTGTACATTATATTGTTTTTGTTTTAATATATAATTATCAAAAGATGCAGTATGAACTAGTTTCACATGTTAACATTAGTGTCCTACAATGTGTGAATAATGTGAACACTCAATAAACCAAAACCAACTGGAGTGTTTTTAGTTGGCAACACTTCTTTCACCTCTCAGAACATCACAATCCAAAACACACATGAGGCGCACATGAGGCAAATCAAAGGTCTGGATGGATGGAGATAAATGCGTAATATCTCTTAAAATGTTTAGGCCTATTGACCATCCCCATTTTTTGTCCCGTTATGTACTCTGGAAGCTGTTACAAAACCGCAGGACTGATGAACAGCCAACAGCCAACAGTGCAACATCTTCATTGCTCTGGGGCGCACATCCAAATAAACACAGACTGAAGACATTCCCTGGTTTTTATTTTTTTGTCTCTCTGTCCCAGTCTGTGCGTGTTTAGAAACTTGCTTGTCTTTCAGCGTTTCTATTGAGAAAGGTTGTGAAATGGAATGCAGAATGTGATGTCCCGCTGTTACAGTCACGCTGAAGACGCCTTCCTCAGCAGGAGCTACAGATTTTTATCACTATCTTTTCTCCTTTTCTCTTTCTCTCTCCCTCCATTCCTGCCACACATTCTTTAGCTGCTTTGAAGTGTTTATCATCACTGCTGTTTAGTTTTGAAAGAGCTATAACAGATGTTCACATCATACTGTATATTTTATTGGATTAAATGTTGCATTTAAAATTTGGTTTCAAAATGCTGTGGGAATATTGCTTTCATTTTGTCATCAATTTCAGTTTTCTCCTCAATAACACGTTTCGTCCTGCTAGTCTTTCATAATATCACTTTACCTAACAAAAGGAAGTGACATCATTTTGGCATCATGTTAGTCTTTTATAATATCTCAGTCTTTTATAATATCTCTTTACCTAACAACAGTTACTCAATGACATCCTGGTTGTGACATCATTTTTGGTGGGAAAACAACAGGAGAGTTTTTACTTTAAACAGTGATTATATATTACACATTTTATACAATTTTCTTGGATACTGGTAATTAGGCATGGACACTAATTTTATCCGGTACATGATGCACCTTTTCATGTAAGTAGTAGACAATGCAAATCTACCTACAATCTCTGTCAGATATACATCATGTAAACATTGGGAGTAATTAGGCACAGTGGTGGAAAGAGTACTGAAATAAACATACTCAAGTAAAAGTACCATTACATTCCAAAAATGCAGTGTGAGTAGAGTAAAAAGTACTTGATCCAAAAAACTACTTGAGTAAGAGGTAAAAAGTAGCTTATTTAAAAGTACTCAAGAGTAGTGAGTAGTGAGTACTGAGGTGTGGATTCTAACCCTTATAATAAACACTGTGCACTACAATTTATACATTAAAAAATGCACATACTGTAATTATTTTGTTCTTTGTAAGAAAGATTGAAGAATATCTCATCCATATTTTTAAAATGCATCAAATCAGTACACTTATCACCATTTAAATCATATTATTTGGAGGGAAAATGCATTTCAAATTAGGCGAAAAGCCAAAAAAAAAAAAACCTTTAGAAACTCATATGATAGTTCAGCATCACACACCAAGAGATGGTTTAAATAGAGAGATTAAAAAATACCCAATTTCTCTCCAAAACGGAACCAATGTTAGTGTTTCGAATAAATTAGAATCACTAATATTATCAGATTACCTCAACTAATGCACTGAAAAAGGCTAAGATAGTGAGCTAACACTAATTACACACTTTAATTCCATGCTATTTAAAATGTTACAATTTAAACGTAAATGCACATTGTTCTAGAAGGGTGGCATCATCCCTTACAATTTACACAGCTACATTTACTCACATTGTAATGCTGATAATAATATAATTTGTAAGGAAAATTGTGCATTAAATAGGGAAGTTATATCCAGGAAACTTTTACAAAAGAAACAAACAAACACACTTTGTCTCTGAAGTCTCGGTGAAGCTGTTTTATCAGCAGCATCCACAAAAAAAGTGCAGCAAAAAAAAAAAAAAGCGGAAGTGCACTTGCCAAATATTGACGGATCGTATAATGGATCAATCAAAAAACGTTGTTTATTAACGAGCTGTGCTAATTTCAAATGCAGAAATGCAGTTCAAGTTAGCGACCTGGTGCACTGATTCTGAATCTGGCGGCATGGCGAGCACGAGACGCGGCAGTGCACAGATCGTGACGCGCGTCTCTCTATAATGTGATTGTGAAGTATTTGGGAGCTCGTCTCGCAATACCACCAACCTCAGACCAAATGTTAGGCCCTGCAGACAGGCCAGCCTATATAAATAACATATTAAGCAGAAATGTGAAATGTACCTTAGCATATTAGAGGAAGACGCTGATATCTGGATTGAATTGATGCGTGAAGAATGCACTTCCACAGCAGTCACGAGTAACAGCAGGAATAGACGAATCCGACGAGCGTTCTTGTGTAGGCTGCCATCTTGTGGCGACGCCATTACTGAGCTGTTACACCGGCATAGGCATTCATGCACCGGTATGTAAACAAACCTCGGTGATAACGCAAACGCACCCTCGATGGCAGCTACAGCCAGGCAGAATGACTTGTTGGGTTGATGATGTTAGATAGTGGCCTCCAGTCACAGATGAAGGTACAAACGATCTTACAGATTATTTATGAAAATAGCTTGGCAAGCTAGCTAGGCTAACGTTTGCTAACGAGGAAACTATAAAAAGACCTGTCCATTTGGCAACAATAAATAAATAAATGAATGAAATCAAATAAACAAATTCATGTTTTTCATTTGTGTCCATGGGAGGTTAAACCATGGGAGGTCAATATAACAGCAGGAAAACAATTATGTCACATAACGTTACATTTAGCTCAGGAAAGCCATTTAATGACCATAACATGTTAATTGAATAAAAAAAAATAGCAAGAGAGGAGATTTTGCTGATCACTTAATCACATATTTATATTTTTTACTTATGTCATTAAATAATTGTTATGATAATTTGTAAACCATACGCACCAGACAGGGGCAGTCGACCCGGGGTATTCAAAATGTTTTCTCTTCAAAATTGAAATTTTACTGCCACCATTGAAACAATTTATAACGAAAACTGTTTACCCACTCGACATTATACAATGGGTAATGTTGTAACGTTCTTGACAGTCGTAAATCGGGGCTGTTTATTCCAGTGGATGCAGATTGCAACTAAAACAATAGGAGGCAATGGCGCAACGCTACCCAGCAACAGCTCAGTAATGGCTGCCGCTTACTTCCGGTAGTTTCGCGGATTCGTCTATAGGCGGTTAAAGTTTTCTATGCTTTAATTTGATTTGATGACAGTCACGAGACCGATTACTCGATCCAATCACGATGATGGATAAAAATAAAATTAAAACAAGCATGTAACGAGGTAACGACCACAAACAGAAGGAAAATAGCGGAGAAAAAAGTACAGATACATCACTTAAAATGTACTCAAGTAAAAGTAAAATTACACAATTTTAAACTTACTCAAAAAAGTACAATTTCTGAAAAAAAATACTTAATTACAGTGACGTGAGTATTTGTAATTCATTACTTACACCCTGATTAGGCATAGTGTTATTTTCACAGTTATGTTAAGTTAGTTTGTTTTCATGGACTTTCATTGGGTTTTCATTCAGTCACATGTATTCTTTGTTTTTGTTTCCTGCCAGTCATCAGTTGTCATGGATACTCATCAGATCATCACGCCTGTTGGTTATCTTCTCATCATCACTGTGTTTTAAGTTCCTCACTTTCCTCTGTTAGTTATCTGGTTACGTCTACGTATGTGTTGCTCCTGCCTATTTGAATAGTTATGATTAAAACTTTATGTTGGAAATATATCTTAGTATTCAGCTGCCTTCCTGCAACCCCCTGTGATGATTATAAAAAGGTTCTCTTACGAGAGATTTCTCGATATTGCGTAAGCTGAGCTTACGCTACGGGAAAGATTAATCTTTTCTGAGAAGTTGAAGCCAAAAAATTATTCCATAATTTGTATCCATTGTCAACGCAGTTCCACTGCAGCAGACCATGAGCGGGTTAGCTAGCAGCTCATTGGTTCGCTCAGAGAGAACTGCTTAAGCCTATGGGAGAGCCGGGCTGAACTCAGCGACCAATGAGAAGCAGACACGCTCTCATTGCGTCAGAGCCCGCCAGAAGGGGCGTGGCTAGACAGTATATATATGGCTCTCTCAGGCTGATTGTTGATTCTTTCATCCTTCAGCGAGCTACACGCATCCACTGTTTGAGAAGAAGCCGTCGCCGTCGAGAAGGCACCTTCAGCGAGCTCCGGAGGACTGAAGAAGCCGGCTGTTTTCGCCACCTTCGCGCGCCTCAAGGTAGCGCCCATCCGACGACGTGTGTCCTTTCCATCGTCCTACTGGAAAGAGCTCGAGCGTCTTTAAAGATGCCTCGAAATTTCTGTGGTTACTTGCCACGCTCCTCTGAGGACGGAGGTCGCCATCCCATCTGCGCCCTCTGCCTCGGACTGGAGCACGCAGAGCTCGCCCTCGGCTGACGGAGGATGCGACCACTGCGAAGGAGCCTGCCGTGGTCCTCTCTCGAGTTTGTCCACGGAGTCGAGGAGGAATTAATGCGCCTCTTCACACAGGCCGTGGAATGCCTCGGTGTCGAGTGGTCGCCGCCACCTGAGCTGGGCCCAAACCGGATGGACAGCAGTTACTTTCACCGACCGCTCGGCTCGCGCTTGTAACCGGGCCGCCTCATTCCTGCCTGAAGTTTATGCTGAGCTCACGAAGTCCTGGAATGCCCCGCTCTTGGCTAGAAACCACTCCGATGTTTCCACCTCGCTGTGCTCGGTGGATGGAGCCACCGAGAAAGGTTATACAGCCATGCCGCCCATCGAGGACTTGGCCGCTGCACACCTCTGCCCGCCCTCAGCTCAGATGGCGTTCTTCTCCCGCGCTTCCTTCGAAAGCCTGCAGACCGACCTCGAACTTCCATGCTCGCGCCTTATGCCGCCGACCGGTCAGGCTGCCTGCGGCGCTCCACTCCATGTCAGTCCTCCAAGTTCTCCAGAGTGACATTCTCCATAAGTGGGCTGAGAGCGGTCAGGAAGCCCCGGGGCTATCAGGCACGCTCCACTCAGAAATAGCAAAGCTGTTACAAAAGGGCGCAATAGAGAGAGTTCCACCATCTATGACAGAGTCGGGGTTTTACGGCCGTTATTTTCTTGTTCCCAAGAAAGACGGAACAGGTCTTTCATATACGCCCCCTTGCGTCGCCAGGGGCTGCGGATATTAAACTATCTGGAGGACTGGCTGATTTTGGCTCAATCACAGACAGAGCTTCTGTCGCATCGACGCAGTTCTCCTCGACCATCTGAAAGCGCTGGGTCTCTCTGTCAACTGGACAAAGAGCTCCCTTCAGACCCAGTCAGACTATTTCCTTCCTGGGGATAGATTTGAACTCGTTCACTATGACGGCTTGCTTGTCTACACAGCGCACGCGCAGTGTTCAGCGACTAGCCGCTTTGTTTCGGATGGGCACCTGCACACCTCTGAAAGCTTTTCAGAAGATCCTGGGTTATATGGCCTCAGTCTCTGCTGTGCTTCAGCTGGGCCTTCTGCACATGCATTCGCTTCAGTTCTGATTAAAGGGCCATGTATCTCACCGTCCGTGGATTTGCAGGTCGCCAGCTGATCAAGGTTACGCGGTCGAAATGCTTGCGGTCGGAGAACACGCTTCCTCTCGCTTATTCGGGGTCACCACGTTCTAAATACCGTTTCGGACAACACGGCCGTGGTCTCCTATCTCAACCGTCAGGCGGGATCAGATCCAGGAATCTCTTCCTTCTGACACACTGCATCCTAGTTTGGTCCCAGAGCCACCTGCTCTCGCTCAGAGCGACAGCCCATACATACTGTCTAGGAATCTCATCTCTAGAACACAATTATGCACACCAGAGCGGCATCTACCTGGAAGCTCTATGCGGCTAAATGGTCTGTGTTCTCCGTCTAAATGGTGCACCGACAAAAACCTGGACCCATGGTCATGCAAGGTATCATCTTTGCACGTTTTCCTTCAGGAGATGTTGGATAAGGGAAGGTCCCCGTCCACTCTCAAGGTTTACGATGGCAGCGATTGAGCGGCGTTCGCAGAACCCCAATGCGCTCAGTCTCTGGGCAAAGACGAGTTAATCATCCGCTTCCTCAGGGGAGCTAGAAGGATGAACCCTCCGCGCCCCCTCGGTTCGTATTTGGGATCTTTCTACAGTTCTCGAAGCTATGAAAGCCCCCCCCGTTCTGGAACCACTTGAGTCCGTGGACCTTAAATATCTCTCGCTCAAAACTGTTTTTCTGATTGCCCTGTCATCAGTAAAGCGTGTGGGAAGGACCTTCACGTGCTCTCGTCTAGCGCTGCGTGTCTCTGAGTTTGGACCTCACGACTCTGTTGTCATTCTCAAACCTAGGCATGGCTATGTCCCTAAAGCGATTGAGTACCCGTTCAGGGCTC
Source organism: Hybognathus amarus (assembly GCA_030378365.1). Classification (NCBI taxonomy): domain Eukaryota; kingdom Metazoa; phylum Chordata; class Actinopteri; order Cypriniformes; family Leuciscidae; genus Hybognathus; species Hybognathus amarus. The sequence continues at coordinate 53,395 of JAQIUQ010003265.1, forward strand.
AGGTTATCTGAGCCCTGGACCGAGCTCTGCCCGCATCCGATAGCCGAATGTGATGCCAATCTCTATCCGGTTCGGGCTCTGGGCTCAGACGCTCTGAGCAGCTTTTTTTCTGATTCGAGAGGTCGCACCAAGGGTCTGGCCGCCTGGAAACAGACACTGTCTAGAGGAAATAGTGCCTCTGCTATTGCTGGATAGTGCCTCTGCTAGTGCCTATTGCCTCTGCTTACGCATCTAAAAACCTGCCTTGCCCTCTGGGCATCAGGGCTCACTCCACTAGAGGCATGGCCTCATCGTGTAGGCATGGTCCTGTCGGAGTTTCCATTCACAACATTTGCGTGGCCGTGGGATGGGCCTCCCCGTCCACCTTTGTCAGATTTTACAATCTGGAAGTCCCCGCTCTGCAGGCTAAATTGCTCAGCTGTCTAGTATGCTTCAGCTCTTGATGAGCTGCCTTACTGGGAGTCACTCACACAACCGGTTCGCCGCTGTGCTTCCCTACATGCTTATGTATTACACAATCACAGGCCCGCTTGCTAGCTTATCACATTCACTCCACTCATAAGGGTTCCCCGGTTCCCCCCGGGACTCATTAGTGGTCACATAGCGCACACGGCTTTGACCAGGTGTTCCCAAAGCTAGCTTATGCATACGAGAGAACCTCTCGTAAGAGAACGAATCGGTTACCTAACGTAACCTCGGTTCTCTCTAGATGAGGGAACGAGTATTGTGTTCCCGGCCGTGCTTGCACTTCTAGCATTTTCGCTTCACTTTGAAAAAATCAACAATCAGCCTGAGAGAGCCGTATTTATACTGTCAGGCCAAGCCCCTTTTGGTGGGCTCTGACGCAATGAGAGCGTTTTTGCCATCACAGTTCCTGTCAACCGTCAACACATCAGAAAAACCTACCCGGGGAAGAGAAAATTGATCAGAGAGTCTTCAAAACTTCAAAAAAAATTTAAACTTGTCATGTTCCAGTTGTTGATGTCTTTGTAAAATGCTGTGGTGATGCTCGTCTGCAGCTGATGTATCTAAGACTTTTTAAAGATGACTATATTGATTTCAGAACTGAAGCTCATTCTTCCCAATATACATTCATTAAAGGTAAGAAGGTGGAGTGTGTGAAAAGTTATTAATATTTAGGGACTATTATTTACAATAAATTGTGTTTTGACGTGAATACCAAAAAGAAGTCTGTCAGTTTTATTCAACAGTTATCCTCTAGTGAGTTTTTTTTTGCACTGCTCTTGCTATAGAATGATCAAAGATGAAGAACAATTTATACAAATATTAATTTATCCCTTGTACACTCAGATTGTTAAATACTCTGAATGGTATATATTAATATTTTAAATGTATATGTAGCCTACTGTTGTGTTCTTATTTATCTTGTTTTATATTGGGGTGTATATTTTTATGTGTTTATTACGCTGGATACAAATATCTTAATAAAGTTGAACATGAACTAACGTTACTTCATAATACACAAATCATAAAACATAAATAATAAACATAAACAATGACGGCTTAGTGAATGGTGACATGAGAAGTACAGAAGATCACAGGATCAATAACATCCCGCCAGATAGCCTGAATCCATTTCCGTCGAACTTCATCAACAGGGAACTGACGAGGGAAGGAATGAAAACGACAGATATGGCTGCTTTTGGGAATAACAAAAAAGATTCGGTACGTAACAACTCTTACTAGTTGCCTGCGGCGCTATCTGTTATGAATGGAGCGGAAGAAGATTACCACGACAATTGCGTATTTCCGGTCACAAATACGGAAGTTGTGAGAAAGGTCTATAAATTACTTTTTAAAATATAGTAAAATAGAAAACAGCTATTTTAAATTCGAACAAAATTTCACAATACCACTGTTTTACTGTATTTAATCAAATAAATGCAGCCTTTGTGAGTGTATAACATTAAAAATGAGCTTTGACTCAAACAGTGTTTAGTTTAGTGTAGTTTAGTTGACTAGCACATTTAAAACAAAGTGAGTTGGCCAAAGTGCTTTCCATTAAAACAATGGTTCCAAACTGGTTCGAGCTGATAGAAGGGCAACAGTGACTCAAATAACCACCCGTTACAACCAAGGTGGGCAGAAGTGCATCTCTGAACGCACAGTACGTACGAACTTTGAGGCAGATGGGCTACAGCAGCACCAGGTGCCACTCCTTTCAGCTAAGAACAGGAAACTGAGGCTACAATTTGCACAAGCTCATCGAAATTGGACAATAGAAGATTGGAAAAACGTTGCCTGGTCTGATGAGTCTCGATTTCTGCTGCGACATTCGGATGGTAGGGTCAGAATTTGGCGTCTACAACATGAAAGCATGGATCCATCCTGCCTTGTATCAACGGTTCAGGCTGGTGGTGGTGGTGTCATGGTGTGGGGAATATTTTCTTGGCACTCTTTGGGCCCCTTGGTACCAATTGAGCATCGTTGCAACGCCACAGCCTACCTGAGTATTTGTTGCTGACCATGTCCATCCCTTTATGACCACAATGTACCCAACTTCTGATGGCTACTTTCAGCAGGATAATGCGCCATGTCATAAAGCTGGAATCATCTCAGACTGGTTTCTTGAACATAACAATGAGTTCGCTGTACTCAAATGGCCTCCACAGTCACCAGATCTCAATCCAATAGAGCATCTTTGGGATGTGGGTGGAACGGGAGATTCGCATCATGGATGTGCAGCCGAGCAAATCTGCGGCAACTGTGTGATGCCATCATGTCAATATGGACCAAACTCCCTGAGGAATGCTTCCAGCACCTTGTTGAATCTATGCCACGAAGAATTGAGGCAGTTCTGAAGGCAGAAGGGGGTCCGAGACCCGTTACTAGCATGGGGTACCTAATAAAGTGGCCGGTGAGTGTATATATATATATATATATATATATATATGGGCCAGAAGGCGCCTCCTAGTGGTCTAACCCTAACCCTACCCTAGACCTAAACCTACCAACGCGTTCTCATCCTTCAGCGTCACAGAGAACGTTATATGACAAACCGGTGTTATACTACGCGCATGGTACCCTTTATCGTTTATATAACACGGCGCTGTGATGGTTAGGTTTAGGTGTGGGGTAGGGTAGGTAGTCTCTATATTATGCTAAAGGATTTATGACGCCTTGAGTTCGCGTGTTATATAAACGATAAAGGGTACCATGTGCGTAGTATAGCGCCGTTTTGTCATAAAGCGCTTTATGTGACGCTGAAGGGTGAGAACGGGGCTAGCCTAACCCATAACCGAAGCGTGTTATATTGATGCTAAAGGGTGCCATGTGCATTCAATGTATGACGGCATTGTCAAAAATGTCACTATATGACGCCCTAGGATGAGAATGCATTGCAATATTCAAACAGCATACATAGAAAAAAAATAAAAATAAACACCACACCAAACCAAAATACAATTAAAATGCAAGACAACAGTAAAACAAGATAGGCCTACACTCAACATCTAGCAGCTCAACTATAAGCCTGGGCAATTAAAGTGCCCTTGATTTAAAAACACCCATTGTAGTACAACATCTAATATCAGAAGGCAGATTATTCCAGAGACGGAGTGCAGCAACTGTCAGCAGAACTGTGTGTTCTAGGTCAAACATTTGATTGACATTGCCAACTGTGTTTCACAGCTCTTTTTGAAATATTTTAATAACTACAGATGTGGCAGTAAAATTCAGCAAAGTGGCTTGTACTTTCATTAACATCATTTCCACCCTGACAGTAATATTGC
>JAQIUQ010003266.1:0-24216 GCA_030378365.1 Hybognathus amarus
CATCCAATCAGAGCAGAATTCATTACTATACATGACCCTTCCAAATATTCGTCCTGAAAGAATTGAATGTCATACATCTAGGATGGCTTAAGGGTGAATAAATCATGGGCTAATTTTCATTTTAAAGTGAACTAGGCCTTCTCCTTTAAATTTTACACACATACACATAATATATATATATATATATATACATATATATATATATATATATATATATATATATATATATATACACATACACATAATATATATATATACATATATATATATACACATATATATATATATATATATATATATATATATATATATATATATTATGTGTATGTGTGTAAAATTTAAAGGAGAAGGCCTAGTTCACTTTAAAATGAAAATTAGCCCATGATTTATTCACCCTTAAGCCATCCTAGATGTATGACATTCGTCTTTCAGACGAATATTTGGAAGGGTCATGAATAGTAATGAATTCTGCTCTGATTGGATGTTTCACTACACATTTTGAAATACCAGTGTGCAAAATAATCATTTGTCAGTTTTCACAAATTGAAACGTTTTAAAAAATGGACTAATGTTAGATGCCTTTTCAAATAACGTAGTTGGCCCCTGACGTGTTATTGATGAAAGTAAAATCATTTGACAAAAGGGAATTTACACATGTACAGTATCATTTTGTTGATTTATATGGCAACACAGACAGTAAATATTAACCTCAACGTAAATACTTCGTCATACTATTATTTCAGGGCTCGACATTAAGGCTTGTCAGGGACAAGTGTATTTTTTGTGGGACAAGTAGAAGAGAAAATAGTTGTCTGACCGGACAAGTTAAATTTCAAACAAAATAAAATGCCATGTTACTTCACATTATGTGCCACTCGTTACGTCTATTTTACAGATTCAAATAAGGAGGAGAAAACAATGGTGTTTGAAAACTCACTGTATGTCATGTCCATGAACTGAACTCTTATTATTTAACTATGCCAATATAAATTCAATTTCAAATTCTAGGGCACCTTTAAGAGTGTGGAAAAAATAATGACTTGTGGCATTTTTTCGTTCAAAATAAATGAATTTTAGCTAATAAGCAAGCACTTCAAAGATTAAAATTAATTTAAATTCTAAAGGAAAATTGGCAAGTTCTTTAAAAAAAATGGTCATGCCAGGTTTAATGTTAATGGCCGTGTTCATTCAGTTCAATTACAGTATGGAAAAGTGCATCTAGGACATTGTGCTAAACTTCACATTTTTTGTTCAAAGTATGGAATGACACGTCAAGGTGCAAATCATGACAGAAATTTAAATTGAGTAAGCCATCGCCTTAAAATAATTTGTATTGATTGGATGAATTCTGTGGAGCTTTCCTGATTGACTACCTCTGCACTCTAGGAGTACGAGTGTTTGGAGGTGGAGAGGACCCGTGCAAGAGAGGAGATGAAGGAGTACAAGACTCGAGAGGTGCAGCAGCTTCAGGATAACAGTGAGCTGGAAGAGGAGAACATCTCCCTGCAGAAACAAGTCTCGGTGCTTAAGGAGAACCAGGTGTGTGAGAAAATGGGTGGGAGGTGTTGCTGCAGATCTGGAGAAGGCTCATATTTTATTATTGTTTGTGTAATTGTTTTCTGTATTGAATAGCCAGCTGTTTCCCATAAATATGACACAGTAATCCTCTAATACAATTCTACATGCAATGTTAAGCCCTTACTTTTAGTGTTTGCTGAACATAAGTCTCTCCTTGTGGAATGTGCTTCACTAGAGAGATGTCTTATGACTTTTAATGTGTTTCTTGCAGCTGCTGTCACTGAAGTACAAACACTTCTGTTGTAGTGCTTCAGTCTCAGCTGATTTTTGACAAAGCCTTCCTTCTGAGGGAACGCACAAGAGAAAGGTTTTATTCACTTCCTGCATAAATATTCAGACACAGACTAGAATGCCTTCCCTATTGGACTAAAAACCGGGTTGCTCAGGGTGAATTTCTACAGTAAATGCACAAATAAGATGAGTTGTGTTCTCACCGTATGCAAAGTTATGGGTTTCTCACTGCAGCTCGACTCTGAATGCTAACAATTGGCTGGCTGAAGTTCAGGAAGTAGTGCAGCTGTGCATAAAGCCCATTGAACCCATTTGAGGAAGGTTTTATGTAAATGTGATTTAATGTAAATGTGAATACGGACCAAATCCAGTGTTCTAATAGCCCAACAGTGGCTATGATGTCACGAAGAGGATGCAGAATATTTGTTATCTGACCTGATCCATAAAGACAGGCTAATCCAGCCTAACAAGTTAGGCGTGTGTTTTGGAGGCAGGGTGCTGAGTAGACAAGCGGCATTGCGACAAGCGGTATGACTTCTAGCAACCTAATTCAAAATAGTGGTCGCCTGGTGTCTTTGGCAGTGTTGTTATTGCTAGCTAAAACTATTAAAAAAACATTTTCAGTAATTGACAAACCTAGAATATAAATATTACAGGAAAAATGTCAACTTATTTCAGTTAGTTGTCAAGACAAAGTTTCTAATTTCCATTTAGGCACTAAAATTGCTAAAACTGAAATAAAAAAATAAATAATCTTTTTAGAAAAAAAAAACTATATATAAAAACAAATGACAAATTAATAAATGCTGTAATAGCATGTAAATGACACTGGTTCTCATGTTCAGATCTCTAACAGGCAGGTTTGGTTAAATAAATAACTTTCTTTTTATCCAAACTCTTATGAAATTCTTTTACCTATCTTTTCATCAAGTTATATTAAAGGTGCCCTATAATGTTTTTTTAAATTATTTTATAATGTTTCCTGGGTTGCCCTTATAATGTTAGTATGTTTTTTAGATCAAAAATAGTCATAATTTAGAAATAAAAGGCATTTTTCCTAGCCTGATTTTAGCCTCTGATCTGAACATCCTGTTTGAAGGGGCGTGTCTGCTGTGTGTAACTGGCCTCTGCTGTGATTGGCTGACATGCTTGCAAATGAAATAGCTATGTATTACATGTGAAACTCTCTCGAATAATTTTACTAGAGCTATTATAGGTTTTACTATTACAGCTATCGAGATTAACGAATTGTGAAATGTTTTGAAGTATTTAGATCTATTCCCATCACATAAAGTGTTGCTGTTATGAGCATATTGAGCAAGCAAAGGTCGGACAGTCTGTTGATCGCGAGGATGAAGATCTCATCATTGTAAGCAGTTTCTACCTTCTCTGCTTTTACTAATGCAGACACGATCGTGTAAAGACAGTCAGAGCTTCATTGTGCAGTGTAACGTGCGTCATTAAATTCGTAACGTGTTTGGCAAGTGTCCAGATAAACTCGCGCTGTGATTGTTCTTTGATCGCTTTCTTTCTGTATATAATTCACAATTTAAATAAGATTTTTTTTTCATCCTACTAAAAGAAACGATGTGAAGTCACTGGCCTGACTTACTGATGCATAAACAGTATTGAACGATTTTAAAGTGAAAGATAACCTGTCTGAACTTGAACAACACATCAGCTCGATCCAAAGCCAGCTCTTGGTCCAAGTTGAGGAAACAGTCGTCGGTGAAATGTTTGAAAATTTCCAGAGAAAATAAAATTAATCCATTGTTTCTTCAGAGGCTCGGACGAAGGAACTAAAATATACTTTTGTGTTGATGTGTACATCCGAACACTGATCAACTGCCATGCTTCGGCTGCGCAGCTCCGTCACTGAACATGGGCTGGGAATATGCAAATGTTAGGGGTCGAACATATTAATGATCCCGACTGTTGCGTAACAGTCGGTATTATGTGGAGATTCGCCTGTTCTTCAGGGGTGTTTTTCAAAAACGAGATTTAAGTAAGAAGGATAAAACAATGGTGTTTGAGACTCACTGTATGTCATGTCCATGTACTGAACTCTTGTTATTTAACTATGTCAACATAAATTCAATTTCACATTATAGGGCACCTTTAATATGTATGTGCTATACTATTCCAACTAGACAGACTAACCCTAAACATTAACATTTGTTTCCACAGGTGGAGTTTGAGTCAGTGAAGTTGGAGTTGACCCATAAAGATGAGGAGCTGGAGCTGATGAGGGCACAGCTGGAAGAGGCCGAGCGTCTGAGGAGATTGCAGAGCGCCAGCTGGATGAGGCACTCGAGGCCCTGAAAGAGGAGAGGGAGCAGAAGAACAGCCTCAGACGAGAACTCACCGCCCTTACCCTCAACCCCTTCGACTCTATTGGCCACTTAGAGCTACAGCTGGATGACAGCCGGGATGGAGAGAAGGACAGAGAGGAGGAGGAGATGGACAGTGGGTATAATAACTCTAAAGGGATGGAGAGAAACAGGTGCTCCACACCCAGAAACAGTGATGTGTTCCTCAGACCTCAGGCACCTGGGCTGGTGTCCGAACCTTCTGAGTGAGCTGCACCTGTCCGACAGCCAGAAACTCAAGCAGCAACTGCTGCAGGTGAGGAAACCTGTTCACACCCTTCTTGCTCCTTCCTCATTTCTTGACCTGTGGCAGAATTTTTCATTCAGAGGTTTGTCGCTGGAGTTTCCACTTAACCACTTAATCAATTTGCTCTGGAACAAGTATTAGATTATTAAGACCAAAGATTTGAAATACCCCAAATAAATTATATTGCATATTTAACCACCATCTACATAAGAGCCAGCGGCAAATTCCCGAAGGACTGTCTGATACGATGCGCTGAATGGCCGCCGATGGCCTGGAGCTTGCATCTGCGAAGACGCTAAACCAGAGGTCTTCAACCCTACGCTTAGAGGCCCACTATGCCCTGCAGAGTTTATATCAAACCTGCTTCAGTCTGTGATTTTCAAGTGATCCTGAATAGCTTGAATAACTGGTTTAGGTGTGATTGATTAGGGTTTGAGTAAACTCTGCAGGACAGTGGGCCTCCAGGAGCAGAGTTGAAGACCCATGCTGTAAACAGATTGTATAGGCACTATGATTAGATTTGAGTCGCATATTTGAGGTCTAAAAATAAATGCCATGACTATGAATAAATTCTCACCAAAAAAAAAAAAAACACTTAACTACATTTCGTGACACAACAGTAGTATTTTTTTTTTTTTTTTTTTTTTTTGTAGTATGAATATATTTATTTTTTGTAGTATGAAAATATTTAATATTCCATGGCTGGAAATAGCTCTCAGCCAATCAGATTCGAGAAACAGAAATAACTGTTGTATATGCTATATTATACTTTTATCCTAATATCTGACTAATCATTAGTAGACTAGAAGAGACTTAGACGACCAAAAAATTTTTTCTGTAATTGCAAAAAAAAAAAAAACCTACTTTGTGGTGAAGTCACGCAGTCCTTGAGGGACAGGTTGTTACTAGCTGATCTTTGTGGTAATTACTAGCCTGGATGCCAGCCCAAACCCCGCCCACAACATTTTTTGGTCAGGAAGTTCAGTCTGGATCCATTGAGGAGTAATTATAAGTTCAGAAATGGTCCAGCCAATCAAATTGCCAGGGTGGGCTTTATACGAATGATGGACAGATGATCTGCAGTTACGTAATCATCACGTCATCAATGAGCGCTGGGGTTGAATTGGTTTCCCTCTAAGACGACTGCAGCTGGAGAACTGAGATGTATAGATTCCGCTATTGTGTCTGTTGTAAAAAAAATTCAAGAGCACATTCATTTGCTGTTCTATAGTAACAGTTTGGTTGTACAATTAATTAAATTCTGATTGGATTCTGTTGGTAGTAAGTCATAAAGCTAAAATAAGTTTTGTGCCTCTGACAAAATGGCTTCTTTTTTTTATCTGAATGGTGTGAGGGAAATGAGTAGAGCCCGACCGATAAAGGATTTTGAAGGCCGATACCGATACAAATATTTTTTGGTTTTAAAATCCGATATGCCGATATATCGGCCGATTTTTTTTTTTTTTTTTTTTTTTTTTTTTTTTTTTTTTTTTTGAAACGCGCAACAAAGCATTAGATTTCCCTATCATTAGTTATTTGTAGTTATTTATGAGTTTTAAAATATTATGATCATGCATTTTAAGGAGAGATGATTAGTCTTATTGCTATAACTGTCACGCTATTTAAGAGATACTTCAGTCGCATTGTCAAAAGTTAAAAGGACAGTCAGTCAACTACACTGTAACAACGTAACTATTTCTAACTAATTCTGCGACTGATGGGGATGTTCTTTTAATTGTTATTCAAGCAATGAATGTCTCGTGACCAACTCAACGAGTGTTGCCAACAGGGACGGTGTAGAGTGCCCTCTGGTGGACAAACTATACAACTCCAACACTCATGACATGGTTCAAGCGTGTTTCATCCATATTTATTTTTTTATTTTTGGAATATTCATTTATCGGCCATTATAACTGCCGATACCGATAATTTGGAAAATGCCTACATATCGGCCGATAATATCGGCATGCCGATATATCGGTCTGGCTCTAGAAATGAGTTTTGTCACAGATTTGTCCCACTGCCTAGAACATTACTAAATGCTTTTTCAAGCGCCTCCATGCATGGAAACATAATTTTAAATAGGAAAGGATAGAATATTTACGTACATATCTACAGCGGGTCTATTCGCACGGGATTTGTATTACCCAAGGTAATTTTTCCAGACCTTTTTACAGAAGTTAAAAGTCACTGTAATCTTTACTGACCGGGTCCATGATGATTACTGAGATGGCCCATTCGGGTGGGACTAAAATCACTGAGAATGTCATTGAGTAATAATTACTTTGGAGAATTGAGATTAAATTAATGAGATGTTAAACCACCTCTGTCCAAATAGGGCTTTAGGCAAATCTAAGAGAATTGTGGATTACATTTGAAGCCCTAATTAACTTAAATCAGTCTAAAGTGGTTCTTCCTTTTTTCAGGTTTCAAGAGTTTTCTGTTTTAGTCTCTTGAAGTATAATTTGTCTTGAGTGTTGGGATTGAGTAGGTCAATTGGAATAACAATACTATTGCTGTGCCATATTGTGTACCCATGCCCAGGTGGAGAGAGAGAAAGCCACACTGAGCGGCACTGTGCATGATCTTCAGCAGCAGTTAGTCCAGTCTAAAGATGCTCTCAGTGAGCAACAGGTGAAGATGGACCAGCTGACCCAATGTTTGGAGACCCTTCAGAGTACAGTCTCAAAAAGGACTTGTGAACAAGGGAATGGAATGAGCCTGTCTCCCAGATCCCTTCAAAACCAAGAGTCTGATAGCGTCATCAACTATTACGAAGTGGATGCAAAAGCACAGAAGTACTAGAGATTCGCATGCAAGCGGCAAACGAGGAGCTTGCACATCTGCGCAAGGAGCTGAAAGAGGCTGGTGAACGCTCCAAGGCCCTGGAGGGGCGCTGCAAGCGGGAGAAAGAACGCTGGAGGGGTGAGGCTCAAGAACTCGCTGATAAAATTCGACAGTGTATCACTGCTAGCCGCCAGGACCAGGAGAGAATAGGACAATTGGAGCGAGAATCGGCGCTACGCGACAGGTCGCCACTGACTCTGAAGGCCACCTCAGTGTTGCGCAGGAGGAGCTTCTGGCCTTCTCTGAGGAGCTGGCTAACCTTTACCATCATGTGTGTGTTTGTAATAACCTCACGCCTAGTCGCGTTACACTGGATTACTATCGTGAAGGAGCCCAAGCAGGGAGAACACACAACCATTCACAACCCCACCACTATCGCGGATCCTTCCGCATGCACAGGCGGTCGGGTGAAGTGTTGGACTTGGGCAGCGGAGGAAGCAGAGAAACGTCCTCTAGCTGTGGAAGTTGTCCAGGGTCTCCTACATTAGACTTCAGGGACCCAACTAATGTGCGCAATCTGGTAGCTGTCATACGCTGCCAGATTAAACATTTACAGGTATGTCTTCACTTATTATAGTAGTAATAAATTATGTCATTCTAAACTTTTATCCTTTTTTTTTTTTTTTTTTTTTTTTTAACAAAATTAAAGAATTTGCCATCCAATCAGTTTTCTTTGGCATTGACTTTCATTGTATGGACAATTTGTTATCTAAAGTTCCAGAAATGGAAAAAGACTCATAGAGGTTTGGAACATGAGGGTGAGTAAATGATGACAGAATTTTGAGTGGACTATTATTATTTTATAGTAAGCCTTTAAGCCGCTTTTTTGGTTAGACATGGAATATGAACCGATCTGACAAAGCTGCATTAGGATGTCTGCCTGAATCTTTTTTTTTTTTTTTTTTTTTTGCTTCAAATCAATTTAAGTAAACATAAGTAAACAAAACAGTGTTAAATCATTATAAAATAAATTTCAAAAGGGGCTTTGGATGTATTTTTTTTTTTTACATTGTTAGATTTATTTAATGAATAAATTGCTTTTGCTAAATTTTCAGGTGGCGGTGGATCTATGCAGGCAGCGCAACCTGTTGTCCTCTCCAGCAGCAGTAGAAAGCACTGATTCAGACCGTGACACAGGGGCACTGCTTGAGGAAGTGTTAAAACTGAAGTCCCTGCTTAGCACCAAGAGAGAGCAGATAGCCACTCTCAGAACTGTCCTAAAAGCCAACAAACAGGTACAGATCTTAGATATTGTAAGATAATTAAATGCATACTAATATAACATGCATACTGATATTGTAAGATGATTAAATGCATACTAATATAACAAAGTTATACTAAAAAAAAAACTTTTCCCAAATATTTTGTTATTTGTGACACCGGTGGCTAGTGTTGTCAAAATATTCGGTACTTCGGTACCAAGTCGGTACTAAAAAAATTTAAACGTCACGGTACCAAGTGCCGGTGGTACCGAATACCCGGTCAAACCCGGATCTGGATGCGCATGCATGCACGAAGGGCGTGAAGTTGCGTCCTCTTCATGAAAGCAGCGGCGCTGCTGATGTGGTTTCTGTGTATACTAAACAGCAAAACGACTATTTAAATATGAACCCTGCATGTTGCGCGTGTCTCTGTGAATGAACGGCGCTGACGCGCGCTTTCATTTAACGTTAACGTTACCTCACACACACACACGCACAGAAGCACGAGTGACGCTCGCGCTGTTTTCAGTCTCTGCTGCCTCACGATATGATGACATGATTCATGATCCATTCATCTCCGAGAGTTACTTCATGAGCATTTTACCGTTTAAATATGAACCCTGCATGTTCTGCTTGTCTCTATGTGAATTAACGGCGCAGACGCGCAGTTTCATTTAACGTTACCTCTCTCTCACACACACACACACAAACACTGAAGCAAGAGTGACGCTCGCGCTGTTTTCAGTCTCTGCTGCCTCACGATATGATGACATGATTCATGATTCCATCTCCGAGAGTCACTTCATAAGCATTTTACCGTTTCATTTGAGAAAAACTATCATCATATCCATAGGGTCGTATCATATCATATATCATACACACACAGAAAGTCAAAGGTCTCTACGGCAACCCGTCAAAATAAAAGTTTGGTTTAACTTAAAGAAATGGACAGAAATAATTATATTAGGCTACTGTACAATATATTTAACTACGTCTCCATTTATTAAAAATACTACTGTAGCCTAAATCCACTGAATGCTGTATTTTTCACTTGATTTTTATTATAAACAATATTTCTCAGTATCATCAATATTTTCGTTTAAACAACATGCTATAGCCTTCAAAGCTTTCATAAATGTACCATCATAAATAATAAAGTGATTGAATTTAATTTAATATATTTTTTTCAAGTAGTTAAATAAAATTAAAAAAAAAAAAACTAATTTTGTTGTGGTACCGAAATTGGTAACGAGAACCGTGACATTTTAATGGTATCGGTACCGACTACTGGAATTTTGGTACCGTCACATCCCTACCGGTGGCCGTTAAGTGAAATGCAGCCAGAAAATTATTACTTATGCATATGTAACAATGACCTGATTTACTCATGGCGTAGTTCTTTTTTTGTTTGTTTTTTATTTGTACTTTTAACAAACGCCCCGACGCCGCCTACACTGCTGAGAGTGACGTTTCGAGTAGTATGTATATATGTGCTGCGTGCTTTCCTCTCAATAACAAAATAAACGCAACAAAAATGACAGTGGCGAGAAAGCAGCAGTTTTGAAGGCATCTGATCATAGCGATGTGGATTGTATAAGAATTAATTTAATGTGTCTTTGAATGGAAGAAGAGTAAAGGCCCTTTCACACCGGACGCGTAAACGGAAAAAGCGAAACTAAAAAGTGACTAGTTCGCGTCAAAACCATTCACGTCAGCCGCCACACGAATTTGCGACGTTCAAAGCTTCAACATTCCAAACATTCGCTCGAGGGTGACCACCTGGCTTTTGCTCTGTTGCAGGAAAGCAGACTTGATTTTCAGACCAGAAAACATACTATATACTTATTATTATAGCCTACTAGGTGAATAAATAGATTTTATATTAGATGTATTTTTGCAGTGATGTTAACATGATGCTTTAATAGGCTTTAAAAATCCCAATTCGCTAAAAAGCACATGTCCAAATAAGCACATAAGTCCATCAGGAAAGATGAATGTGTTCTTACCGGATTGGATCAGTGCATCTTGAATTTATATTGTTTGTCTGATCTGGCAGCTTCGATAGAGCCGTATCTACTGGCAGGTGTAGCTCACTTTCACCAGTTCACTTTTTAAAAGAGGTCCACAGTTGCACGGTTCCTTGTCTACACAGCATTCATCATCGCAAACACTCCACAAAGAGTTTGTTTGTTTGTGATGGCTCCATTAACGTATGTGCTGCGCATTTTCTATGTTTTCTTATTACATTTTTTTTTTATTGTAGAATTGTTATTTAAAGGACGATTAAATATAAGGATGCAGACAAAAATTAAATGCGGGACAATGCTAAGACTTGTGGGACATGGGACATAGCTTCTTCATCACCATCATTATCATCCAGTGAAGACAAACTTTACATTTTATTTAAAAGCAGAAAAGAAGGTTTTGAATCTTAAAGAACAGAGAGTATGGCTTAGTGTTGCACGGTGCACTCGATACTTCAGAAGTATCGCGATACTCGGAAATTAAAAACCTCACGATACCTAAATTTATTAGTATCGATACTTTTATGAATGACCGCGTTTCAGATTTGTAAGAGACTTATTTCATTTTGCTGTGTGCCACGCACGCTTCCAGTCTCTCCCTATGAACGTCTATGTTTCTCCTCACGCGCGCAGCAAAGAAGCTGCAGCTGTCATGAGACAAACACTACCGCGAGACGGCTGCATGCGCGAGCACACGTGATACAGTGGCCGCCTGTCAGTAGCGGAGTGGCAATCCGGTGAGTGGGCTCTCTTCCCGGTGGGCCGGTAGTGTTTCGAGGCCGCGAGGGCCGGTCTGATGGTCATACATTGCACGTTATTAGAAATATAATCCAGCGGCTTGTACACAATAGTCTCTGCAACGGCGATAGTTTGAAGCGCGCGTCCGTGTGAAGAGGGCGCGCGACTGCAAAAGACACTGTATCCATACTACTGAAAAAGAGCGCTCTGCTTGATTTTTAAAAAAACAACAGATTTTAGCGCCAGATCTCTTATTTAATAGCGAACTAAATGAATTCTCTGCTAGTTAACTGGAGATGTTTCATTTATTTTTGTATTAGGTGTACAACTTTCCCCCAACTTTCATGGATAGCATAAATAATTAGCAAGCTGCTAAATTAAAGGATACAAAACATCAGCAAAATGATCTATCGGCTATATGATTATAGCATCAGAGCATGTGCATGTCAGTGATTTATTTATATTAGGTTATTACAGCATTAAAGAGCACAGACCTATGCAAAGGAGGTGCATGTGAAACGCCTTGTAAGAAATACTTTCCTTTTCAGTAAAAGTATCGAAAAAGTATCGAAATCGCAATACTTGACTTGGTATCGGTATCGAAACAATAATTTTGGTATCGTGACAACACTAGTATGGCTAGAAACATGGCAGAAGGTGAGCTGTCCCATTCATCAGGGGTTACGTTTACATGCAATCAAATACACAGTTTTAGTAAACGAATTGAAGGCTCAAATGGACTGAAAAGCCTTGTAAACACCCGGTTGGGCTCGATACGAACGAATGAGCACAGCGTCCCACCAGTCCTTGTTTCAGATTTTCATTCACAGACGACTCGACACACAAGCAATCAGACGATCCGTCATTGTTGCGGTCACGTCACCTTTGTTTCCTTGTATATGATTGGCTGAAGCCTTTTTTTTCGCCCTCAAAAATTGACATCGAAGCGAAATAAATACGTCGTTTTTTCGCCTCGGCACATTCGCGTTCAGTGTGGAAGCACTCATTATACAAACAGCTGATCAAAAAATAAAACCATCGCGCGAATTATTCGTGCGTCAAAAGTCCAGTGTGAAAGGACCTTAAACAACAGTTTTGCGTGTGTAAACGTAGCCATCTACAGCTGGTGTGTGGTGAGCACACTGGCACCGTCTGTACTGTGGATGCTGCACACTCTGGTGGTGATTAAGGAGAGATCCCCTGATATGATTGTAAAGTGCTTTGGGTGTACAGTAGTACAAATGAAAGCACTATGTAAATGCCTCATTCATTCATTCATTCATTTTCAGGAAGGCATAAATGTCCCGATGTCTTCACATATAAATCAGCCTACAGGCTTTTATAGAGAACCTAGTAAGTCAGGGAAGGTCTCATTTTTTAAGTTTCTGTACATGCTGTTCACACAATAAAAAAGCAATTAATACATAAAAATTCTTACAAATGTTAAAGCCTTTACCTTTAACCTTTACTTTTCAAAAGCCCTACTTTTCAGCTCTAATCCTGTACAGTGCAGTAAACACTTACTTAACGTATTTATACAGAAAATGTACATTGAAATCGACAAACTCGTCAATGATAGAGCAGACACAACTCTTGAAATAGCCATATATTGGTAAACAACTTGGCCTGACTAATATATCAATCTATCACTACTTTTATTGGGAATTGATTCAACAGTTTTGTAATATCCTTTACTCTGTGCAGTTAGACTATATTTCTAAAATGAAGCACATGGTTTCTTTTGATGTGGTGTCTGATTTAGTCATTTTTCTTCCCCAGACGGCTGAATTGGCTTTGACCAACCTGAAGACAAAGTACGAGACAGAGAAAAGCATGGTGACTGAGACAATGATGAAGCTGAGAAATGAACTGAAGGCTTTGAAGGAGGATGCAGCCACCTTCTCCTCCCTAAGGGTCATGTTTGCAAGCAGGTATGATGGGATTACATGTACACAAATTGCTTTGTGTACTCGCTGGCCTAAGGAAGTTTCTAAGGTCATCATTCGTGCAGCACATAGCTCCTGTCTATAGGGGTTTTAGTGTAAAACTAGTTATTTGTACACTTGTTGGATTTATGGAAAGAATGCAGATGAGTTTGAAATTTCAGGTTTCCCTTGTTAATTCAGAAAACAAACTAAACAATTTTAATTTTATTAGTTTTAACTTTTATATCCAATCAGCTTCATGGATTGTCTTGGGGTAGCGAAGATATTATAAATCATCAGCTGAGGTGATATAAGGATTTGTAGAGGTCTTTATAGTAATAGTACAACCTGCATCATGGTGAAAGACTGCAGGCAGTGTTTGTTTACATATATTGAAAGACTTATGAGAGGTCTTTGGGATATAGTCATAGAGATTAGACAGTCATGACCCTGTTTTAAAAGCACACTAATAAGATTATAATATCAAGGCCTGTTCTCCCACGAGTTCCTCACATGCTGATTAACGTGCAGCTCTCTGATCCCGTGTGCAGGCAAGGGCAGCTCGCTCTGAGCTCAAGTCATAGATCAAGTGTCAAGGGAACAGTGAGTAGTGGAAGCGGGATAAAGTCATGTAACTGTAAAAAGAAAAATCTAAACCTATAGAACATTTATTTTGTTTGATTATTTTGTAGTGGTCAAGCGATATATATATTTTTTGTATGGCCGATGCCAATATAAACCCTTTTCATAACAAGGTTCCAGACTGCGACCAAATTGGTCGCATATGCAACCATTTTTTGAGAATGTGCAAGTAAAAATTTTATGTGGTCCGTTATGTGCAAGTGGACGCTCACGCAACAGAACGCCGTTGAATTAGCTGCTGCAGTCCGTAACTTGTGTTCAAAATGAATGAGTAGGCTACATCGTGAATCCATTTTCCAAACCGTGTTTTTGACTTATCCTGAATCACTAAGATATGCCTATAATAAGTGTTTATATTCTGACTATTTTATCCCGGGGTCGACTCTGATGTGGAGTTGCCCAGTGCCTGCTCGCCATAGACATTAATGGAGAGAAGTAGCTCCGGCTAAAGTGTTCTTCCGCAAAACGTGCCGTTTATTTATTGACGAACGTAGACGTCACACGCATTGCACACTGATGGTGGAACGCGCCAATTACGAATTCACAAATTAAGGCGTATATAAAAATTAAAATGTCTCACAAAACTTCCTATGTCTTTCAGCGGTTAGATGAGAGTAATCTGAGGAAAAGGAAATTATTATAAAATGCAGAAGGTAAGAAGACAGAAGATTATAAATCAAATGTAAATAGATTGTATATAATTCAAATGTAAAATGCTTAAAATTACAGTTTAAAATTACTGTCCAATCCATGAAAATCCTGAAATTTGGCAATGATAATTAATATATATTTCAGGTATTTATGCTGCAATCCAGAAAGCCTTTGCTAGCTTTGGTCCATTTAAAACTACTATTCATCAGCATGCATTGATTAATCCCATTGCATGTAGCAAAAAACAAAACAAAAAAAAGGTGCAACCAAATCAAATGCAGGTGTGACCAACTGAGAAAGTTGGTAGCACCAGATCAATCACTGGAAAAGTTAGTCTGGAGCCCTGTATGATTTAGAAATTATTTTCTACATGTAAATGTCTTTTACTGTGCATCCTTCCTAAATAACTATTAATTTATACTGGCCAACGGCCGACCTCATTTCAAAAATATCGGCATCAGCAGTTTTAAAGTTGCAGTATGTAAGATTGACAGCTAGTGGTTGAAATGGGTACTGCAGTCTAAGTTCAAAGTATTGGAGAGGGTTCTTCCCCGCCCCCTCCTCCTCAGACTCAACACTCACGTGTAGGGATGCACCGAAATATTCGGTCACCGAAAATTTTCGGCCGAAAATGGCCCTAAAGTGCATTTTCGGTTTTCGGCGAAAGACTTTCAGCGAAACAATACGGCCGAAATGTTGTGATGAGGCAAACAGAAAACGTGACCTGCACATGCTTGTCTGAAGCAACATGTCTGCGGTGCGGACATATTTCAGTGTCTCTGAACCCTCGAGGAGATGGAAGCCTTGTTCTATACTGGTTCTATATCTGCCCTAAACAATGCGCGCCGCCATGACGACGACTCCGGATGCGAGCCAGTCAAATAAACGCCTTGACCGTTCGGAGCGGTGCGAGTGCTGTCTGTGGAAACTCGCGGCTGCGGAGGCAGGCGAAAGTATAAACAAGGCAGCGCCAGTCTCCACAGACAGCGCGCGCACCGCTCCAAACGGTTCGAGGCATTTACATTTGACCCGCTCCCCGTTGTACTATTCCTTGAAACAACAGGGGACGACTCAAATAACTGTCCTCTAACCATTAGGAATCGGTGAGAAGAAGAAAGATAAACACATAGCAATGTTTATTTTTTAGTATTCCACCACCAATACAAAAATAATCATGTAAAACCCAGTAAACCCTGAGATTATTACTTGTGACATTACAAAAAAAATATGTATAGGGACATGTATATGAGGACATGTATAGATAGAACTAAATTAATGCTCTCTTAAATATTTTCTACATTCACTAAACATGTTTCATGTACATTTGTATTAAACATGGACCTTTGTTCATTTAAAAAGGCTTTTTATGCTGTTGTATGCTAAATTTTTAAAATGTAAGCAACTAAGTTAGACGTGCAAACTGGTTGCTGGTGTGATGAGAAGTGTTTTTGTTTTTATGAGAGAACATTTAATTTTAAAACCTTTTAAACCAGGCCAGAATATTACTTAATGTACTCATGAGTGGGGTCAAAAACATTTTAGTTTAAATTTTTTTTTAGCCTACTGTGCATTGTGCTAAATAAATATTTGCATAATTTGTAATTGATTTATTCTTTGAAATTTTTATATTAATTCGCAATTGCAATGCCTTGATTTAAGTTTGTACACAGTCATAGCCATAAATGCAATGATACTATTAATTGGCATAATTTCTTTCGGTGTTTCGTTTTCGGCCTTGGTTTCCTCTTTTTCGTAGTTTCGGCAAAGAATTTTCATTTCGGTGCATCCCTACTCACGTGGGTCGCCAATTTGAGGAACACGTAACAGGAACAAGCGAAATTGACAATGGAAGGCGATGAGCCTTACACTGTAAGTTATTGAGTTGTATTTATCCATGTTTAATATGTCTCTGGACTGTTGGATGCTGAGGCTTTTTAGGTTGATTAGAATGTGTTCTCTGATCCAGTTCGTTTGCTGGCTTCCATTGCTGTAATAAGCTTTGTTTTCCATTAATTGGCAACCTAGGGGTGTATAAATACTAATTGGGACTAGGGTTGTAACGGTATACCGGTATGGCGGTTTATCGCGATATTGACATGTACGATTATCATATCGTGCACATTTACTTATCCGCGGTAAAAAAAAAAAAAAAAAAAAAACAGAATTCACCTGCACTGCCGCATGCAACTTCTTTCAGCTTGACTGCTTACACTCCATACCTGTACAGCGCTGAAAATGTCAGAGACAGAGGCTGCGAATCTCTATCTCCCGCCGAAAAAATAAATAAAATCTGCAGTATGGGAATATTTTGGATATCCGAAAAACGATCGTGGTGTTGTCCTTGAAGATGGATATCCAATTTGCAAGATATGTGGACGAAGAGTGGCTGCAAAAGCAGGAAACACGTCGAACATGTTCTCCCATATTCAGGAACACCATCCCTCCGTGAAGATAAAGGTTATTCATAACTTTTATAACTTAAGGCCATATTATTTCTGTCATGCTGAGGGAATCCCGGTCTGTCAAAGAGACGCACACCCGTCTTTCTGTGTTACAATACAGATATGCCACGTAAAATGCGCGATTTTAAAAGATAGATGGATGAATAAATCAAAATATAGCTGCAGTAGCCTAAATCAAATCGCGATGTGGGTGTCTGTGAATATACAACGCAAAAAGACTCGTGTGCAAGCCCCTTCTATATTCAGCGCGTCTCTGTATGAATGAGCAGCGCCGTTTCGTAGATCTAGTACACTCTCAAGTACGCATGACGCACAAGGTTTTTAACACTAGAAGTGCCAGAATTCCAAAACTACTAGAGACGGCCACAAGCGGTCATTTTGACCGTTAGATTCAGAAACAGTGTTTATTTCGTTGTTAAATTATTAAATTATTTTCGTCAACCACATTTTTTCAAAGACGAAAACGAGACGATAATAATAATATTATAATGATAATGATAATAAATAGGCTAATAATAATAATAGGACTTGCAGAACTAGTGAACAGTCCATGCAGCAAAACAAACAGCGCAGGACAGGGCAGCGGAACTCGCAGGATCATCCAACATGAACGGAACATCTGGATCGGCCGTGTCTGATGGAGGAGGAAATGTTAACTTGCACCCAGGAAACGTCGCTTTCACTTTCCACCTCCAATTGTTTCCCTGCATCCGAATCATCACTCGTCAAGTTCTGAAGCATATCCAGGGCATCCTGTAGTCCGGTTTTATTTGCTTATTTCTGATCAACAACTAATGTAGAAATTATTATATAGCAAACATCCGCTGTGACCTGACGGACCTCTGTTGACAGTTGAGAGAGACTACGATTAACCGTGGATATTTAACAAAAAATACAGCGAAATTCAGTGTGGTCAATATGACCGTCTATGGCCGAAAAAGGTAAATATGTTCATTTTTTGTTTTGCCTTACGTTTATGTAACTTAATTTATATGAAAAGCATTTTAAATGAAAATACAGACAATTTTAGGAAAAGTCAGGTACCAGCAGGATTTGATTATTTTTTTCAACAAAGTTATTGTAGATATAAAATTCAAAAAGGTTAATAATGACCGTTATGGCCGTCTCTAGTGTTAAAGCTGTCTCACCCACTATGTGAGAGACGTTAACACATGAACATATACAGACAGAGAACACTTAATGTGCACTTTATAATTGTTTTTTAAAAGCATAATCATCAAATACACTGAATGAAACTCATAGGGTGTTCAGTACAACCTGTAAAAAAAAGTTTGGTTTAGTCTAGGACTAAAATAATGACTAAAATATATTACTATTGTGTATAATTTTTTTGTCCATGTTTTAATTTAGTAAACCTCTCTTGTGTAAACAAACTAAAGTTGTTACATTTTATCTGATTGCATTTTCAAAAATACATTTTGTATTCAATCACAGAATCCAGACCAGTTATTTCAGACAACCCAGAATTTCTGAGGAAATAAATATACATTTCATAACTCTATTAAAAAAACTTGTTACAATAAACCATGTTCAACCAAAAAACATATCTTTTTTATTAATTTAAGGGCCATTGTAGCTGATGATGATTATAATAATGATAGTTTAATATCGTATACGCTGAAACCGTGAAACCGTGATATTTTCTGAGACGATACTATCATACCGTGAAAATCTCATACCGTTACAACCCTAATTGGGACTTTGACACTGAACAAACATTTTGAAGTGGAATAACTGGCTGTATCATTGTTTGTTGAAGAAACACGTGAACTTAGCATATTTCCCATATATCTGCAAACATATTATGGTATTTTTATGCTTTAGTGCAGTCAAAAAAAAAATACATACTGCACCTTTAAAAATACCTTTAGTTACTAGATGGTTGGTTACACTCCCACGCTAAAGGAGCTCTCTTCTGTGTGTTTCTGTTTTGATCCTTTGATATTTTCAATGTAAATCTATGGGATTGATTTGAATTTCTTTTTCTCCACCCACTTTTTCCACCGCCAGGCTAAAATTGTGAGTTTGCACATGTCTTTCCTTAACAGAACACAGTTTTTTCTGTCATGTCTAACATGTGATTAGTGCCTAACAAGTTACAGGCTAAAGATATACTTTTGGATTGGATTAAGGATTTGTTCTAAACTAAAGTATGAGCAATAGAAATAGTGACGCAAGCATAATTATCAAGGTTATTTACTATTTGCTGGTTTATTGTCATTTCATTTTTTAGGCACCAAAGGCTTATGCTCTGTTTTGTGTGTGTGTGTGTGTAGCGCTCTCATGAGGACAGACAGAAAACACTATTCCAGACATTCTTGCATCAGTTTTTAATAAATAAAAAAATTTAAGGGATGTTTATGCAAAGTGTAATCCCTTTTATTCTTTTGTTATTTCATTCTATATGTATCTCCATTCTCGTTTCCTGTATTCTTATTATCTCCCCGTTTTCACAGATGTGACCAGTATGTAACTCAGTTAGAAGAGATGCAGAGACAGCTCGCCGCCGCTGAGGATGAGAAAAGACACTCAACGCTCTCTCTCCGCATGGCCATTCAGCAGAAACTGGCATTGACCCAGCGGCTGGAGGACCTGGAGACTCCTCTGTCTCCTCTCAGTAACGGTGGGAGCCCACGCTGATTCCCGGACCAAGCATATGACCAAATCAGGCCGAGCACCGCGGAGCCCCATGAGAAGCAGTCCACGCTCCAGTCCGGTGCTGGTTTCTTCTAGCCCGCAGAACATAAGCAGCCACTTGAGGGTGTTCTCTCGTAGCCTTCACAGCAGCCCCGTAAGAGTGCCCTCATCTTCTTCCTCATGCTCGTCTTTTTCTGCCTCTAACCAACCCGAGTCCTCTACATCCACGCAGAGTTTAGCATCTGTCGAGTCTTGTGCGCGACACTACTTTCATTCGGAGTCGCGGGTCAGGTTCGTCTCGCTCCTTAGATGACTCTACTGGAGGGTTGGGACCCTTCGCCATTCAGTCACGACAACCCAAAGTTAATGAGTCACAGGCAAACCGCCTGAAAGTGTCCGCACCGCTTCGCAGTAACACGTTTATTAAAGCACGTTGCACATCTTTACCTCTGACCGAAGCCGGCTCACATTCAGCCGAAGCTCTTGCCACACGATTAGGTAGAACTGACGGATCATAGAAAAGACGTAAGGTTACGATGAAGGAAAATGATCTTAAACTTTCGAAAAAGTCCAATGCAGAACGTGCGTTTCTCAAAAAGCTTTCTAACGTCTTCGAAATCCGATCTGCTGAGGGAACTACTTTGAGTCGCTTTGCTTGTTCTAATACGGCATCTACAACGCAATCCAAATTTCTCCCTCGGGCAACCTTAAGTGTAGCATCTCCCAGTAAACAGTCCACTCCATACAGTCTATCAGATAAACACCGGAAAACATCATTACCCTGTAAGACCGAAACATCCTCTGAGGTTAGCGAGCCATTCAAACTCGTGTCAGGAATTTGTTGAGAAAATCATCTCCAACCCGAGTCGTGAGATTAAGAGGCGACAAGATCCACTCCAAAAACAGCAAAGAGGTGTTGATGCAGCAAACAAGTCAACACACACTTACATACGCCAGACAAAGTACAGAGCCACGTAAAAGCCCCGTTGTTCACATAAGTAACCAAATTTTACAACTAACTCTGATAAACATACATAGAGACATTCAGAATGATGTTGATGTTTCTAACAACAGTTGGGCTTTTCATCAAAGCTGTCATTAACAAGTGAAAACGCATGAAAACTCAATCTTGAGAAGCCATTACACCAGTCTTAAGTGTCACACGATCCTTAAAATCGTTCTAATTAGTGATGCGCTCGATGTGAAAATTTGTGGCCGATATCGATAACCAATATTAATATTGCTGTTATGGCTAATACCGATATTTACAGATGTCGATATCTCTGTATAGAAAACACATAGCGAGGATTAGGGCCGCATCGATATTGGTAAAAATCGACATTGGGATATTTTGTTTTTCTGCAATATAAAAACTGTTTCACCAGATGTCATTCACATAAATCCAACACTTTGCAATAAGGTTCCATTTATTAAAGTCTAGTTAACTACATTAGTTAACATTCTATTAATATTAGTTTCTATGTGGATTTACTCCATGACAAAACCACCCCAATCATTGACTAAGTTAACTGAGACTTTATAAATGAAACCTTATTGTAAAGTGTTTCCGATTTATGTCCCTTGAGTTTAGTGTTGGACAGATCAGTTGTTTTAACCATTCGTTAAAGTGAATCGGTTCAAAGGAGTCATTAGTTTGCAAAATCGAATGCGCCAGACAACCACGGCACACGTTTGTGTGATTATCCAGGCAGTTTAGGACATCGCACAAGATTTGTGTCAACAACACAAAAAAAAAAACATTTCATTACTAGATAGATTTGTTTCTTTGTTTATTGAAAGTGTGGTTTGTCATCTGAATGTATGGAAGCTTTTCAGTGAAAATAAGGCAATGTTATTTCAGCACAATTCACAACCAGTGGCAGTTCAGAAAAGAAAAAAAATTCAGTCTTCCGACCTTTTACCATTGTGTATTCTCAAAGATATTCACTTAACTCAATTCATTAATATGCGTGTGCAAGAGAGAGAGTTTGTAGATGGCGTGCGCGTGACCAGGCTTCTGACTTTCTCTGCTCATTCTCTGTTAAACAAGCGCAGCACACGGTCATCTACATCACTCACCGGTCAAATAAGGCTTTGGCTGGACAAATACGCCTCAGTAAGGCTGACAGAAGCTGCACACCAGTTCCAGTCTTCCTCCGCTTGATGTTTAAACTGACAAGACTTGCGATAGTAATGTATTCGCTCGTGAAAAAACAAACATCCCCGCCCCACACTCACATCTACACGCACGTCAAATGATTATCGGCCCTATTATGACATCGGAACAATACCAATGTGTAAAAAATGTATCACACCGGCCGATGTCATATCAGCGGCCGATATATCATGCACCACTAATTCTAATATGTGGATTTGGTGCTTAAGAAACATTTCTTATCAATATTGAAAATGGTTGTGCAGTTTCAGGATTTGGCATTTGTATGAATGAACCCTTTTGACCTGCTGTGTCACTCTGTCTTTGCAGAAATGAAAGCCTCCTTGTGTCCTCCCTCTGTGCTCCAGTGTACATGGACCATGTTCATGAACACCCTCACCCTGCAGACCTCACCTCATTGGATCTCTCATCATGTCTCTCGTGCCTCTCCCACCCTCTCTCTCTTGCCTGTTTTCCATGTGCCGTCTTGTTTTGTTTGTTTGGATGAATAATTTCCAGCTTTAAGACTCTGAAAGCTGAACACTGTCATGTCATCACGATTTTTCCTTATTCATGAACATATACCAAACCAAAAACTCTTGGAGATCAGTATTATTTAAAGTATAACCGGCTGTGACTGACCTTTTTTTATGCTAGCCATAGATAAGCACACCTTGTTTTGGTTTTAGCCATTATAAAACAGATTTTTTAGGTATCAATGAAGTATAACTGACCATTTGTGCAGTTCTTCTACTACTCATTGGTTATTGACATGTAACTTGAATTGGCCTTTAAATAAATGCGTACGTATAACCAGTAAGCAGAACAATCAACTATGCAGAGGTACAAAGACTTTTGCTGCTAATTAGCTCATGCTAAATAATCCATTTAACAAACTGCCAGTTTATCCTACCTACAACACGGGGTTAACCAACAGCACTGTTAAGACAAATGCAATTTATTTTATTTAGTATGATAGTGGAAAACTGCTGTGACAGTTGTTCATGTCAATATTGGCAGGAAAACTATAGTAGCATTTAAAATAGTGCCTTAATATTTTGGAGTTTTGAGTGAAGCTTTGTAGATAATTGGTTTAATATTTTGTTAATTGTAATGATGGTAAAGGTTTTTGTTGTTTTTAGACTAATTATGGACATTCACACATGCTTGTGCAAATTACATGCATGTTACATTCCCTGCAATAGGTTTGTTTTGTTAATTTAGCCCTTCGCAACCAATATTGTACTGTTCTTGTCAGAACCGTTTGTGTATGTGTTTATGTAAGATGTGTCGACTTGCCTGTCAAAACTTTCATCTTGTTTTCAGTCAGTCATGTTTCTAGATTTCAAAAATGCTTCCTGTTGTATTTTTATTATTGTTTATTTTTTAACTTAATTTCCTTTTATTTTATATTGTTTAACCTTACAAAATAGCAATTATGAAAAATCTGGTCTCGTTTGTGAAGGAAAAAAATGTAGTGAAAAAATAAAGTTGTTTTCAATGTTCGTGCATTTGTTTTTTTGTTTTTTATTGAGGATGAGTTGACATGTCAAGCTGTGCCCTGCAGTCTTTACAAATGTCTTTATAATTGTTGATTAATTTTACAGTTTTTGTTTTTAACTGCACTGCAGGTTGGTGTTATTTTAGTATAATTTATTGTAGTATTAATTTAGTACTTCAACTTAAATTTGATATTTTGCCTTGGCAACTAGCTTAAAGTATTTTTTTAATATTTAATTTTAATTCCATTAATGTTTTATTTATTTGATTTTTTTTTTCATTTAGTTAATGATAATCACAAGTGAGGCAGTTGGTGACTCATTAAAATTTTATTTGAAAATATTCCCATTTTCTACCATACTTTTACTTTTGTATGTTCATGTGCTTATGAATTTAAAAGTAAAAAAAAAAATTAAGGTTTAACTATTTAGAATTTGATCTAAACCTAAACTAATGTAGAATTTAAAAGTAATTTTGGGGTTGTGTCTAGAGAGGTTTTAATATTTTAGATAATTGAATATTCAACTCAGTAAGTTGGTATAGGTAAACTTTCAGTCTTGACATATTAATTATACAGGTTAACACTAAACAATGACCGTTTCATTTCAATGCTTTCCACTTATCACATATCACTTTCATCTGAGTTCCTGGAGTCATATTTCAGTTTTGAGGCTGTTGTGCCCTCTAGTTTGACATTTGCTCATCTTTAGTCCGAGGGGGTAAGTATTTTCATTATGTCCTGCAGTAAAAAGATCTCTGATGAGATCAGTATGATGATTCTCTTGTTACACTGCTGACAGAGGGCCAGCACTTCCTGTTGTAACATGTTCTCCTTCAGCACAAATGTTTTGAAAGGATCTAATTAAATGCTTTGAAGTAAAAGTATTAATTTCCTCTTCAAAATGTAGTGAAGTCAACCGACATACACTCACAATGAAATCAAAATTGAAAATTCTTATTTTTTATGTAATATATTTATAAATGATG
>JAQIUQ010003267.1:0-17055 GCA_030378365.1 Hybognathus amarus
ACACTCACCGGCCACTTTATTAGGTACCCCATGCTAGTAACGGGTTGGACCCCCTTTTGCCTTCAGAACTGCCTCAATTCTTCATGGCATAGATTCAACAAGGTGCTGGAAACATTCCTCAGGGAGTTTGGTCCATATTGACATGATGGCATCACACAGTTGCCGCAGATTTGTCGGCTGCACATCCATGATGCGAATCTCCCGTTCCACCACATCCCAAAGATGCTCTATTGGATTGAGATCTGGTGACTGTGGAGGCCATTTGAGTACAGCAAACTCATTGTCATGTTCAAGAAACCAGTCTGAGATGATTCCAGCTTTATGACATGGCACATTATCCTGCTGAAAGTAGCCATCAGAAGTTGGGTACATTGTGGTCATAAAGGGATGGACATGGTCAGCAACAATACTCAGGTAGGCTGTGGCGTTGCAACGATGCTCAATTGGTACCAAGGGCCCCAAAGAGTGCCAAGAAAATATTCCCCACACCATGACACCACCACCACCAGCCTGAACCGTTGATACAAAGCAGGATGGATCCATGCTTTCATGTTGCAGACGCCAAATTCTGACCCTACCATCCGAATGTCGCAGCAGAAATCGAGACTCATCAGACCAGGCAACGTTTTTCCAATCTTCTATTGACCAATTTCGATGAGCTTGTGCAAATTGTAGCCTCAGTTTCCTGTTCTTAGCTGAAAGGAGTGGCACCCGGTGTGGTCTTCTGCTGCTGTAGCCCATCTGCCTCAAAGTTCGACGTACTGTGCGTTCAGAGATGCTCTTCTGCCCACCTTGGTTGTAACGGATGGTTATTTGAGTCACTGTTGCCCTTCTATCAGCTCGAACCAGTCTGGCCATTCTCCTCTGACCTCTGGCATCAACAAGGCATTTCCGCCCACAGAACTGCCGCTCACTGGATGTTTTTTCTTTTTCGGACCATTCTCTGTAAACCCTAGAGATGGTTGTGCGTGAAAATCCCAGTAGATTAGCAGTTTCTGAAATACTCAGACCAGCCCTTCTGGCACCAACAATCATGCCACGTTCAAAGTCACTCAAATCACCTTTCTTCCCCATACTGATGCTCGGTTTGAACTGCAGGAGATTGTCTTGACCATGTCTACATGCCTAAATGCACTGAGTTGGCGCCATGTGATTGGCTGCTTAGAAATTAAGTGTTAACGAGCAGTTGGACAGGTGTACCTAATAAAGTGGCCGGTGAGTGTAATGTCCATGTGCTGCAAATTTGTAGAACTGTCAAATTCTAAATGCAGGGATTTTGGGCCACAGATTTATGTAATAAGTCAGTTAACAAAGAGCCAAAAAAAATAAATAAATAAATAAATAAACAAAAAAAAAAACGAATTCGTCCCAGGCTTACAGCCTAGGCCTATTTGTTTTCTATGGCAGTGGACCAAAAAGACTGATCTGTCTGAACAGATAATTAAAATTGTAGTGCACACGAAATGAGCACATAATACATATCCTCAATTTTAAAATTCAAGAACCCACCGTAATTTTAAACTTAAGAAAAATAGCTATACATTTTCCTATAAAACATTTGGAAAAAATATTTTCTTTATAAATGGGATACAAGGCAATTTAAATAAGTAAAGTCCTTACATTTCACAGGAGCTCATTAATCTAGAGAAAGATGGGACAGATTTTATCATTCATTATTTCACAGATTATTCAATGGTTATTATCAAAAGAATAACATGCAAATCACTCGATCAAGCTCTATTTGGCTTGATGAATCAAAGCTACACTATTTTCCTTTTTGCCATCATGAAATTTTGTATAAATATCTGACTACTTCTGCTTAGTCCCCTCCCTGTATGGGGTCCCAAAGAACAGTTTGTATTATGTGATTAGCGTTCAATTTAAAGGTCAAGTTTTGGTTTGGTAAGATTTTACAGAGCACTGCAGGGAAAAGCTTTGGCTAATTTAGCCATTATCCTCAAGTTTTCAACCTAAAATTAAATGACAAATCCTGCAATGATACTGACAAAAAGGGAAAACAGGTCACTGAAAATGGTGTCCTATCTCCAGACAAAACATATGCAAACCATCCAATATCTTTAACACCACAAGGATATGAATCACAAAGGGATGATGATTCTGAATCTGATCATTCAACAGAAGAAGGGCAAAGAAAAAGTCCCCAGGCTGGTTGTGTAACAGCTAAATTGATTACTTCTCAATGCTTGATTGTTACTTAGACAAAATCTCTTTATAGAAAAAGCACTTCAAGAAGCAAATCACAAGTTCAATGATTTTTTTTAGTGGTTCTGAACTGGTTGGTCATGAATCATGAGTAAAACAAATGAATAGCCTTTTCAACTTTTAAAAGAAAAGCGAAAACCCAGTTTGATGGCAAAGGTTATGTCTCACCGTCCAATCAAATTGTCGGCTATATTATATATATATCACACACACACACACTGATATCTGTCTATCTATTGGTGGTGATGGCGCAGTGGATAAGACACATGCCTTAAGTGTAAGAGACCAGAGTTCGAATTCACTGTGAGACACCAATGTGTCCCTAAGCAAGACACTTAACCCCTAGTTGCTCCAGAGGTGTGCGACCTCTGACATATATAGCAATTGTAGTCGCTTTGGATAAAAGCATAAACTTAATGAATAGATGTAATCAACAAATTCATCTGTTTTCAGATGCATGAACAGGTTGTTGTGATATGCCCTCATCGCTCATCCTCAAATAAACAAAACCACTCAAGGTCAAGGTAAGTCAGAGTCAAGGTAATAGAAATCATGACCCAGACTACATTTAACACAGGTTCACTTGCTTCAATAATAAACACGATTTGTTTAGACAAAAGTTGTGTGCGGCAAATTATTGTCTGCCAAGAGAATTAAACCATTTAGACAAAAAAATAATAATAATACTCATACCTATACAATAGGGGTGGGCGATATGGCAAAAATATCATATCACGATTTTTTTAGGAAAATCACGATCACGATTTTTTATCACGATTCTTTTTCAAGTTGGTTTTAATATTTTGCACGTGGCTGTTCATTACAGCCAAACTAATGTCCCTATGTTAAAAACAAAGCCTTAGGTAGCAAAAGAAAAAAGAAATGCAAACATTTAGGCCAGTGGCGAAGATAAAAATCTTTGTCATTATTTTCTTTGTTATTAAAAAAATAAGACAAGATCAACATTACACAAATTAATATTCAAATTAAATAAATAGTGCTTTATTTTTTCAGATGCAGTAGGTGTATTTAGCATTAGCATTGAAGAAAGTAATTAAATGAACAAATATTAAATTAAAACACTACATAGACTTCACTGAATAAATTATTGATTCTTATTAAAGCTACTATTAAAGTTCTCAGTCAGTGAGTGATTTTCTCCTTGTGTTTTTTTGTTTGTTTTATTAACACTAAAGGGATAGTTCCCTCAAAAATGAAAATGGTCTTAATTTACTCTCTCAAAATGTTTTAAACCCGAATAAGTTTCTTTCTTCTGTTGAAAATTAAAGTTATTTTGAATATTGTGGGTAACCGAACAGTTGCTGGTCCCCCAATAGTTTTTTATAGGTTCTCAACTGGAAGTTAATGGGGACCAAGCAACTGTTTGGTTACCCACATTAAAAAAAATCGTCTTTTGTGTTCAGAACAAAAAAGAAATTAATACAGGTTTGGAACAACATTAGAGTGAGTAAATAATGACAGATTTTTTTTTTTTTTTTTTTTTATTACTTCTCCCTTTAAGGACAAGCGGCAGTACTATTTCATTCCTGTCGCTTTAGACCAGCACGCGACGCGTTTAATATAGACGGATATTACACCAGATATTCTCTCAAATGTTTGCTTTCACTTTAGACATAGCCTGTTTATGTAAACATTGTGTGTATTTAAAAGTATTAGCTATAATAAGACTCGAAAGATAACTTAGTCCAGTAGTCCAGGCGCTGTTTGACAGGCTTCTAGTGCCTGTGAGCGTCGGGGAATGCGCTCAGGAAAGCGCACGTCATCAGCACGTGAATTAAATGTTTAACCGGCAAGGCTTATGCAAATAATGAACTTTTGTGAATGCAGTGTCCCGTAACTGTTACCTATTCATTAACGTGTGATGTGTAGGCTACGTCGCTTTGAGGCGCCAGAACTGAACTGATAGAATGCACTGTAACACGATACTACGATATTTCTTCAAAAGCAGATCGTGGAGACATTTTAATCGTCCACGATTAAAAATAGTCATATCGCACACCCCTACTATACAATACATTATTTTACAAGTTCCTTTGCCCATATAATCTATAAATCTAATACAATTTCTAATCTCTAATACGGTTAAGCATTATTTGGCTTGCTCTCCGTAATGGAGTAAATTTTGATAAATTTAAAAAAATAAATTTTGTCGGCAGGAAAAATGGTCCAAGGAATCATTCGGTTTGTATGCGTACCAAAACGGAAGCCTTGAACTGAAACGGTTCAATACCAATACATGTACCGTTACACCCCTAATGTCTAAATTATTTTGGTGGAGTTAGAGAGGTTGAAGGATGCCAAAACATTACATGCTCTTACATGCTCCGGCAGTTAATTGAAAGATTAGATGGGTCAGTGCAGTCTCATCGTCAGTTATATGACGTCTTTTGACCATACGTCAACATCCGCCATTTAGGGTACCCTTTAACGTCGGTTATGCCGAGATTCAGACTGCACGATTTTAGCCATGATTTTGGCTCACCGACAGGTTTTGAGAAACCGCAACAAATGCCTGAAATCACAGGCAAATCGACGCTCGTTCACGCGAGTGACAATCACGCAATGTGAATGAGCAAAGACGCGAACTGAGAAGAATCACCGACAAGTCGCCGACGCCCGTGAGATATTTGGCATGCTAAATATCTCGACCTGTCTGCGATTCAAAATCCTGCTGTGTGAAAAGTGTCCTAACTGAAAACTAAATGGCGATCACCGGCAGCCAGTGAGAGAGCAACATACAGAGCAGCAGGGAGTTTGGGGAGGAGTTATAGATCACATATCAATATGATATGACATGGTTTCAGAAAAAAAGCTTCTTCTCTGTCTATTTGGACACAATAAATGGAAGAAAAATTATTTGGCAGGAGCACTCGTGTCTGTTTGACGTTTCACCTGAGCTGTACCACAACCGTGTTCGGAAAAAAAAGTCTCACGTGAGAACTCTGGTCTTGCACGTGTGGTGTCGCGTTGTTTCCTTCTCACATCTCACGTGTGTTTGTTGTGAAACGTAGTTTGCACGCAGCGTGCTAGACAGAGAGTCTGTCGGTGATTTTTCCTATTGTAAAGTCATGCAGTGTGAAACCTTCTGTCATCGATCAATCGTCCAGTGTAAACACAGCAGTGACTGAATGCTGGCCAAGATAGTCATGCAGTGTGAAAAGAACAGTGACCCGACTACTTTGAAAATCGTGCAGTCAGAACTTGGCATTAGATGACGTTCTCGGACCCTAACTGTACCCCAGACCTAAACCTACCCCTAAACCTACCCCGTCACCTAACTGACGTTAAACAGGCATGTGATTGGCTAAGGACAAAAAAGCAGGAAAATATACCGAGCCGCATCGGCTCCCGCATCCCTGATCCCGCATTTTTCCTCTATGTTTTATTAACATTAAATAGATAGTTCTCCCAAAAATTGTAATTGTCATAATTTACTCTCTCAAGTTGTTTTAAACCTGAATAAGTTTCTTTCTTCTGTTGAATTTATTTGGAAGAATGTGGGTAACCAAACAGTTGATGTACCCCACTGATTTCCATAGTACATTTTTCCCTATGGAAGTCAATGGGGACCAGCAACTCTCTGGTTACCCACATTCTTCAAAATATCTTCTTTTGTGTTCAGCGCAAGAAATAAATTAATACAGGCTTGGAACAACAGTACAGTGAATAAAAAATGTCAGAATTTTAATTTTTCAGTCAACTATCCCTTTAAGGACAAAAGGGATCGCGTAAGGACCTGTACACGACGCGTCTTATACACGCGCATTTGACAAGCAGATTTCTCTCAATTTTCTCGGTTTGCTTTCAGTTTAGACATAACCAAATGTTCTTCTGTAAACCATGTGTGTATTTGAGAGTATTAGCGAAATAAGACTAGAAAGATAACTTAGTCCAGCAACCAGGTGCTGTGAGACAAGCTTTTAGTCATGTGCGTGTCGGGTGCATCAGCAGTGAATGACATTTAACCGGCAAGGCTTTAAAGCACATGCAAATTATGAACTTTTGTGAACTCACTGAACTGATTTGGCCGTTACTCTGCGTTAATATTTTATGTGAGTATTTGTCGCGTTGTACACTAATGCTGTTGAGACGGAGGCGTCAGAACTAAAACTGATAAAATGCACGATATTCATATTACTACAAAAGCACTCAGCAGCTTGCTTGGAGCAAGGATCATAGTGCAAATTTGAACTTTATCGATATATCGCCCAGCCCTACTGGGGACCTAACGGTGATGTTCTTGTAAACTGACAACGATAACACAATAGCGCAGAGGCGACTGAGGTACGAAATTGAGCAGGTGAAAAAGCTGAGACGCAAGTACGTCTTTGTTGATACTTGGAAAGGAAGGAAGAAATCTGCTACGCACGTCAGCCAGTTATGTCCTCATATCCTCTCCTTTTCACTCCGGCAGCCGACCCAGCCGACACCCGTCCCCCTCACCCTTTTATTTTTTTTTACAGATCTGCATGATTCACGTAGGTCACATTTTCAGGTTCGGAAAATCCGGAATTCCGGATTAATGCGGAAAAATCACATCCCTGGTTAAAGGTAAAGCATCAGTTGTATGACAGTTCCCAGTCATGTAACTGACGGTTAAAGGGTACCCTAAAACAGCCGAATGTTGATGTATGGTCAAAAGACGTCCCAAGACGTCAGTTATGCGAACGTATTGGGATGAGATTGTGTTAGATGGGTTCACTTTTCCCGAAATTACGTTGTGAATTTCACTTAAATTATTTCCAAATATTAAACAATAAAAAAAATATTTAAATTTAGTACAATAAACCATTTTGGTGCAGTGTTAAGTCATCACTTGACATCAAATGCAAAGACTGGATCCTGGAAATAATAACATAAATATCACTTGGGAAAAAGCTCTGGTGTCATGTTACACTTCATCTATAGCTAAATCCAAGCTTCTGCCACTCTTTCCTTCTTTCAATATCTTTCTCTTGACTGACCTCTCTGAGCTGTTGCATTTCCATCTTAAGGGCTTCATGTTCTTCTTCTAGTTGGCTGTATTTGGTCTTCAGAGCAGCACTCTCCTCCAGAACGGCCAGGCCGTACCGTGCAGCCTGTAACTTCTCCTCATTGGCCTCCTGGAGTTCAGCCGTCAGCCTCTCCACCTCTGCTTGAAGCCCCTCTTCTCCTGCTCCGATCCCTTCCACCTCTGTATCACCCTCCTCCTGCATCCTCTGCCCAACCTCACGCTCTGGCCCGAGAACAGACACGTCACTCCTGTCTCGTCATCCTTGAAGTCAGCAAAAAGACAAGGACTAGAGTTAAGGCCAATCACATGTAGTGATACATATATTATCATCCACACTCTGGAGTTATGTTGTCTGGCGTTTAAAAGAACTCACACATTTGAACTTGGGTGGATTCTTTATGGCTGTTTATGTTTTTATCGTTCATCAGCTGGGGGAAAAATGTCCAGAAAATGATTCCTATGATATTGTTCCTTTGTGTTGTTATCGTTATAGATATTTTGCGCACTTTCCTTTTCTCATAAAATTAGAACTGCTGAAATTTTGTAAGTACATTTTTGAAAGAACAAGAAGTCTCTAATGCTCAACAAAACTACATTTATTTGATCAAAAATTAAGCATAGCATCATTTCTGGCAGGTTACGTTAGTCAAGAGCTGTGTCTGAAATCGCTCCCTATCCACTATATAGTGCACTATATAGAGGTGTCGGCCATTTTGTAGTGGTGTCCGAATTCTGAGTGAACGACATCATTCCCTACATTCATTCACTACTTTTACCCACAATCCTCTCTGAATTCGAAGTGTACATTCGATGTACACTTGCTGCACTTTCCCACAATCCAATGCGAGAGAACTGAGATTACATACGTCCACTGGAGGATTTGAAAAACATCCGTTAATCGTCGTTAAAGCGAATTCATTTGAATATAATAACGGTCGCTAGAAGGCGCTCAACGACACGTCATCTGTGAACGTGAAGTCATAATTTCAGTCGATGAAACTACAAGGCTGGCACGGAGATTATATATATATAATTACAAAATAAAGTCATTATGAATGTTATTGTTGTATATACTATTTTATAAAGTAGGTAATGTAAGATAAAAGGAGTTTTATGAGCGAAGCCTTTTCTGCGACAGCTCCAACTCTCCGACGCACAATGTAAACGTCAATTGTCCGAATTCACTCACTCCATCTCGTTCACTCCTTGCAGATATAGTGCACTCAAATGCCATACACTATATAGGAATTAGTGAATGAGTGAGCGAAGTGAGCGGTTTCAGACACAGCTAAGCTCTCATCAGCTGACTCTCGTCTACCTACAGGAATATGACGCCCATCACTTTATACATATACTCCTTCAGCCACCTCAATTGGTGGCAATGTTTCTACAATCAACTTAGGCTGACATGCTTTGGGAAACACAGCCCTGCTAAACATCAACTTTTGTGTGCCATGCAAGAAAGTCGAATGTCTATTAAAGGTACAATTTGCAAGATTGTTTCGCCACCAGGGGTCGCTAACCTCTTACATAAAAAAGGCGTATATTAATGACGTATATTCCGCATTAAGCGGAATTATGGATCTTGTCGTCAAGCTGATGGATCTTTTATGGATGAGTGAATACATTGCTCTAACAGTTTCACTATCACACTAAACGGCATTTGTGTGTTGCTAAATGTTGTTAGTTAGGTTGTTTGTTGGCTGTATGAGACTAGCTAGATTAACATTAGAGAACAACATACAGATCATATGTGATGCGATCTGGGAAAACCAGTCGAATGTCGCGCTGGAACGTTTTTAGTAAAGTCTAAAAATAGACTGAATGTCAGTTTTTTGTCAAAATTTGTTTTTTATTAAATTATTATTCAACATCTTGTTTATCATCTCTGAATATAACTTGGGAAAATTTACTAGTTTACTGCAGAACAATAGCGATTTATAATGTCCAGCTGAAAAGACTGCATTTCTCTTTAACAACATGCACACAGGCGGAGCGGAGGGGAAACTCAAATCTCCCATTCGCTCTCCTTCTCTTAATACAAAGACAGTTCACCTATCAAAATAAACCACATAACAGAATAAAGTCCAGTCCTGGGTGAAACTACAACGGCACGCAAGTTTTATTTATTTATTTTTATCCAGCGTTATTGTGTGGTATGATGAGAGACACAAGAGAACAACAGAGTTTAAAGCTGCTCGTTTAAAAGACCTTGCTCGCCTCTCAATCGTCCAGTTTCAAAACGGTTTTCACTGAATGAATTTTGAGTTCGTAAGCTTTCGAATGATATCTAATCTATGATAATTACTAAAATATGTGATATGAAAAAAAGGCAATAAAAAGGGAGCGCTTGCAGGATGTGACAGTTCATTTAAACCTGTTTTTCTTAAAATTCTGTTTCTAAAAATCATACACGATCAGCCGACTTTAAATAACCATAACTTTTGTTACAGACAACCGATAAAATAAATAACAGATTTGGAAAAGGCTTGAACCCAACTTTAGCATGGTCTCAAAACCTGTAATAAGTCAAATTTCACCATGTGGTGGGTTTTCCCAGATCGCATCACATATTCTAACTTTTCATCATGTCGAACTACATAACATTGATTAGTTTTATATACACTGATTTGCTCACCTGTTTGCTCAAGTAATGCCAAGTTCACACTACAGGATTTTAAGCCCGACTTTATGCCCGATTTGCAGATCAGTGAGCTCCGCCGACAGGTCAGGGTGTAATCGCGTGCAAATCGCTGACGATTCGCGGACGACGAACGCTCGCCAATCTGTTAGTATGAAAGAGCCAACACCGAAGCAAAAACGCTCGCAGATGCCTCGCAGACGCACGCCGAGCCCAGAAAAATATCTAGCCTGCTAGATATCCAGAGCCGTCACGCGACTCAAGCCTCACTGATGTCATGAGTACAGCCAATCATAGCAACGCATGGGTTGAGGACACCAGGTAAATCTTAGTTTTTATTTATTTTTTTGCATTTTTTCCTCAGAGCAGAAGATCGTCACGCAAACAGTGTTCAGCACTAGTTTCTGTCTGACCATTATTCACGTGTTGTGTTTTCTTTCTTCGCTGCGTATAGGCGCACGTGCCGTTTCGCGTCATTTATGGTTTGTTTTATTGCGTGTTTTTTCATGACAAAACGAGGTTTGTAGACAAGATAGAATCGTTGGGTGCCAGAGTTGTTGTCAACTGCAATATTTATTTGATTATTTTTAGGATTTAGACTGTACCATACTGAAACAGCTTGCTCTTATCATCCGATCGTGGGTGTATCTCCATGTAGTGCATTGTCAGCTCGTGTAGTGCGTTACCTCCTGTTGTGGATCAATCACGTTGTGTTGTGTGGTGTGAACTGCTAAACAACTTGAACACTCTGATTTCACTGAGACCAAGTCATGTAGTGTGAAACGCACAGTTCAGACCAACGTTTTAAAATCATGTAGTGTGAACTTGGCTTAACATGCAACACTCTGGTCTCTATCAAGTCGAAGTTAGTCACGGACGTGGAGCTCTCAGCATCTCGAAAGATGTTGATTTCCGTTTCAGTCCTCAGACTTCGTTTCAAGTCTGCTTGCCATGGTCCATAATGTTTGAACAAAACCCTGCTAGGGACGCTCACGCTGTTAGACATGCATAACGGGCATAACCAACCCAGTTGTCCACGTCTGTCTCCATGGTTACTATTGCAGTACAAGGTCAAACCTGGCGGAAACCGGGGTAACGTGGATATGACGTCATTGACTGGTGACTCCTCACTCCTGCTCACACTTCCCCATTTCCTTGGTTAAAAATCGCAATTTTCTCACGATTTTACAAATAGTTGGAAACTAGGGCTGCACTGATGCCATCACTTTAACATCAATATTCGCGATGTGCGGCATCCATCGATAGTCACATCGCAAGAATGTGCCGATGTCACTAGGGATCGTAGTTAATCCGTGATTCGTGATCAGTAGGCTGCGTGCCAGCAGCTCCCCGGCTCGTAACGCTTGTGATTCGCGGATTAAATGCAAAGTTTAACCATCATAGTGAGAGTTTATCAATTTGCAAGTCCTGTCAGGTTTAAACATCAAGCGCAAGAAGACTGGAACTTGCGCTCTGTTTCCGTGTTCTAGCCTTACTAAAGCGCATTTTTGTCCTCGCCAAACTTGACCGGTGAATGATGTAGATGACGATGAGTGACTTCTGCGCTCGTTTAACTGAGAGAGAAAGTCCCGTGTCGCGCGTGCACTCTACCGTCTTCAAACTCCCTTGCTCTCCGTGCTCGAGCATATCAATGAATTGAGTTGACTGAATATCTTTGAGAATACATGACGGTAAAAGGTCAAGAGACCTTTTTTCTGAACTACCACCGGTTGTGATTGCCGTTCCACACATTCAGATGACATTACATAAACAACACTTTCAATAAAATGCGATCCAGTGATGAAATGTTTTCTGTGTTGACACAAATCTTATGCGATGTCCTAACCTGCCTGGATAATCACACAGCGGGTATGGCGTGGTCCGTTAATGAAACGTCCGATACGCGAACTAATGACTCATTTGAGCCGATTCACTTTAACTGAATGGTTAAAACAACTGATCTATTCAACACTGAACTCAAGAGACATAAATCGGAAACAATTTACAATAAGGTTCCATTTATTAAAGTCTAGTTAACTACATTAATAATAATAGTAATTCATTAACATTTATATAGTGCCTTTCTCTCACTGCAAAGTGCTTTATATGGGGGGAAGGGGAATCCCTCAAACACAACTAATGTGCAGCATCCTGTTAACGACATTCAGTAAACAACATTCAATTAATTAATATTAGTTTCTATGCGGATATATTCCATAACAAAACCACCCCAGTCATTCAATGATTCATTCTCCAAATAGAGCTTTTCAAATCATCTGGGAAAATGCTTCTTAATATCGCAATATATATGCAGAAATATAAAATATCGCAATGCCATTTTTTACCAACTATCGTGCAGCCCTATTGGAAACATTTGGGATATTTTAAGTAATGAGAGATAAACAAAATATATAACATTGGCCTGGTGGTTTTGGATATTTTACTTAAAAAATCCTGCATATTGTACCTTTAAGATTACCATCAGTCCTAACATAATGAAGCTTCTTCAAATGCAACTGCACAGCTCGAAGACCCAGACGTAACATTATTATGAGATTATCAGAGTGGTTTCCCTTACAGACTAGCTGGACTCAGCCCAATGAGATTAACTCTAGCAGATTAAAAGACACTTTCACTCCTGCAAGTAAATGTTATACATCCATCTAATGACGTGATGGTTTTACATATGGATTACTGAACGGACAGCTCAGCAAAAAAGAATACGTCATCGTTTACTAAACTTAGTTTTATTCCAAACCTGCATGACTTTTTTACTGTGGAACACACAAGAAGAATAAATGATAGTCTGAAACACCATTCACTTTAATGGTGGCGGGAATTGTCATTTAGGGGTGAACTGTCTCTTTAACATCATCCAATATGTCTGTGTAAACCGAGAGTTTCAAAACATCAGAAACACTAACAGTTTAACGTTATTCCTTTTACCCAGCTTTCTCACATAAACAGTGCCGCATTTTGGATTCAAATTCAGGTTTGTCAGAAAGGGTCATTTCTGGTGGCTTACTGACATTTTTCAGGTTCAGGTAAGTATCTTTCATGTATGTTATTACACAGCATTACAATAAATAGTCGAATTGGGTTGGTCAGGCTACAAAAGCTCACCGTTAGTCATAACATGTTGGTTTCAACGTTAAACCTTTAAGTTTTTACAAGGTGACTTTGTAAATTGTCAAAACATTAATAACGTTAGCTGCTAACGTTAGCTAGTTTTGTGAATAGTTTACTTAGCCACGGTGCTAACACATAAAAATAGTACGGTTCTTAGAATTTAGTTAAATGGTAACAAAATACTTTTTCTTGTCATTATAAAAGAAGCAAATGTTGCCAAAAATGACCAACCGTCCATTGTTAAAAGTGTCCTTTATCGTCAACACATCCGGCTTATTTCTTTTTTATTTGCTACAAGGTTAGCTTCGGAGAAATTGTCAGCTGGCGCAGGCTAAAGATAAGAATGTCGCTTTTAATTGTACCTTTACCTTTATATTTGGTTTACAGAATCATGCAGTAAACGGATGAAACATGAATTTGAGCTTGAGGGAGATCAACCCTTTCCTTGCGCGCGCTCTAGAAGTCAGCCGTTTGAATGAATATACGAGCACGAGCACAACTCTGAAGAGCAACTCAGCAGCCAATGACGCGCGTCCACTTCCGCCTCACGCTCGAGCAGCTTCAGTGAATATGTTACAGCGGATGTGGTTCTGCCGCTGAACATAAAAATAAGGTTAAGTTGTCACCTTAATCTGTGGTGACTCTATAAAACGGTTGTCACGTATGATACACATGTGAAAGTTTTAAACGAGTATTAGTCTGTTTAACTCAGTTTTTCGTATGGGTGTACTCACAAGAAGCAATAAAGTGCCAATAAAATAAAACTGATAAAATAAAATAAACTGACCAACTCCATTGCCAAAAGAAGGCCACAAAAATGTTGTTTCTGCTAATAAACAAGCCATTTTCAGATAAATTATACATTTCAGAACAATATGCATGGGGCCACACTGCTAAACAGATTCAATAGTTTAATGACACTAAATGCAAGTTCCCAAATAGTGTATGAAGTAAGCCTCATTTTTTTTATTTAAAAAAGGATATGTTATTTGTGATGAGGTGTTCACTGACTCAGAGGGCGAAACAACCTGTCACTCACATGAGATCCACCAATACAAAACCACAATAATCTAACCAATCAATTCCAGATGGACAAAATCAAGTCTTGTCCCCCTTTGTCTTGCCCTACATTTGAGTTCTTGCTCGAAAAGTTGTTTTACTATGTAAGCTTGTGTCTGCTTCAGAACAAAAAGGTATGGCTTTTTATTTCACAATTCTGACTTTTTTCTTGCAGTTTCCAAGTTTCTATCTCACAAACCAGAAAAAAAGTTAATTGCAAGAAATAAAGTCAAAATCACAAGATATAAACTTACAATTTCAAGTCGGCTACTCTTTGGTATCACACAAAACCCAGTAGCAACCACTCTTCAAGAAGATTTGAGTGTGAAGATCTCAGCACTAAGAAAAAACTCAGAGAGAAAAAAAAACTGGCAGAGGAAATGTCCACTCATCCACTCATCAGTGGAGATGTCCACTCATACCGACTGAGTCAGTATCTATATGATTGTGTGAGATTATAAACGTTTTACCTTTCTTATGTTCTAATAAGATAATAAGATAATCTTTTTGGATGGTAAAAAAAAATATAGCTGCGAGCAGCAATGACGGGCCCAAGTGGCCGGTGCCACCGCAACCCCGGATCCTTTAGTACATACCCCGGTTCCTTTATATATATATATATATATATATATATGTATATGTGTATATGTGTGTATATATATATATATATATATATATATATATATATATATATATAATATGATATGATATGATATTGTGACATATATATATATATATATATATATATTTTTTTTAAGGGACAAGACAGGATATTACTTGCCTGATCTTGTTAGAACAATAATGTCTGTGTGTGTGAGGCGTGATTGAACAATGGAGACATACTGTAATCTGTCCTTTTGTTCATACAGGAAATTATTCAAACTCGCAATACAGACACAACATTGTACTTGTGTCGAACTGTAAACTCTTGTCAAACTGTAACCTACAACTTTCAAGCAAGCAAAATCTCTCTCTCTCTAATTTAAAGTAAATAATAAATCTAAAATACATGGGTTGTATGCATATTTTGTAAAAAAAAAAAAAAGATTTATATCCCAGAAAGACAAGGCCCTCAACTTTAACAAGGGTGCAACTCTTATCACTGCAACAAACGTAGTCACACACACAAGACCCGTCACTTACACTTTAGATGCAATATTGACTTTTTTTCTGTTTCTGCAGAGAAAATAGTTAGACAGAAGATCACAGCGAACCATTGTGTTTTCTCATAACTGAATGATTCAGCATTTGAACGAATGAATCCTTGACTCGTTCATTAAGGACGGTCGCCTGGCAACACCTTCGTGGCGATATTTAAAAGTATCTTTCTTTACAACGGTAGCATGAAAATAGAGACTAGTAGGTTAAAATGATTAAATGTTAAAATGGCTTGCCATACTCTATCTAGATCGTTTGGACTAGTCACAATTACGTTACAGATATCTTAAATGATAATACAAACTATCCAAAATGTAATTACGACTAGTCAGAAAGACGTTGATATCTACAATGTTAATTCCGAGATGGTCAAACTTAGCTTTTAAATGTTAAAAGGGCTTGCCATACAGAAGTGTAGGCTCAGAGAGACACTCAACATTTTCAAACCAAAATATCTGACTTTCTGTTGGTCGGAGCTAATAATTGTAAATTAGAAAGTTGTCTGGCTCAGAGGAGAACAATATATCTTTCAGATTTTTGTAACTGTAGATAAAACTAATCCCCCCACTTTTGACAAAAGGTAGCGCTACTGAGCCCTCACGGCTGTTTCTGAAACTTTGCACATGTCTACTGGCTAAGAAATGTAATGTGCCTGTCTAAGAATTTTATGCAATTTCAAGCATGCTATGAGTCACATTGCCACAGCAGACGTTATCAAATATATCAATAATCTTTTCACAGGTCTATATCTGCCGTGTGTTTACATTATACACATAAAGTTTGAAGCAAATCAGGTAAAAATAAGAGGGTTATTTCAAAGCATTTTAAAAGTGACACACTTCCTGCTGCCAGTTGGTGGCGCTATAACTTTGACTCACAAGTCACATCCATGTGACCCGCCTCTAACAATGAACGCACTACTGAAGTTTCACCAAGATCAGTTAAAGGTACAATACCTAAGGTTTTTGCATTAAAATATCCCAAAATCACAAGGCCAGTGTTATATATTTAGTTAAGATGATAACTTACAATATTCCAAATGTTTCAAGCTATGTTTAAATACGAGGAGTAAATTGAGATTTTAACCAAGGAAACGGGGCGTGTGAGCAGGGGTGAGCTGGGAGTCGCCAGTCAATCACGTCAGTATCCGCGTTACCTGAGTTTACCGCTCGTACTACGTGTAGTCCTGGATAAATGGCGGAAGTTACTGCAGTTGTGCGTTTGCGTCTTAGCAACAAAAGTCAGCTTGTTTCAGACAGCCATTTGTAAATGGAATGCCTGCCAGCATTCTGGTGCATACTCTTTCGGATTATTCTGGAGAATGTGGACTGTAGGCATGTTTCTGGGGGTGGCTGACACCGGACAGGGAAAGAGCGCAGGCACGTCTAGGACAAAGTGCAGTATAAGCACACCGGACGAGAAAGACCGCGCCCACGTCTAGGACAAAGTCCAGTATCGCACACCGGACGAAGCCGCGCCACGTATAGGACAAAGTCCAGTATCGCACACCGGACGGAGCCACGCCACGTCTAGGACAAAGTCCAGTATCGCACACCGGGACGCGCACTTCTCATCATGAAAGGAAGATAATGTCTGTTCTATGTTATGATTGTACTGTACAATTAAATAC
Source organism: Hybognathus amarus (assembly GCA_030378365.1). Lineage (NCBI taxonomy): Eukaryota > Metazoa > Chordata > Actinopteri > Cypriniformes > Leuciscidae > Hybognathus > Hybognathus amarus. The sequence goes on from JAQIUQ010003267.1 coordinate 16,855, forward strand.
AATCGTTGCTGAGTCTGCAGTCTGAAAATTTTACATCAGAACATCTGTTCACTGAATTGAGAATATCACCTGAAAAATCTAATAACATCAGTACTTGTCAAGCAGCTGATTTCTGTAAATGAATGCAAAGCTCAATGCAAGTATCGCAGCATAGGGCGAAGTCAGGATACATTCTAACAACGATTTGACTTCAAACCCTCT
>JAQIUQ010003268.1:0-148399 GCA_030378365.1 Hybognathus amarus
CCTTTAATTAATCGTTTATACTTTGTAACGTTCCTGTGCTGATGTTTTGTGGATTACCAAATAAACAAAGATATTCATCAAGAGTTGCCCTGTGGATTTATTAATGTGGATGTCGATAAGGAGAGTGGATAAAGCGTCAAACTAAGGCTACATACAGTGGAACCTACATTTAGTCAAAAAACTAGCTCCTCAAGGATTAACGGACTTTGGAACTACCTGATTCGAGACGAAGGACGGAAGGAGGAAACTTTCACAGGGAAACCGTAAGTTGTAGCTTTCTTTGCTCTTCTGAGGACCGTTAAAGAAACGAAACTGAAACTACTCGGCGCGCGCGCAAGAGAGAGAGAAATAAATAAATAAAAGGACGCCTTCAATTGAACGAAGAAGTGGAACGCAGTTCGCGTGTGATAAGTTCACTCTACGGATTTGATATTTGCACTAAAGGGTGTGTAAACATTCTCTTATCATGGAGGAACAACACAGTGTAAAACGGACAGTAAAATTGACTGAGAAAGCTGTGGAAGAACGCAAATACAGACAGCTTAATGCACGCAGGCATAAGCTATCTCTGCTCAGGAGCCTGACAAAGCATATCGTGCAATTAATGGAAGGTGACGCAAATGCTGACGTCGTTAAAAATAAATTGCGTGTGGACTTCGCTGGTTTGCAACAGGAATTTTCCGACTCAAATTCAGCTTTAAAAAAATGTATGTCTGATGAAGAATTCTCAGATGATCAAAGGAATTGGTTTGATCCTAAAAATAAGACAATGAATGATTTCTTCTGGAAATGCGAGGAATGGATGAAAGAGGTCATGAAACGCTCTGAGCAGGCTGAAGAGTACAATAAACAAGAAATGCCCACAGATAGTAGGTCTAATGTTACTACATCTTCAAAACCCAGCATGAAACGCTCAAGTAGATTCGGATCACAATGTGGAAGTGCATTATCATCTACATCTTCAGTGAGAATAAAGGCAGAAATGGAGCACGCTGCATTAAAGGCAAAGGCGGCAGCTTTAAGAGAGAAGTTAGCTATAGAAAGGAAAGAAGCAGATTGGCAAGCAGAGTTTAATGCTGAACAAAAAAGAATGGAAGCTGCGATAAAGGCTAAAAGGGAGATGCATGCAATGCAGACTGCTCTTGCAGAGTCAGATGCAAAAATGGAAGTTTTGCAAAGATATGAATGCACACAAGCAGCAGAGAGCATTATAGAAGATGATGAACAGATCGCTGAAACAAAGGTGAACATAACATACCAATCACCATCACAATACACCCCAGTTATGCCCAAGCTTGAAAACAAGGTTCATCTAGCAAGGCCACAAAGAGCCTCGTCGGTATCGAACATGGACCCCAACGACGGACCTGTGCTTGATAGTCTATGCAAGGCTATTTCTCAGCAAGTCGACGTCACTGAGTACCTCGTGAAGAATCACAAGGCCACATTACTCCCTGAGCTCGCTATTGCAACATTCAAGGGTGACCCGCTTGAGTATAAATCCTTTATCAGATCTTTTGAACATGGAATTGAGGGCCGCACTGGTGACAGTCGTGATCGTCTACAGTTTCTGTTGCAGTACACAAGTGGACAACCACATGAGTTGGTAAAAAGTTGCATTCACATGGAACCCTCAGCAGGTTATGCTAAAGCGAAAGAAATGCTGAAGGAGTTTTTTGGTGACGATTACAAGATAGCAGAAGCTTACATAAAGGAGGCGTTGGATTGGCAGACAATTAGGTCAGAAGATGGCGTTGCACTGCAGTCCTTTGCATTGTTTCTTACAGGCTGCTGCAACACAATGACTGATATAAGCTATATGGAAGACTTGGACAACACAGCTAACATAAAGGCTTTGGCTAACAAGCTCCCATACAAACTCAAAGAAGCTTGGAGAAGGTCTGCATGCGACCTACAAGAAAAAACAAAGAAAAGGGCGAAGTTCAAGGATTTTGTCGAATTCGTCAACAAGCAAGTCAGATATATACTAAACCCACTCTACGGAAACATTCAAGAAACCACCACCAGACCAAAACAACCGGTACAACAGAAACCCAAACTACAGTACCCAGAGATGTTCAGACCAAAGAAAGTATTCACGGCGGCCATTGTCTCCTCCCAAACTGAAAACAAATTCAAGACCGAAAGTGACAAACAACCAACACCAAAAACACCGAATGCCTCTGTAGACGCATACAACAAGCCCTGTGTTTATTGCAAGGGAGAGCAACACAGTCTCGCAGTCTGCAGAAAACTCAAGTGCAAGCCGCACAAAGAAAAAATTGACTTCCTGCGGAGCAAAGGTCTTTGTTTTGCATGCTTGAAGTATGGCCACATGAGCAGCAGTTGTAAAGAGAAAGCTCAATGTCAAGAATGCTCTCGACTGCATCCCACATTGCTGCACATGAACTCTAAAGGCTTACGTGAAGAAACGACTACAAGCGAGCGTTGTGGACCGCAATTCGTTTCAAGCGCTCTTGTACACACGAAGGAAACTTTTGCAGTCACCGGGGCCGGTAAGGAAAACTGTGCTTTTTCAATCATTCCAGTGCGTGTCAAGGCACAAACGGGAACCGATGCAGTGACAACATACGCATTCTTGGATCAAGGTAGCTCAGCCACCTTTGCTACGGATTCATTAATAAAACAACTGAGTATGAGCGGACACAATACAAGCATCTTGTTACAAACAATGGGGAATGAATCTATTGTTAACACCTGCATCGTGAATGGACTGGAAATCAGTGGCTTGGATGGCAACCACTTTATTGAACTTCCCGAGGTGTTTTCACAGAAACATATCCCTGTAACTAAAGACAATATTCCCGGTCAAGAGGATATCGACAGTTGGCCTAATTTAAAGGAGGTGAAACTCCCCACTATCCAAGCAGAGGTCGGATTACTCATAGGAGCAAATGTTCCCAAGGCGATGGAGCCACTGCAGGTGGTTAGCAGCGTGGACGACGGCCCGTACGCCGTGAGAACGATATTAGGATGGACGGTAAATGGACCACTCAGAGGCGAAAGCGATACGAGGGAGACAAACACATTGACTGGAGTCACCACCAATCGTATCTCAGTAGCCAAACTAGAAGAGCTCTGGCAGCTGCAGTTCAAGCTGGACTTTCCCGATGCTGGACAAAGTGAAGACATCGAAATGTCCAAAGATGATCATCAGTTTATTGACATGGCGTCTCAGTCTTCAAAACTTGTGAACGGCCATTACAGTGTTTGCCTGCCAGTGAAGAACAAGTCATTGTATATGCCAAACAACAGATCAGTCGCAGAGCAACGTGCACTGAACCTACGGAAAAGATTCTCCAGAGATGCCAAGTTTCATGCAGAATACGTTGCGTTTATGGATGATACGCTCAAGAAAGGCTACGCTGTGAAGCTGGATAGCGTTGAATGTCAGCCAAATGAGGGACGAACATGGTATCTGCCTCATCACGGAGTTAGACATCCAGTTAAGCAAAAACTACGTGTTGTCTTTGATTGTGGAGCGAGCTTTCAAGGAACATCACTGAACCAACGGCTCCTGCAGGGACCGGACCTAACCAGCTCGCTGGTGGGGGTTCTCTTAAGGTTCCGGCAGGAGACCGTGGCGGTCATGGCCGACGTGGAAGCTATGTTCTACCAGATCAGGGTCAGGAGTGAAGACACGGATCTCTTAAGATTCCTTTGGTGGCCTGATGGGAATTACGAGCAGGCACTCGTCGAATACAAGATGCTGGTCCACATCTTCGGCGCGACTTCTTCGCCAAGCGTTGCAACCTTTGCAATGCAAAAATGTGCTACAGACTTTGAGGATGAGTTTGGTTCAGAAGCTGCCAAAACTGTGAAGAAAAACTTTTACGTAGACGATTGTCTTAAGTCAGTCTCAAGTGAAGAAGCAGCAATTACTCTCTGCGCTGATTTGAGGAATATGTTGGCAAAAGGTGGATTTCGACTTACAAAATGGTCAAGTAACAGTCGAAGGGTGCTCAACTCCATTCCTGAAGAGGAAAAGGCCCAGGGTTTTCAGGATTTGAACTTGAATGAGAATTACTTGCCAATGGAGAGAGCATTGGGAATACAGTGGTGCGCCGAAACGGATCAGTTCAAGTTCAAAATCAACCTCAAAGTTCGACCATACACTAGAAGAGGCCTACTTTCCCTCGTCTGTTCCATTTACGATCCGTTGGGTTTTCTCGCTCCAGTGATACTGCCTGCCAAAAGAATCTTGCAGGACTTGTGTCAGCAGAAGTATAGTTGGGATGAAGATCTGCCTGATGGTGTCATTAAGAGCTGGAAAAAATGGATGTCTGGATTGCAACAGCTTGAGACCTTTCTTAACACCACAGTAAAGGAACAGCTTTTGGATGATGAAGGTCTCCATGACCAGTACGCTAACCGCAGATGGAGACAAGTTCAGTATCTCGCTGATATATTCTGGAAACGCTGGTGTAAAGAATATCTAGTGCAGCTCCAAGAACGTCAACGATGGTTCACACCTGGAAGAAACTTCAGTGTTGGTGATGTAGTGCTGATCGTGGATGATTCATCGCCCAGAAATTCATGGCCACTTGGAAGAATTGTGGAGATTTTTCCTGACAAGAAAGGCTTCGTTCGTCAGGTGAAAGTCAAGACTAAGAGCAACGAGCTTTGTCGCCCAATAACAAAGCTATGTCTACTTCAAGGATCGGAGGATGACGCATAAGCTGTTCCGAAGGAAAGACCCTATTTCGGATAGGGCAAAGACCAAGAATATTTCTTTAAATAGTTTATTAGTTATCATTCAGGCTCCTTTGATTTAAGTTTTTATAATTGTTTCAAGGACATTAATAACAATTAGGGGCCGGTAATGTAGGAGCCTAAATGCAGTTGTTTGATGAGTAATGTGATTTGTGTGTTGGGCTGTGATTTGTATGATTTATTTTGGGAAAAATGTTTACAGTACTTGCAGATATTTATAGAGTTAATTGGGTAATTATCTAAAGCAAGCAAGTTGACGTCATTATCTAAAATAATTATCTAAAATGACGTGTGTGTGTGTGACGCGGAGCTGCGTGCGTGTGCGTGACGCAGAGCTGCATCTGTGTGTGTGTGACGAGAGTTAGTGACGCTTTCTCGTGTCATTCATGGAGTGAAGTTGGCTGCGTGAACGGACGCACGCACGGAGAGTGAAGCCACACAGTTTTTTTACCTTTACCTTTATCTTTATTTCTATTACCTTTAATTAATCGTTTATACTTTGTAACGTTCCTGTGCTGATATTTTGTGGATTACCAAATAAACGAAGATATTCATCAAGAGTTGCCCTGTGGATTTATTGATGTGGATGTCGATAAGGAGAGTGGATAAAGCGTGAAACTGAGGCTACATTCAGTGGAACCTACACTTATATTTAAAATTGGATGACTAGTACTTCCTTACTACTTAATTCTGAAAAAACTGAGATTTTAATTACTGGACAAAAAACTTCATCACGTAATAACCTAGAATAGTGTCTAACTCTTGATGGCTGCTCTTTGATAGAGACATGAATAAAATCTGTAAAATCTAATTTTTCCATCTTAAAAAATATATCTAAATTGCGCCATATGCTCTCATTGCAGCGCAGTCTCATCCAATTCGTCATATAACTGACGTCTTGGGATGTCTTTTGACCATTCATCAATATATGCCTTTCTAGGGACCCCTAAACGTCGGTAAATGACGTTATCAGATCCTAACTCTACCCCAGACCTAAACCTAACCCTAAACCCAACTCGTCACCTAACTGACGTTAAAGGTAAAGTGTCAGTTGTATGACGGCCCGGGATCGTCATCTACCGACGTTTAAGGGGACCCTGAAAAGGCATATATTGACGAATGGTCAAAAGACATCCCAAGACGTCACTTATATGACGAATTGGGATGAGACTGTGTTACTCATTGACAAATGAGGGACAGTTAATGCGTTCATGACATCAAGGCTAGATTATTGTAATGCTCTACTGGGTGGTTACCCTGCACGCTTACTAAACAAATTACAGCTGGTCCAAACGCAGCAGCTCGAAGTTCTCACCAGAACCAGGAAGTATGACCATATCAGCCCGGTTCTGTCAAGAACTAAATTGGCGTGTTACTTTTTCAAATGCAAGTTATTAAAAGTTATCAACTCACATTGCCCTCAGATGGAGCAGTGTTTACAAAGCCGTATATCAATGTCGAGCGGTGTGTAAAAGATAATTGCAGCCTTATAAGCCATCTCGATTTAGGTGTGTTTAATCATGCAGCCCTATCTTTGACCTAGCATACACATAACACAAGACTTCTATAATTCAATGTTAAGCAGCATAGATTAGGTGAGGAACACTTCCCATAAATCCTGATGTACTTCTTACATCATAAGAAGGATGGCATCTAAGCTAATAATATTCTCTTTGTTAATCCTGAGGTGTACCGAATTTACACATCAAGAAGAAAATAGCTGTCTATGAACGAGGACAACTAAAAGAAAGTCCCGCTACTTTATACCAAGGATATGCTCATAGATTTTTTGAGAAAACAACCTGGTTCTCCTCTACCCACCTATATAAAAGAAATCAGTATGGAGGTGGTAGAGCAGTAATATCTGGGTACTGTGATAGACAGTAAACTCAAATTTGACATAAACACAGAGGTCATCTGCAAAAAGGGACAAAAATGATTGTCCGTCATAAGAAAGCTTAACTCTTTTAATGTTGATAAGGTTATCCTGTCTTTATTTTATAAATCTTTTAATTGAATTTGTCTATACTTTTGCTTTTATTGTCTGAGTATAGGGGCATTAGCCTGCGTGGGGGAAATAACCTCAGCCATATTGTGAAGGTGGCTGGTATTAATAGGCTGTCCACAGGTCTCCCTGACAAATATTTATGAGAGACAAGTTAAGAGGAAAGCAGATGCCATATTTCACAATGTAAATTACCCCTTCATTATTTTTGAGGTCCTCCCTTCAGGTCGGAGATTTACAGTCCCTGATTTTAAGTCCAATAGGACAAAGAACTCTTCAAGTGCAATTCAGTGGCTAATTTTGCTACATTTTTTTACTTAGATGAGTAGTAGTGTAATTTGTGTCTTTGAGTCAACTTTGAGTCAAACCATTGGAGGGGTTAAACTGGCGCCATATTTATTAATTTATTTATTTATTGAATAATTTTCTTCTGTAAATAGTAACATGCTAATTTGTCGTTCCTTTATTAGAAATACATTGTGATACTTTTATTCCCCACTTCTGAGGTAGGAAAGGGTTCTGAGCCCCACCTGTCCCCAATCATCCCAACAAAATGTTAATAAACTAGGCTTTAAGTTTAACTGTTAAAATGTATTTTATTAACATTGTAAAATTGTAAAACATTGTAAAAACTGAACATCCAATAACAGCATTAAAAACTTTCAAATAGAGAAAAAACAAAGTGCAATTATATCACTTTGCATGAAATAAGACTCAAAAGTAGATAGAAAAATTGTGTTTGCAATTATATAGCCTCCTAATAACATAAAATTCAGAAACTGAGAAAATACAAGTGTGGACTAACGTTAGTTGTGCTTTGATTCATTTTGTCACTTTGCAAATTCCATGAAAAAATAACAAAAATAAAACAATATATCAAATTTAGGCGAAGGTGGCAAATTCCTAATAATGTATGTATGAGATGCCTAAAATACGTTGCGCCTAGCCTACAGCAAAGGACGCGTCTCCATGGGAACCATAAAATGATACTACGATCAATAACGGTTGCCTTGAAAAACTTTTAAACTTACGTGTGAAAATGTTAAGTAAGGCTTACATTTAAATGTGTCTTTGTTTTGTTTTGAGTGTATGGTCAATAAATAAAGGAATTAAAAAGATGGACACAAAACCTGTTTGTCGTGCCCCACTCGTCTCTATTCCCCACCAGTGGGCCGCGCCCACGTGCCACACTTTGAGAAACAGCTAACTTAGCAATGGGGTACTTCCGTTTGGTCAGGATTTTTCCTTTTTTTCGGAGCCGACCAACAATGAAAAATCGTTGTTTGGCTGCCTTTCCATATTCTTTCCATCTTTCTATCCGTTAGCATGCACCGTCAAACCATTAATCCCAGCGACTACGCAACATAGTAAACAAACTTGGTAGAGAAAGCGGGTTGGGTAATACCAAGTCGGTGTGGTGGGCAGGGGGTACATTACAGATTATTTAAAATATGATACTTTCTTTCTTGCTGGCAAATGTATTTAATATTAATTTGGAATATTTCATATTTATTCTAATCTGAATGATGTGATGATATTGGGGGGGGGGGTTATATTAGCTGGGTCTGATTTTTGAGGGGGTCATAACCCCCCTAACCCCCCGCAAATTACGCCCATGGTTGCAGACAACAGATTACAGTGAGTTACTAAGACACTATAGTTGAGAATATGCAGGGATCATGTTTGTGACTGATCTTATTAGAGACACGCTAATGTATCAGACACTGTGAATGCCATAAAGCCAGAAATTTAAGTAATCACATAATATATTTGGCAAATGGGAAAATAAAATAAAGCAGCAGTGATTTTGGTCTGTCACAACCTTCTGTAAGCAGTGATCACACAAATAATTACAGCACTTTCAAAACCTGTTATTGTGTCGCTGTTCATTTACTTTCCACTGAACACTCCCACCTTGCAGGCTCAAAAAACTGCATTTATGAATATAGTAGCCTTCCTGGTGCGCACAAGCAGGGCAATGAACCATTAATAATTTGCGCTACAGTAGAAGCTCCCACATCCAACGTCCGCTTCTTTCCCCGTGCTATGACACCCGGCCTGAATTTTCCTTTAATTGTGGTCTAGTGTTCATCCACTAACTGGGCTAACAGTAAACACTGTTCCTCTATCCAATTGGGCTGTCTTGCTTTCTCGTTTTTTATTCCATGTTATTCAAATTACCGCTTAAATAGTCAGCAATCAGTGTAACTGGAAAGAGTGGAACAATTTGTATCATTCTAAGCCAATCAAATACCTTAGGAAATTAACAGCATGGTAAAAAAAAAGTATATATTCCTTACTCAGATTTTCTCTCAGATTGGTCCCGCTGAAACTCCTACAGTAAAAGTTTTTAAGCTAAATTAAGAGTTTTCTGAGCGGATTCTTAGAATCTTTATGAACATGGGCCCATGTAGTTTCATTTGCTATGTAGTGACCTTTAATTTGAAGAGAGAAACAGGTGGAGTGACTTTATCGGATCAGACATGTCACTTTGCCCACAGCTGATTGGACCAAGTTCGGTTTGCAACCTCTTACCGGGGAGATAATCTGCCCCCGACCAGGTTAGCTCTGGAATGTAAGTTATTATGGCGATGAACACTGCTAAAAGCCAAACCACTCTCATGGGTGCCTAAAACCCCAGGGTTGGCGCAACCTAAACTGAAACATACCTGGCTAGCCCAAACTGGCTTAATGGTATAGGCATGTGAGCCAGTGGAGGTGTGGCTTATGTTGGAGAATTCATTGATCTGAAGGCAGGATAGTTGCATTCAAGCCTGTGTTGATTTAAAAGCATTTAAAACAAAATCACTGTTAAAAAACTTTAAATATGTCATTTTGGTAATCAGAAGATGAGTTTTACATCAGTTTGAAGCTGACAAAGTTCTGAATACTTGTCGATGACACACAAGTCGATGCCAATAAAATGCGACTACCACCACAGCGAAGTTAATGTGTAGAAGTGGTCATCACGTCAGCCTTACAATGATAAACTGCAATCATCCACTGCATGCCTTGTGCGTCCTCCATATTTTTTCACTAAAGACGCAGTGAGCCATGCAAAGCCAGGACAATAAGCTTCCAGAGAATTGCTGCTCTTCAGCACTGTAATAACAGAGTTTTATGGTGACATCTGCTTTAAGCTTCAACCCCAAAAGCCCAGCACTTAATAAAGCAGAATCAGTGTTGTATTGAGGAAGAGAAAATAAATGTCTGTTGGAAGGAGTGGGGGAGGAATTTCTTCACCATGTGAACTGCCTTCAAGAAGATCTCTCAGATGTGGGAAAGAAGAGTGAGAGTCACAACACTGCCTGTTTTACATTTGTTAATGGATGAGAATCTACAACAAATCTAACAGCCAAAAAGCCCTAGACAAAAAGCCCTTTCCTACTTATCGCATACACAAACATAATTGAAAGATCAGTATGTCTGTCACTGCAGACACAAGCAGACGGTTGTCTGGTTTTGGCTCTCACATACATTTGTCTTGGAGGTCTAAACATAGCCTCACTGATCTAGTTTTATTTAGCCCACTGAGTGGCTAAGATGTACTGTAGCAATATATGGTGGAACTTGACAAGACCCGGCTTGTTCTGGGCCTATTGTGTTGTGATTCCATTATAATGACTCAATCGATTCAATTCAGCCCAACTGCCCTGTCTCTGAGGTGGATTAGTCATGTCTAAGGAAGATAAAGATAGTGTGCGAAGAAAATAAATTGTGAAAAAGAAATTGAACCGTTACAGCAATACACCTGTCTGCCACTCATAGTGCTAAGCAATGAATACTTAATCTCTTAAAGAAAAAAATGTAAATATGAATATTATTATTATAAATTCAGATTATGAACATCGATATTATCATACACTAAAATAAATCCTACCAGCCCAAATCTTTTGAACTGTAATGGTTTTGAAAGAAGTTCTTTATGCTCACTAAGGCTACATTTATTTGATCATAAATACAGTAAAACAGTAATATTGTGAAATATTACAGTTGAACCCTTTCTATTTTAATATAAAACGTTTAAACATTTATTTGAAACACAAGTTTTGTGGCACTATACATGTATTTACTATAACTTCTGATCAATAAATTCACCTTTGCAGAATAAAAATAAATTTCTTCGCTGACTCAAAAATTTTTAACAGTAGCCTACACATATATTTGGAAGATTATATATACAATGAAAGTCATTTGTGTGTATATATATATATATATATATATATATATATATATATATATATATACACAAAAAAAGTATCTTCATGTTTCACAGAAGCAAATAAAAGGGTGAATGAAAGATGACAATCCTATTATTCTTTCCTCTCCTAAGTGATGTCTTCATGCCAAGAATGATGATGTTTCCCTGAAGAAGAGAGGAACAGTGCTCTCTGGAAACTTGTGTTTCTGGTTTTGAATTGAATTCATTATTGGTTCAGCATACTAATTAGGGCCCAAGCCCTGAAAGGGCGCAGAGCCCTATTGTTTTCCTTCCGATTATTATTATTTTTTTTTATTTTTTATTTTTTTCTAGCGACTATTCGGGCACTTTTGGGGCCCTTAACATGCTCGAAAACTCTTGAAACTTTGCACACGGGTCAGAACCCACGGCCATCAGAGCCGGGCTGAAGCTGGTACCCGGGCGTGGCAGGGCGGCTCGTCAGCGCCCCCTGGAATGGGGTCCGAACACCTGGTCCATAACTCAAACACACTTGCATGTAATAATATGAAACTCGGTACACATGTCGATAGCAGAATTTCATCTATACCTCGCGTTCTTACTTTTACCCCAGCCCAACAGGAAGTCGGCTATTGAGGTTTTTTTGTAAAACACACGCAATGAACTTTTAAATACTCCTCCTAGAGCTCTGATCCAAATTCGACGAAACTCGGTCAGCGTGAAGTCAAGACATTGAGGATGAAAGTTTGCGTGGGGATTTTTGATATCTCGAACGGTTTGGCCGTGGCGAGGAAACGAAACTATGGCGAGAACGTGAAACAGGAAGTGTGTCATAACTTCAGCATACATTAACTGATCTGGATGAAACTTCAGCAGTGCGTTCGCTGTAAGAGGACGATCACATGGATGTGACTATTGTGAGTCAAAGTTATAGCGCCACCAACTGGCAGCAGGAAGTGTGTCACTTTCAAAATGCTTTGAAATCACCCTCTTATTTTTACCCGATTTGCTTCAAACTTCATCTGTATAATGTAAATACACGGCAGATGAAGACCTATGAATGGATTCTTGATATCTTTGAAACTGTTGCCGTGGCGACGCATCAAACTTTACCATTCTTTTAGGATGCATTCTTTTAGGGATTTGAACATTTGTCCATAAATCAAACACACGTGCATGGATTAATATGAAACTCGGTACACTCATAGATCACATCAGGCCAAACAACTTTCGTGCTCTAAGTTTTACGACAGTTCAAACGGAAGTCGGGAATTATGTTTTTTTTTTTAATAAATGTCCTAGAAAAACATCAAATTACAACCCATGCTGTTACCAATCACCACCAAACTCGGTGTGCATGAAGTCAAGACATTGAGGATGCTAAATTCCGGACGGATTTGTGATATCTCGAACGGTTTGGCCGTGGCGGATTTTTTTGACTAAAAAAGGACACATAAAGTGTGTTATAACTTGGTTAGTTTTACTGACAGTTACAAAACTTGCCGTGTATATTGTTCTATTCAAGCCAAACAACTTTCTAATTAACAATAATAAGCTCAAACCCACAGAAAGTCAGATATTGTAGTTTGAATATGATCATGCTCTCTCTAAGCCTTGGTCTGTCTCTTTGCCTGTTTTTGCCTGTGTGTGTGTGTGTGTGTGTGAGGGGGAGGGGGCTTAATCATTTCACTGTGTGTCTGGCCTGCTAAAGTAAATACATTTCTTAAGCCTGGTATTTTTTAAATAAGTTTTTATTTTTATTTTTTTATAAGTAAAGGCATATAACCTGTTTAATTGTAGTGCATTGACAATAGTTTTATATAATTAGTGTATTAATTAAATTAACTTGGTCCATAAATCAAAAAAGTAAGTAAATAAATCAAAAGGAAGTGTGTTAAAACTTCTGCATACATTAACTGATCTTGATGAAACTTCAGCAGTGTGTTCGTTGTAAGAGGCCGATCACATGGATGTGACTATTTGTGAGTCAAAGGCTAGCGTACACTTTGTGGCGTTAACATGCAGTCGCCTCTGTATCTGTGGATAGAAGGCAGAGTTTTCTGTTTCCATGCATAATGTTTAAATTCAGATATGTTGCACGACACCAGATTAAGAGCAAAAATGATGCAAATAAAACGATGTCCCAGTTGCTTCACTCATTCAGCTTGCGATCTCCAGTAATTAGATAAAAAAAATGTTCACAAAGTTATACTCCAGAGTTGATCATTCACAAAATAACTGGGTTGATCATAAACAAGTCATATCATCGATCATCTGGTTTTAAGGTTTATAGCGATGCAATGACTATATTGACAGAAATGGGAGATTGGTTAACATGCAAAGACATTCAATAAAAACATTCAACATTTAAAAAATCAGATTGCGATTATTCCTCTGGCAAAGCAGCATGCAGCTCTTACTTAAGATCTCATGACCTGACTGTGAATGTACAGCAGGGCAATCGACCTGGTTTGGGTAATGTTGCACAGTTAAATGAAAAAATGACACGTCGTGGTGTCATGTAGCCTTAGAATTAACTGTTTTAAAGATGAGCGATTTCTTGTAAGGTTCAAATAAGTTTTTATTTCTTGTCTGAACTGTGTCTGGCCATCATTTCTCACAGCCACGGGGAGAGCTGGGTGACGGATTTCGATTCGCTGATCCAGCCTGTGAATGCCACCAGACACGAATGGCTGGCGATTGCGTTTACACTACACTGAGATCCGAATCACAAAGCGTCCTCGACTACCTCCGAACCTGGACACGCCGATCGGATGACATTCCGATCAGAAGCGCGTTTACACTTGTCTTTTCAATGTGTATGTGGACAACATCCGGATACAGGTCGCATATTAATGCCAAGTGTAAACGCAGCCAAATATATAGCGCCACCAACTGGCAGCAGAAAGTGTTTCACTTTCAAAATGCTTTGAAATCACACTCTTACTTTTACCCGAATTTGCTTCAAACTTCATCTGTATAATGTAAACACACGCCAGATGAAGAGCTGTGAAAGCATTATTCAATATCTAAGATAATGTTGCCATAGCAACGCATCAAACTTTAACATTCCTTTTTTTGATGATTTTGAGTCTCTTCAGCGGCTTTTGGGGCCCTTAATGGGTTTGAAAACTCTTGAAACTTTGCACACAGGTCAGATCCCACAGCCATCAGAGCCGGGCTGAAGATGGTACCCGGGTGTGGCAAGGGGGCTAGACAGCGCCCCCTGGAACGGGGTCCAAAACTTGGTCCATAAATCAAACACGCTTGCATGTAATAATATGAAACTCAGTACACATGTTGATCTCATCGTTTCATATATTCATATATTCTCCTCAAGCCGGACAACTTTCTAATTTACACTCATGAGCTAGGACCCACAGAAAGTCAGATATTTTGGTTTGAAAATGTTGAGTGTCTCTCTGAGCCTACACTTCTGTATGGCAAGCCCTTTTAACATTTAAAAGCTAAGTTTGACTATTCGTAATTAACATTGTAGATATCAACAACGTCTTTCTAGTCGTAATTACATTTTGGATAGTTTGTATTATCATTTAAGATATCTGTAACGTAATTGTGACTAGTCGAAACAGACAGATAGAGTATGGCAAGCCGTTTTAACATTTAATCATTTTAACCTACTAGTCTCTATTTTCATGCTACTAGTACTTATTTTAGATACTAGTATCTATTCCATTAAGTACTAGTACTTATTCATTAGCTACTAGTGCTTATTCTTTAGATACTAGTGCCTTTTCTTTAGATACTAGTGTTTATTCTTTAGGTACTAGTACCTTTTAAAGATACTAGTACTTATTCATTAGACACTAGTCCTTATTTATTAGATACTAGTACTTATTCATTAGATGCTAGTCCTTATTCATTACATACCAATGCTTATTAATTAGTTACTAGTACTTATTCATTAGATGCTAGTACCTATTAAATAGATACTAGTACTTATTCATTAGACACTAGTACTTATTTCAATGGTGACTAGTAACTATTCTTTTGTTACTAGTCACATTTTCCATTGACTTCTATGGTGATCTGTCATTCAGATATCAACTATTCAGTTCTGACTAGTATGTTAGTATGTATTCCAATTGTGGAATACATACTAGTATGTATTCCAAAGCAGGGGTTACGTTTTTGCACGTACGTGCAGAATAACCCTAAAGGCACCAAGGTGGCGGTGCCACCGGCTTTATATGTGTGTGTGTGTGTGTGTGTGTGTGTGTGTGTGTGTGTGTGTGTGTGTGTATGTGTGTGTGTGATGTAGCTGCGAGCAGCGATGGAGGGCCAAAGCCGGCGGTCCCGCCATCCCGGTGCCTTAGGCACCGGGGTTGCAGGTGCCACCGGCTTGGGCCCGCAATCGCTGCTCGCAGCTATATTTATATATATATATATATTTTGCATTGAAATTCAATATTCCTTTTTCAGCAGAGAGTCCTAATCCTTATGCGCCAAGACATAAACCCGCGTCAGCTCCTTACTGAGACATCTCCCTGACTCCACGCAGGTAACCTAATCCACAGCCATTTCCCAGCACACCCCAGCTGCTTGCTTTCTCCTTCCATGTCATCACAGTGAGCTCAGTCAGGGCCCATTTACAATGTGATTTATGGCCTAAAATGGCTGCTCTGATTTGCGACTGTAAATCTGGCATGACTAGCAAAGTATTGATGGGACAGTGAACGTGGGCTGCAGAAATCTAACTGCACCAGTGTGTATTTAATTTATTATTAAACAATGCTCTTTATTAAAGGCTTTTTATAGGTTACCCTAAAAAGGAAAGTATGCCACTATTTACTCACCTCATGACTTACTTACTTCTGTGTAACATAAAGATATTTTAAGAATGGTATCAGTGCTTTTTTGTCCATACAATGGAAGTAGTCAACAAAACATGTATTAAACATTTTGGTAACACTTTACAATACGGGTGCACTAATAAGCATTAATTCATGCTTAACTAATGCACAGATAATACTGAATTAATGTGTAAATAATGATTATCTAAGCTATTCATTAATGATTACCACATTAGGAACTAATTAAGTGTCTGTAAGGTTAGTGTATTAGTTCATACATTAATTGTTATTAATTAAATATGTAATTGTGGATTAATTCCATAATAACTCATTTTTTAACTAATAGTGTTAATTAATATGTTAATTACCAGAATGAGCAAAAGTCTTGTATTTCAACTTCCAGATAATATGACAGGTACACTAATATGCATTAATACATGATTAATTACTTAATTGTTAGTGCAAATTCATGTGCAAATTACTATAATTACTAAATTACTAGTTAATAATGATGTGCCTCAACAAGTAAAGTCATAACATAATGATACCTTTGCAAATCATTAGCTAATGATTAATTAAAGCAGACAACTGGAAGTTGAAGTGCATAGCTTTGACTAATTCGGGTAATTAACACATTAATTTACACTATTAGTTAATAAAATATGTTATTAAGGAATTAATACACAATGACACAATGAATTAATAGCAATTCATGTATTACTTAATCTATTAATCATTTAGACTCTTTATTAGTTGCTGATGCAGTAATCATTAATTAATGGTTTAGTTCTTCATGAGTTATACATTAACTCATGATTATCTGTGCATTAGTTAAGCATGAATTAATGCATATTAGTGCACTCGTATTGTAAAGTGTTACCAACATTTTTTAAAGCTGCAGTCGTAGTTTTTCGTCTTTGTCGCCATCTTTGTTTGAAATCGGCAATTGCAGTTCTTCACGGAATTATCAACTTTGCGTGGGTTGTGCCTCGGCACGACTCGCCGCAGATGAATCCAATGGTTTGAGGAGAATGTGCAGCTGTCAGTCACCGCACCGCTGTGGATACTGTCATTCCGAATCACAGATACTACTTTTGGAAGTATGACAAAACATAATAATTTTCACTGGAAAATGTCATCTGAACAAGTAACATCCACTTTTGTTCTGAACAACTATAAGAGGAAAAAAATCATGCTGATTAAATCTAACGATCGCTTATCATATCACAAATTATAATTTGTTCTAATTTTTTTATGTTAACAACATCAGCATTGCGTGACAACATTTAATGTGTATTAGGGCTACCTGTAGTTCAGTTTCCATTTCTGTGCAGTCTAATTTCTAAATGTCAAACCAACAAAATAATGTTCCTTAGAACTGGTTCTCTTTGATATACAAACACATGTATCTGTAATCAGATACATGTTTAAAAGTATAGCAGAGGATCTTTCTGAATTTTAGAGAAGACCCTCCCTCTCCATTTTTTTTAAAAAATGCATATGTGCAACACTCTATTTGCAAAACATATTTTATATTTTACTGCACAGATATTCATCAAAGTAGATTGTTTGGAAGGGCATCCAAATTTGGGTAGTCACGTTTGGTGGCACAATTATGTTGCAAATTATAAACTAACTTAAAAACATTCATGCAAGACAAAATGTCAAATGCCCTTCCATGTTTTATTTACTTATTATACTGATCAGTTGAGTGACTGAGGACTCAAGACATGATATGCAATGGAGAAGTAGCTTGTTGTATTTGTGTAATAAATACTATGGTTAACACATTGGAATTATCGAAAATGAACACACAAGGTTTTAGAATATTTCTGCGTGATATTACCATTTGGTCATAAGGCTACTTTAGACAAATTGAGATGTCTACGCGGTGCATGACTTGTGCCAGGACTAGCATCGCTAATCATAGCTTACATTAGCTTTTACTAGCAGTGATTTTAAACGGTTTTCTCCAAATAGCATGACAAACTTTACCTGTCTAGTAGAATCTTCGCGACTGCGGCATCAGTGGAAGCCCAACCTGTGCTTTCAGCGCACGCCAACGTGTGAAATATTCATCCCAAAATCACTCTGGTCTTGTTTCTATATTCTGCAGCCTTTCTCTTATCATACACTTCGTATACAATTTTCTCTTTCGACCCTCAGCCACACTCTTAGAAGAAAATGTTCTATATAGAACCTTAAAAGGTTCTAAAGTGCTATGTATTTGGAACCCCTAAAATGCAATGCATGAATGATCACAAAATTCAAGATATGGGGGTTTAAAAATGTAATTAATCAATATCACACGAAGAGTGCCATTTCAGTTTTTATCCTTCAAAAATCAGCATGATTAAAATGGGATATTAAGTTACACAACAGTTTAATAAACAATAATTTAATTACAACTGCAAAATGTTGCAGAATAATGTAATATATGAATGAATAATAGCCTATAAAGAACCTTTGTGCCAAAAGGGTTCTTTCTTGTCATTATCATTATTTTTTTGCATAAAAGGTCCTTTGCAGTTGAGTAAAGAACCCTATGCTACATATATAGAACCCTTTATTCTAAGAGTGCATTTTCAAAAGGAATGGCTGAAACCGTAACTCATCACACATAATACACCTGAAAGTGCGAAAACTACATAGGAACGAGCACGGATGGCGGCCTTACGTAAACATATCACCAGAATGATTGACACTTAGGTGGACCAATAGTATTGGCTACCCTCCTGGAAGAAGAAAATCCTCCGCTATACCTTTAATATAATATAATTTCAGACGCATACATGTGTCATTACCATCATTACCATCGCTGTCTCTTTAACCTCTTCAAAAGAGTTTATGCTACCTTTCAAAAGCCCTTCTGATATTATCAGTTTTCACATGGGTCACATTTCTCTTTTTTCTGTAGCCACTCCGAAGTTCGAAGTCTTGTGTATTTTACAGCGGTTGAATCTCAAGTTGTCACTGGTGATTGTCGTTTTAACCTTTCTAGATCCACCATTAAATTGATAAGTTTAATTATATCAAGTGCTATGAGAAAATGCTATAGATCTCCACCTCCAGCATCCTCACACGCAATATAGCCGACTAGCCGAGACTCCTTCTTTATGTGTACAGATGTGACGTAATGACGCAAATACATGCTCGGATCTCCCATGGAAATACACCAGTACCAATGGAATTAAAAACATTATTACAAGCTTACCTTTTTGATTCGAACTAAAGGCCAATTTATACTTCTGCGTAAGGTGCGCGCAGTAGGTACGCCGTAGCATACGCACAGACGCGTCCCATACCATGTACCCTTACGCCGTTGCCTGACGCGCACCTCTTCAAAAATGTAACTACACGCCGCTACGACGCGGACTGCAAGATCGGTGATTGGTCGGCTTGGTAGCATCGCATTTCCTCCTACGCATTTCCGACACGAACCTTCTCACAGCATTTCCACACGTGCATCTCCTCCGACGTCTTCTCTCATTTCTGCCTTTCAGTTTTTAGTTATTTCACTAAAATTAACTGTTTTTCCTCCTCAATAAGCTCCAACTCCAACATGATCAGCTCTCTTTCAGTCGCTATAGCCTCTATGCACGAACCCTGATGACATGTGTCCGAAAGAATCTCAGTCGGCGTCTTTACTTCCGGAAGCGCGTTCTGCAGAGTAAGTGTATAGCGGCGAAACTTAAATAAAATCCATTTTCTCAGAAACGGAGGCAACAATTTTAGAAACGCTGATTCGCTAGTCGAATTTCGTATCGAATATAAGAGAATACTAACCCTCAAAGTTGTTAATGTAGCTCGAAATATATAATTTAAATAACCTCTTTTTCACTCTTGTGTGACAGCTAAATGCCTCACAGTGTTGTTAACATCATTCATGTTAACCGCAGGACGTTTTTAAACAGCAAGTGTAATTTGACACTATCTACACCTAACGCAAAACCGGCTTCTGACCATAGACTGACGCAGCACCGGAAGTAACTGGGCGTGCTGAGACAAACTCGGACGCGATCGTGCATAGAGGCTATTGCTTGTAGTAACCTAGCCGCGAGGAATCTAAACACAGTGGAACATTAAAACTCTCCACCGCCAACTAGCGCTTCGGAGCTGTACTGCAGAGCAACTAAGACCTAAACGCAGAAGTATAAATGCTCACAATGGCGTCGCATGCGTGCGTAGCCAGCGCCGTACACTACGGCTTACCCTTGACACAGAATTATTAATTGGCCTTAAGGCAAGCAGAAACACTGGCTGGTTATTTTATTTGGTCAAACATTTATTTTGGATAATTTTAACCCCAAAAAAGGTATGGACAGCAGCTTTATATATCATTCTTTAAAATAAGATTTTGGGTGAACTATTACTAAAAGAGAAAATAAAGTTTCAGAAACACAAATATGCACACAAAAGCTCCAACAAGAGGCCTATCTTATTTTATTCTGTCCTACATGTTTTTAATATAGTAATAACAGTATGTTTTGCACAATTGCAAGCAACTAACACTGAAACAAACTCTAACCCTATATGTGCATGTTGTTACTCAATATTGCTCAGTACTTATTTGTGTAATTACACTGTAACAAGGAAAGTTTCAAATAAAGTGTGAATGGCTCAACAATATAAACATTTAATATGTCCTCAGGTTGAGTTTCCATGTGGATGTTTACCTCAGTCCATCTGTTTCCGCTGAAAGGAAAGTCTCTCGGTTTTGTAAGAATGGAAGGTTATATTTAAGTGATCTGAATTAAATTGACGTTTGCGTGTACTTAAATTTCTTAAAAGCGACAAAACATGTCAGTAACAACAAAACAAGGTGTGCATCCCAACAGATGTATTAATCTTCTCTTTTTCACTGCAGATGTTGCTAAGGTACTGTAGACAGCCAACACAATTATCAGGCAAAACCTCAAAATCCATTTAATTTACCTCAATTTACTCTCCTCCTTCCCTTGTACATATTGATGGTAATTCATCCATTTAGAGTGGGAATTATTCCCTCATCCGATGTTCATTGCACGGTTTCTTCAAGGGGGCTCTGATGAAAGCTCTTAGAGCTCTGGATCAGCAAAAGGCCCCTTGTATATTTACAGGGGCTCATGACAGCTGCATTAGAGAATCTAGCAGTTTCTATCAAGAGCAATACCCTTGCCATCTCCTTGCTCCACTAACAACTAAACGTTCTTGACTGAGTCTGCGAAATATCTAAGGAATCATAAATCAAGGCCTTGATAGAAACTTGGCTGCCATAGCAGTAATCCATTGTCATGTTACAGCAGATTGGACTGTTTAAAAGTTACTAAACAGTTCAGGGATTAAGCACAGAGGGACAATTTGGTTTAATTATAATTTGAGAACGGCCCTCCTCGTCACGGCGGCCACTGTGAAAGCCCGATCCAGAGAGCCGGTCCACATTCCTTAAGTAGATCATTACTGTGATCATCGTGGGGATGCGCACATCTTACCATGTCTATAATCTATAAGTCAGTTGCTGTGCTACACCTCAAGCAGACACACACCATACAGAAATCCCCTTCCCAACAAAGCATCCCTGCTTGATCCAAGGCTGTGTGAGAATGATGCTGTGGGAGTGGGTGAGATCCATTGAACAGCCAGTCACGGCTCAATATGAAGTTTGTTTGTTGCCTCCCTTGTCTGTGGCATATGCAAATCAGTCGGATGGGAGGGGTGTGTGTGTGTGTGTATGTGTGTTTAGCGGGGTCAGTCTGTGGGAAAGTGAAGGAGCTAATCCTGAGTGTTTCACAGGGGAGGAGAGGACCATTCAGTCGCCCTCCCTCCCGTGAGCCCACCCCACCACTACAACTCATTGCATGCCACTTCTCAAGACAAGGACGTTGTGTTTTCTCTTTGTATCAAAGTCCCCTCTCACCCCACCCCCCCATATACACACAAACACTTTAATGCTGAACACCTGTTTCTGTACACACACATCCCGCTGATGCAGAGACATGATAGAATCCCACGCTCCCATCTACCATGGATCACAAAAAGACCTTAAGCAGAATTTGAAATCAAATGTTATCAATCTTAACTGTCAATCTACTTTTAAAGCATTTTTCAAGTTTAAAATTGTTCAGTACCTTAATTAGAACATTTGCAAGTAAATCCGACACCCATAAGTTATCCCACACTTGCAATCAAGTGTTACACAATCGATTCTTACATACTTCTAAAATGATTGCATAGCTATTTTTTTATAAGTGCCTTCCAGTGGGAATGGGAAGCTCCTGCTTCTGAGTTATGGAATCACACATTCAAGTCATTACATTTCGTTGTCCCACTGAGCCTGGTTTCTCCCAAGGTTTTTTTCTCCATTCTGTCACCCAATGAAGTGTTGGTTCCTTGCCTCTGACTTGCTGAGTTGGGGATGCTTAATATTCAGTAATATTATTGACTTGACTGCATTTACAACATTATAAGAACTGAACTGAGCTGGACGATGACATCACATTTTTGCTGCAGAAATGCTTCATAGATGAAATTAACTAATTTAATAATGTATTATCTTTAAACTGGAACTTTCTTTGAGAGCTGCTGTATGGACTAAATTTACTCTGTTTGCATCTTTGAATCATTTTCCTGTTATCACACACAGTAAAGCTGCTTTGATACACTGTATTGTATAAAGCACTATACAAATAAAAGTGACATATTTCTATAAAGCTAATTGTCAAAGCGAGAGATAAACTTTTTATTAGTTGTCTATTAAGTTATTCATACAAAGCGCCTTAATATTACAGCACATAAAATGAAAATAATAGTATTTGATCAAAACAGTTTTCTAATATTTTTTAACTGTTAACTGTCACCCATTTTTTGAATAGACATGGAAATGCACATTTCAAATTTAAATGGTTGTAATTCAAGAATGTAGAAGTGAAAAAAGTTATAGAAGTTTGAGTTTATGGAAATGTAAAATGTAAACAAAAATATTCATATTTATATAAATATATTTCAAAACCTGGGCTACTCTAAAACTGCAGAACTTCTAAAACTTTTATGTTGATTTCTCAATAAATGAGCATAAGATTTTTTTTGGGCACAGTACCAAACTTTTTCACTAGGAAACAAACAGACTCCAATACTGCCCATATAAGGGCGCCTCAATTTCCATGTGTTTCTGAGTGACATGAACCATTATTTCCACAATGTTCATACAATTTATGAAGTAGACATCCTATTCAGAAGAAGTCTGGGAAGTTTGGCAGATTTTGATATGAATTCAACCTCTAAGAAACACATACAAAGAACACACATGTGCGTTATAGCTTCCTGCCACATCACAAATGGTGAATTTATTATTTGTATCCTTATATTTAAAATATTTTTAAAATATATTAAATATTTGTAATATTAAAATATTTTTTGACATTTTTTTCAAGTAATTGAATGGATGCATGCTTTTGAACTCTTGGCATGAAAGCAAACTGAGGTTTCTACCTTTTTTTCATGATTTTTCATATTCATCACTATTTCAAAATAAAGGTCTGAACACGCCTTAGGAGTATGAAAATATTATTGTTGCAAATTGATAAATTTTGGCTCCTCTGTAATTTATTTTGAAAACCAGAAACTAGAGATTGTAAGCTTTCAAATTATATATAGTTTGTCAATAAGGTCTTTTCTAAGATATTATTGTTTTAAAAATATAATGGCAAGCGTCCCACCTGCGGAACGGTAACAGTTCAGGTATGTCTATGTTCTCGAATAAGCTCTTATTGCTTATTTATTTGAATACAAAAATACAGAATATTCATTAAAAAGCTTTTGGCAAAATCCACAGTGTTGGATAGTTTTATCAATACAATATTTCAGAAGTCGTCTTTTGACCATTCGTCAATATACGACTTTTAGGGCCCACTTAAACGTCGGTAGATGACGTTATGGGATCCTAACTCTACTCCAGACCTAAACCTAACCCTAAACCCAACCCCGTCACCTAACTGACATTAAAGGTAAAGCGTCAGTTGCCCTAAAAAGTCGTATATTGACGAATGGTCAAAAGACGTCCCAAGACGTCAGTTATATGACGAATTGGGATGAGACTGTGTTACCCGATCCCCACTTGCATGTCCCAGGCCGTTCCATACCTTTAGTGTTTCATGATGGTGTTCACTTCACCCAACCTTCTGCTGCCCCTTTCTCTGAAAACAAAGCCAATCACCCAGAATCCTGCTGTGCCTCTGCCCCACCAAACATTATCGGTCTTCAACGTCATCAAATCACCAACAGCAGTCATTGATAGAAAAAAAAAGCCTTGGAAAATATGTGAGACACTCCAAGAGCCAAAACCCAATACAGACTTCAGCCGCACTATTGAAGCCAGATGTTTACTTAACTGGCCAATTTTGATAAATGGCGTAATGATAACCATTATGCATTGGGGTAATTTTATATCTGCACAGCACCACATTGTTTTTGTTTCGCAGTCAAACAAACTGTTTGTGCCCACGGCCAGGTGCTGGTTTCGACCTAATTGATAAGCAGACAGCAGGACTGTGGTTTTCATGTTCTTCCAACATGGCATCCACAAAGACCTAATCTGCCTTATTCTCCACCCTTACTGAACTATAGCATTAGAGATGCTTTGCTTTGACACAAAGTGTAGTCAGTGCTTATGGCTTATCAAACGGACACAGTGGTGGGTATTTGCTGTTGTTGTGTAAGACATTTGAGCTACAAGATATCCATAAACTCTATAAAAAAGGATGTTTCGTCTAAGTATTTGCTCGTCTAAAAGTATTTGCTTTTGGGGAGAATGTAGAAAACCACACAATTAACGTTTTTCCTATGTTCGGTGTGATTACGTTTCCCACTTGAAGCAATATGGAATTTTAATCACCTACAAACAATACTCGGTTTTTATAGCTGGACATATATTACTTGTGCAAGAAAAAACATACTGAAGATTAGCAATGAAAAAGCAATGAGTCCAAACAACAGTTGCTTTGTAGCATAGCTCATTTTATTGTTTAAACAGTTTTGCATAGGAAATATATCCACTTCCAGTAATTAACTGCAGTAAAAACAGCTGCTAGCAGTATAGGCTGGATATAACAGTAACAATCACAAAAAAAGTCAAGCGTTATTTACACTCATTTGTAATCTTGTGGCATTTTTAGCCCCTGCACCAAATTCAACCAACTCGAAGGCAAGGCAATGCCTACTGTTTATAGCTGTGAAAATGAAGTCAAAATCAACAGTAAATAAAACAAGGCCTTCACTATACAGCTTCTTTAACTGTGAGTAAAAACACAAAAACTTGTGATTCTATAATGTACATTCAGAACATACAGTAATATTTGCATACAACTGCTGTTTCCACAATCACTACTAAAAACTGTTACGACTTAATAACATTTGTTGGTGTTAGTGTTGTTGTTGTCATGTTATAAACCCACTTAACACAATACCACTGAATTTGTAACGGGCATAAAAGTGCCACAAGACCCCCTCCCCCTTTAAAAAAAGCAAAAGAAAAAAATAAACAACTTTGCTGTGGAGCTGGCTTTTTTTTTTTTACCTGACATTTTTTGTCATCTATTGTAGTACTAAGTGTAGCCTAGAGAAACACACTGCCCAACTATTACTTGATCTCTGTGAAATAGAGACTGGGGTATCCCATTTGACTAAATTATCCAAAATTGAAGAAAGCACAAAAGCACAAAACACAGAACCAGAAAAAAAAAAAAAAAAAAAAAAAAAAACATTTGAGGGATAAAAAAAACATGGGAAGAGGCATCCCATAGAATCTATTTTGATTGAAGAATTTTTTTTTGTATTCCCTAAAGAAAATTCCTTGTTTTTATATTTACAAGGGAAAGTCCACTGAGACTTTGAGCTGAAACAGGCACTGCTTGAAATATTTTTTCCTTTTTTTTTTCTTTTTTTTTTTGGTAAACGTCTCATAATATGCTGGTTTTTATGTTCCTATTTATGTCAATGATCACTAATGCTGTTGTAAATGCCCTAGAAATGGAAATATGAGAGTAGATGTCCTGCCGTTTCCCTGCACTGACACACAGAAGAGCTGAAAATAGACATTGCATGAGTCCTCCACTGGTCCTCCTTGCATAAGTTATAAACATGTGGCTTCTCTAGGGCCATGGACAATGGCTTTCACAACTTGACCAGGCCATCATCTTACTGCTTTCAATATCTGAATTCTGCAACAAAAACTATTTTCCAAAAAATCAGCCCTTTGAAAAAGAAACTACTCTATACAGCTACTTCTACCCAGAAATAAGGTTTAATCTGATAGTTGTATAAGCCTGGTGACATTGTATGCTGTGGTGAGCTCCCGTGACAACATTCGGCCCGACTAGATACGAGCACTATCTAATTGTAGCTCCGAGGCTAATCGGAGCATCATCGCTAGCTAGACGTAATCCAAACAACAAACAAATGTGCCAATGAAAGGGGTGGTGGGAACTGCAGAAAGTGCAAATGCTCAGCTGTTTTCCTCTGTGATGGCAACATGAAAAAGACATCTGTGGGTGCACACAAAGGCTTCTGGGAGTACCGAGCCTGCCCTGAAAACTATGCAGCATTCATCCCTGCCCATGGCGGACACATGTAAACACTGCAGAATGGAGGTGCCTACGTGCAGCAGAAAAATCTCAGACTTTCAGATGGCAAATTCTGTACACGGTGTGGTGGGTCAGCCTCTATTGACGCGGGGGAAATAATGCATGCTTTATTTTTCACAAGACAGCAGAACAATCTGTGACGTCGTGTATCGACATTACCCTGGTAGTTGTTGTTGGGAGACTCAAATCTGGTGCCTTGCTTCTAAAGTGACTAGGAGTTCCCAAACGGTTCAAAAGAACAAATAATGACCCTATTTAGCACAAATTTGAACATCATTTCTTGTCTCGTTTTCAATATCACATAATCACATCACACACACACACTCTATGGCCACACTAACAAACCAACACTTCAAACATTTATGAAATGTCTCAAGGATCCAAGTTAATCAACACGAAATACAACAAAAGACCTTCATCATTTTGTTTAAAACATTTACAGTCCCATACGGGAATTCACTCCACTTTATAAGTACAGGAAAATTAAAATAAACAATTACATATTCAACCTCTTATGTATCGGACAGCCGTTGAGTTGTAACACAAATCTGAACTCAAGACAGGTTTGAAATTTTTGTTGTTTCACTGAATTTTTTTTGTTTCACTAAAAAATATGGACATCACTAAAATTCACGAATACACGTCAAAAGTTTTTCTTTTTTACAAACGGGGAGAAGAAATAAATTTACAGTGTACACACTTTTGTCAACAAGGCAGGCATTTCAATAGAAGACCCTCATGTACTCTCCTCTCGTGAGTGTCAGAGTCATCTTGAAACACACACTTTGACGTATTCATCCACACACACACACACACACACACACACATACACACGCAGTTCACATAGCTGCCAGAGCAGATTTTAACCCATAATGACTACTACCCAAAACTATTGCTATTACGATGGCCATCAAGATATGACCCTTACCTACGTCCTCCTTCACGGTTTCGAACACAAGAATGACTCTATGACCCTGACACTCCCACCACTTCAGGAGGAAATGCACAATGCACTTCAGTGGCATCGCCAACAGTCAGAAGGCTGCAAAGCACCTTTTTTTTTTTTTTTGCAAATCAAAAACAACAAAAAGACGGAACAGTGCACATTGAACGGGGTGACTCTAGCTTACTGTATAAACATCTTGGATGGAGGAGGAGAGATTCAGCTTGACTTGAGGTCTCAGAAAAAGACTGAATAGTGATTAACGTAAGAGCTACAATTCTTAACCATGGTGATGTGAGGGGGATTTAATTGTTATTAATAATTGCTGGTAATGCCCTGTGAAGCAAAACGCCTGAGTTTTTGTTGTTCTGTATTAAATTGAAAGACACTATGGGTGGATGATTGCCTATATGCTGTAGGTGCAAACCCATTTTTCCCCTTGATCCTCAAGACCATAAGAGCATCAAATTATTCCCTTTCACCAAAGTCTATAACAACTCGAACATAATTATAAAAACATGAGATAACTATAAAAACCGATTCTCCCCATGGGGGTTTATGTTTTACAGACTACAACCTCAATAAGGCTGTAAATTTGAGCACTTCAAAAGGGAAGAATAAGAAACTGATATTTACTGATTGCGACAGATTTAACACGCAGCAACTTGCGTGACCGTGATTGTAGCGCATTTTATAACAAGTCACTTGTTTGTACAAATTTAAGGCATCTACTTGGGAATTGCATATAGCTATGTTTTTTTTTTCTTTCTTTTTTTACTGGACGGGGGAAACGGGGTGGTGAACATATTTGACAAAAAGATGCCAGCATTTAATACTTTTCCTTAGTGTGCGTAATTCGCCTGTGATTGTCACTCCCAAGTCAAGCTGTCTCCTCTATGAACGTTGTCTTCTAATAAAGGTCAAACTAGCACCCCAGGTGGGAAGTTTAGAAGGAGATTTTTAGTCACAGTAGACAAATCAGTGACTTTGCAGCCGTATTAGACCAAATGGTGCCTTCTTTGCAGACATGCTTCAACGTGTGGGAAAAAAAGTCCTCCCTTTATGGAGAATACGAGACAATGGTTTCTCGCGCGCACTTCTCTGCCTTTAGGTACACTCAAGGGAAATAAGACCTTGTCGCACACTGCATAGAAAGCAGTTCCCACTTTGGTCAAATACGAAAAAAAAAGGAAAATAACAACAACAACAACAACAACGTCAACAACAGCAACAACAACAACATCAACAAAATTAATGTTTACACTATTTGTATTTCTGTACTAGCTTCTAATAATCCACATAGCTAAAAGCACTACCTACATAGGCAAAACTTGGTATTGCATAATTCTTATAAGTCTGGACCCGCCCTCCCCAATAATGACTGGAAGATGGAGAAACAAATAAACAAATGATTAAAACAGAATAAAAAAAATGACAACCACCAAAAATACGGAAAAACAAAAATGCTGGTTGATTATAAACTTTAGAACGGCAACTATACACAGCCTTGATACGCACTGTAAATGTGAGATAAAGTAGTAAATGAAGCTAAAAATCAACAATGTCACAATTTCATCCAGAGTACAAAATATTTCTTATCATAAAAATGTTACTTTTTTCCCAAAAACGATAATAAATGCAGCAAAAACAAGTGTAGTGATGTTTTCTCTAAAGTTGAAGGCAAGGCACGTAATGTGGACTATATATTTTCGTGCAAATTAAGATTATTGGAAAGATTGATTATATAAATATGTCTGATTGGAGAGGCAATGGCATTGTGAATGCCGGAGCAATCGACAATTTCTGGGACTGAGTCTGTTGGGAACTACCAAAGTGGGTTTGAAATAAGCACCTTGAGACCTCGCCTCAACCTGCAGGTTAGTGTTGAAATGAGTACAGCTTTTCACACATACACAATTTGTTTACATTAAATTACTCAGCGTTCCTCTTGTTTCTCATGATATCAAAGTGTAAACAGTAGCTTTACAAGCTAACAGCCGACTAAACATGCATACTAGATCTGTGAGTATTATGCCAAAATAAGCCATTTAACACACGCTGTGTCTGAGTCTTTTTTCCCCAAAGTTTAACTTTAAGTTTTCATTTTAATAAATTAAAAAAACTAAAAAAAAAACTACCCGCATGTTTGGGTACGGCTCAGAAATAAGTGCTGTCTTGTTCGTGTTCAGTTCTGTTCACGTGAACGTTCACGGTTAATCCCACTCTTCTCTTCCACCCTTAGTTTTCCCTAGTTTCCCAAATCAAGGATGTGATTTTTATTTCATTTTTCTTTTTTTTATGTTTTAAAGTTCACCTAAAAACATTTACTCCCCATTCCTTTAGAGTCTTAGGGCAGACAGACTATGATAGCTTCCCTTCAGTAAAATCATTTAAATTGCACTTGCCTCTTATGAGATATTGTCTTATTTTTCTCAAAATCCTTTTCAAAGGAAATATATATAAAAAAAATGAAAATGAAAAAAAAGGGGTTGTATTTCTTAACTAGTATTATAGGTTTTTTTCTTTCATTGAAGGAAAAAAAAAAAAGGTTTTCAGAGTTCTCAACTCTGGAGAGTAAATTCCAACCTTTACCTTTAAAGGAAATTTGTACAGGACTGACAAGATTACAGATTCAAAAGATTTTCCACTCGTAGGTACATTACATGTTGAGGGTAATATGAAAATAGAAACATTCAGTTCATTGAAAATTGTTCCTATGTTTACGTTACGAATACGATAAACCTCTGTTTGATGAAAGTTTGTTCGAAATGCAGCCCGCTTTACAACCCATCCAGCCAGCCAGCCCTTGTGTGGCCAGCCCCCTCATAAATCGTTTCGTAAACCAAGACTAGCAATCGTGACATAAGAACAAGAGAAACACTAACAAGAGAGACTAGCATGTCATGCATATACAGTAAGGCATCTAAAGTTTGTATGGTAAAGATCACAGTATCTCAGTTCAGGGGCCTCCTTACACAATGACTGACTGGTGTGGAGAGGCTCATGTCAGAAGAGAACACTTTGACCCGACTCACTCTACTGCTCTAAGCCAATGTCCTTGAGAGGGTGGGACAAAGGTCCATGTCGATTGTATAAGTGCTGTTAGCTGGTTTGTCCGAGGACCTGTCTCTCCGGGGTCCAGTTCAATTGCTTGATTCTGCCTGGAGGAGGGGCTCACCAATGATGTTTATGCTGTAATTCTGGACATTTGTTGGCAGAATCGGGAGTCCCGTTCGACACTTGGAATGGAATTAAGCTCGCCCAGGTACCAGGACTGCAGAAACACAGGGAAAGAGGGATTGTGGGAGATATTATAACCACGTTACATACAAACAAATGGATAATTGATAACACTTGATATTAAGGTATACTTAGGGCTGTGCTCAAAATATCGATACAGCGATATATCGTCATGAACTCCTGGCGATGCGCGTCTGCGATCACACAGCTGCCGTATCGCGTATCGATACTGTTGTGCTTTTGAATGAAGCCAATTCAAGCAGGGCTCGAATTTCGTTGCGGGTATTGCGAATCAAATTGTATTATAAAATCAAATTGCGCCCTCTCTGAGAGTTGATTTTCGCTGCGTGCATTTAGACTCAGAGTCAGCCGCCTCACACACAGCTCACGTGATTATATCGCTTTAACAGACTAAAACACGCAAAATTATGTTAAATTTCGGTCTTGGTAAGTATCCTCTAAACACAGTTGGTTATTTTGGTTATAAGCATTAGCGTTTTGAGATATTCTGCTGTCACTCTCTTCTCTTTACCTTGAGCATGTCAATCAATTGTTGTTTCTGCATAAAAATCTGAAAATGTAATCATTTAAAATGATTTCAACATAGAAGAAATGACTTTGTTTGGTGCACATTTGAACACTTAAGACCAAATTGCTGAATACTAGGTGTTGAGAAAACTATGTTAAATTTATGTTGTTACTGTTTTTGCTTTTATGGAATGATTTAAGTTGTTTAGTCATTGAGCAGTGTAGACATGCTTCAGTGTCACTATAATTGTCATTTCAGATATTGAGGCAGACTTTAAGGAAGAGCCATTCTCAGCATTTTTATTTAACAAATTTTTTTATGACAAAAAATAAATTGTTTTTCAGTTATCACAACTGTTGTAGCACTGTTACTAAACTCAGCTCAAAATAAATTCCAAATTGATCTGTATCGTGATACGTATCATATCGTGGCTTTAGTATCGTGATGCGTATCGTATCATGACATTGTTGGTGATACACAGCCCTATACTTAATGCATTAGATCTAATGAAAGAGTCATGAACAATACTTTTATAGCATTTGTTATTCTTGGTTCATGTTAAATTCTACAATTTAAAACATTTATCAAGTTGTATAAATGGTTCCAAAGGTATTGTGCACAATATCGAGAGTACTACATCTTTATCTATAGAGAGACACATTCAGTAATATTTTATGTTTTAAAATATTGTAATGATACATTTTCAGTTTTAATTAAAGTTAGAACATCTTTAAATTCTTCAAATCTAAATCCGTTAATGAAAGAGACATATCAGGTCTAGACTTTCTCCCACCCTCTTTTGAAAACTACCCCTTTGCTTCCCATTTAAATACACACACACACAATAATGGGTTCGGCATAGTGTCAGGGAACAGGATATCCCAGAGAAACAAAGCACCCTTAGTGCACATGCACGGGGAAGTTTCCCCAAGAGCACGCATCCATCTCAGCCCCCTGCAGCTGACACCCACTTTTGGATCAATGGGGTTAAGTCAGCGGGACCGTCTACAGACCTTTCCTATCTGCATTCAGCACATGTTAACCGCACTAGAACACACGAGACTGTTAATCGCGAGCTGTGGTGCGAATCTCACATGCAAAAGCACCAGGGTACACAAACAGCATGTTGTTCCCTTGGGGGAGGACAGGGGGGCTGAATGGTGCGTACATGTGTCGAATAATTAGGCAGGCCAGAAACCAGAGCCCTGGTATGCCCCCCGCCTCCCTTCTCCCGCCTCCGTCTGAAATACCTGTCTCACCCAATCGCCGAACACAATCTTTCTGCTCACAGATTACAGGCCGTACTCCTGCTCTGTCAACAGTGCCCGGCGCACACAGCCACCTCTTTGTTTTCCCCTCTCGTTTCTTTTTTTTTTTTTGGCCCCTAAAAAGAAAGGGGACATGCTCGAGGAGGGGTGGAGGGTGGTGGGCTGATTGAAGGAGAAGGAAAGACACTGTTGTGTGCAAAGACATTTCCATGGGTTCACTGCTTTGGATGCAGGTGCAAAGCTTTAGTGGGCTTTTCTTCTGGAGTTTGTTGTTTGTTTTCCGAGGGGAGACGAGGGCTAAAGCCAGTGGCTGGTGAAGGACAGGGACCCAGCGGATGTGGAACAGTGACTTTATTCTTCCTGAGGTAGCCCGGGGTGATACGGCTGCCTGTCGCCCTGAATGCAGCTAATGATTCAGTCTGAGTTGTATACAAATCACCAGTAGCCAAAGCCTGAAATCTTGTTTGAAAAAAAAAAAGAAGAAAGCAAAAAAAGGTCGTATTTTATGATTCCAGTGCGCACTTTAAGGAGAAAGAGTCAGAAAGAGAGTCACAAAGTTGTGGGAATAGAAACTAAATCAAATGTGCACTAAACTCTTTAAAAAGGTTTTAATATATCACATGAAGAACTAACTGGGCTCTGTCTGTCCTCCCTCCTGCTGCCCCTTTTCATCTCTCTCTCTCTGCCGTTCTAGCCAGCTAGAAATCATCTAACAGGAAATGAGGGATTAAGTGTTTCAGAGATGTGGACTGGAGACTTTGGGGCTCACATCAGACTCAAGTCACTGTTTGGTGGATTTATGACTTGATAAATATTAAAGTACTTGAGCCTTGATTTTGACTTTGTTGCAATTACCTGTGAGTTGAGCTGATGACAAGAGACCTGTCTTTTCCTATGAAAATCCAATTGCATAACAATTGTTCCCTAAATTCATTTTATTTTAATTTTTTCAGTTCTACCAGACTGAAAAATCAAGCAGTAGATATTTTAAGTAGTGATATCATCTACATCTACTGGAGAAATGGCTGCTGAAAATTCAGCTTTGCCATCACAGAAATAATTTATATTTTAAAATATATTATTAATTAATAATAATATATAATAATATTTTTTTTTATTTTTTTAATTGTAACAATTGTCACGGTATTACTGGATTTAATGTATTTTTGATCTAATGCCATGGTGAGACCTCATTTAAAAAAAAAATCAATCAGTTTTTTAACATTAAATAACTGCTTTATTAAACAAGAACACTGTAAAAATGAATATGCTTTATCTAATCAAAAAAATGTGGCAACAGATTACAAGCAATATTATTAATTAAATGTAATTTTTTTTAATTGAGTAATAATTAATCAAATTAGTCAAACTTAAAACAACAACCAAAAAAAAATCATTTAAGTCACCATTATGGTGATCGGTGTTTGTTTTAGGTTTGTTTTAAAATTACGGTTTTCTCCTTCAGTGATTCTGCTTGTTAACATCAGGTGTCTTCAATGTTGGCAATATAAAATAAATAGTTCTTAATTAATCTTTGACGTCTGTCTGTTAGTGAGATATTATTTGAATTTTTTTTTGGTGTAAACTTTACTCATTTTAAATATTTAACTTTTAAATGAATAATTTGATTAATTATTCCTCAATTCTAATTTGTTCAATTTTATTACTACTTCTACATCATTTAATAATCTTTGTTAAAAATTATTTCAACATGTAATAATATTTTTTTTTTCTAAATAACCCTGCTAAAAAAGACTAAATTACTTTCATTTTTATCAACCAGTATGGTATTTCTTTAAAAAATCAAGAGCATTGAAATCTTGCTGGTTACATTATTAAGAAGTTCATTAAAGAATCTAGCTAAGATGCTATGTTGGAGACCAGGATCCAAAACAACATAATGTATGCTGGTCTATTTAACAGGGAAATGGAGCACAAAGGAACCACAATGTAGTTCTTCTCTTGCGTTCTGCTTCTTTCCCTGAACACGTACATTGATCAGCTCCAATAAAGGATTACTAATAGGACAGCAAAAACAGACTACCACCCATCAAGCTCTGGAAAATTTTCTCATGTACTGCTGCCCTAAACTCTGCCTTTGCAGAGCATCAATAAACAGTATCTGATTGATTGCCATGGGTGGGTACTACCCCTTGTTTCTCAAGTTCAAGGTTCAGTGTGGTGTTTCCTATGGCTTGGTTTCCACAGTTACCAGACAAGTGCAGATGTGACGGCCCCTTCACAGGGGAGATTGGTGTTATGTGGGATAAAAGGGAGATGAACACACAACTCTGCTTCCTTATCATATTCTTGCTTTTTCATGAGCCACTTACAGGTCTTTCATTCTAAACGTCCACCCTCTTCCAGGAGCAAGCACGGGCCTGTTTAGTTTTGGAATCAGACGCTATATTAAACCATCTAATGCCATCTTAATTGATTGCTGACCCATTTCCTAAAGGATGGCAACAAACAAGCCTGGCTTCAATTCAATTTGGGTTGAGCAGTGGACTGGCATGCATCACACTGCGGCACTGCAGCTTTGCAAGTGCATGCAAGCAACAAATCACATTTCCATGTCAGTGACCTGAAGTCAACTCTTCAGCTGCATCAGCCTTCATATGCAGCACATTGCCTTGCTTTCAAATCACGTTCTGTCAGACTGCAAGCTTATTTTTTTGCAGTTGACAGAATCATGGTAATTAGTAAACGTTTCATGAATATTTTAAATGTAACACCTGGGCTTGGTTTTTAAATGCTCAATAATATTCAAGCCTGTGTCCCTATTTTATGTCGATTATAAAATCTCTGTAAGTAATTGTTGGAGAAACAATAAAGGGTGAGAACCCATTTCCCCTCATACTCCGTGTGGTCAAGCCAGAAAAGGGACTGAAATGAAAGCAGAGGCCTGTAGCACTGATGTCTACAGAAGGAAGTGAGAGTGTGTTCAGTGCGACTCCACTTTTCCACACATTTACTGCAGTGAGGAAGTGCTGAGTATGGCCTTTCCCACTGCAGGGAGCTGGAAAGACTAAATAAGTGGATGAGAGAGAGGATATAGCTCAAGGACATTTAGCTCACACTTAGCCCAGCTTACACAGGGATTCAGTCAAACATGCCAGCAGTGACTGCTCTAAGAAAACATAGAAGACACATGACGTTTATATAAACAATTTGTACATAACATATAATATACAATTTAACTATAATAAGAGATAACTTTTAATATAAGTATTGAAATTTACAACATTTGAAATTTAGATTAGATGCATTATATTTTTTAATCATCTTTGAGATGTTTCTAAACATTCACTGGAGTAAATATGTGGCAAATTGAATTGGACATGATTTAGAAAGACACACTTGTCATGTAAGTTCTAAGAGCTGAAAAAGCATAACAAAGCAAAAGCCAAGCCATGAGGTCAAATTAACTGCCTGCAGAGCTCAGAAACGAATCTGAGGAAGGCTACAAAAATAAAAATCTGTTGCACTGAAGGGTCCCAAGAGCTCAGGATGGAAGACGTTTGGAACAGCCAGGAGTCTTCTAAGAACTGGCCTACTGGCCAAACTAAGACATCAGGGAGAAATGTTTTTGTGAGAGAGGTGACCAAGAACCTTACGGTCACTCTGCCAGTCTCCACACATTATCTCTGGAGCTCAACCAGAGCGTGCAGATGGACAAACAGCACTGCAACACTGAGCTTTATGGCAGAGTGGCCAGAAGCCTCTCTTGCACTGCATGACACATGAAAGTCTGCTTAAAATGAGCAAAAAAAGCTCCTAAAGGACTGTGAGAAACAAAATTCTCTGTCCTAATGAACTGAATGGTCTCTAAAAATCTAGGCACCACTCATCCCCTGTGCAATACCATCCCAATGGCATGGTGGTGGAAGCATCAGGGTAGCGTCAGGGTAGACAGAAACCTGAAAGTAACAAAATACAGGGATGTGCCTCAGGAAAACCTGGTCAAGAGCACTCAGGACATCAGACTGGGTCAAAAGTTCACTTAGAGTGGCTTCGGGTGGACTCTGTGAATGTTATTGAGTGGCCCAACAAGAGTCGGACTTGAACCCAATCAAACATCTCTGGAGAGACCTGAAAATGGCTGTCCATTGACAGTGCCCAGCCAACCTGACAAAGCTTGAGAGAATCTGCGGAGAAGAATGGCAGAAAATCCACAAATCCAGGAGTGCAAAGCTTGCCACTTCATATCTAAAAAGCATTGAGGCTATAACTGCAGCTAAAGATGTTTCAGCTAAGGGTCTGAATATTTATGTGATGTTTATTTTATTTTGTATGAAGTTGCAAAATTAAATTATAATTCTGTTTTCGTTTTTCATCATGGGGTATGGAATGTAGATTTATGTGAACAAAAAGATATTTTAAATGACTGATTAACAAAATGTGTAAAAATGTAAGGTTTTTTTTGCATTTTTTAAAACCATATTATAATTGTTAATGTTGCATAAATTGTGTTGGTTTTGTTACTATGGAAAAAATGCATTTCTGCACTTGTTCGAGAGAGAGAGAGAGAGAGAGAGAAGAGAGAGAGAGAGAGAGAGAGAGAGAGAGAGAGAGAGAGAGAGAGAGAGAGAGAGAGAGAGAGAGAGAGAGAGAGAGAGAGAGAGAGAGGCT
Source organism: Hybognathus amarus (assembly GCA_030378365.1). Classification (NCBI taxonomy): domain Eukaryota; kingdom Metazoa; phylum Chordata; class Actinopteri; order Cypriniformes; family Leuciscidae; genus Hybognathus; species Hybognathus amarus. The sequence continues at coordinate 36,962 of JAQIUQ010003268.1, forward strand.
TTGCTTGATGCATAATAGCATTACCAAAAAGCATCTGGAGAGAAGATACAAGAATTGTAAATCTTGATTTCACTGTCAGATATTTATGAAAATATTTTTTCAGAGAACAGTGCAAGGCTTTAATGCAGAAAGGAGGGTGAGGGGCTTAAACAGAGCAAACAGTCTTGACTGCCTCAGTTCTGAAACCCCAAGCTTAGTGATGACCTTTGTAAATATGCAGCTCTCAGTGAGCCTCAGAAAGATTCTGCTGCACTAATGCTGGAGTTCTTCTCTTTCCCAGCAGTAATCATCTTCCTAACTTCCATTCGTTCATTCAGGGAGATAAGGATGTTAACCATTAATTGCTCTGATTTTCTTTAAGGAAAAATCATCAGAGGTCTTTTTGTGCTGAGACTCCTATAGTCTCATTCCAGAGGTCTAACTGACCATGAATATCAAGGGAGGATGACCAAGTATGACTTGTCATGTATGCTGAAACAAAGTCTTAAAAAACATTCATGGTGAAATCATAAACTCGGTTGTCTCCAAAATGGGCAGAAGCTCTTATGACATCCATTAGTTAATCTTTTTTTCTCAAATATGTTTAGCAGCATTGATTTTAAGTGAATGAATCAAGATATTCAACTTCTTGCAGATGGTTCTAGAGTGCAGTGCTAACATTAAAAAATAATTGCTGGATGCCAGTATATCAAAACCTCTAAGAAGATGCATCTCTAATTTCATCCAAATGTAGCACCTACAACCAACAAATCCACCACTTGAAAATTATGAAAATTAGCCCATGATTTACTCACCCTCAAATCATCCTTTGCATTAGTATATGACATTATTCTTTCAGACGAATACAATCGAGAGTTATGTTAAAAAAAGCTTCCAAGCTTATAATGGCAGTAAATGGCTGTTTCTGTCCATAAAAGTCCATAAAAGTGCCTCCATCCATTTCAAAAGTTCTCCACACAGCCCTAGGGGGTTAATAAAGGCCTTCTGAAGTGAAGCGATGAGTTTGTGTAAGACAAATATTCATATTGAACACATTACAAAGTAAAATTCCCACTTCCGGGCAAATAGCCATACACAGTCTACTTATGAATAATGTGTAACTTGCGACTTCAGAAATTGTGCAGTGGTCATGGTGTAGAGTAAATATCAGCAGTACACTAAAGGCCAATTTATACTTCTGCGAGGTCGTAGGACGCCGCAGTGTACGGCGTACCCTTAAGTCTAAAGGCCAATTTATACTTCTGCGTAGGGTGTGCGCAGTAGGTACGGCATAGCATACACACAGACGCAAAACCATACCGCGTAGCCCTGACGTGCACCTCCTCAAAAATGTAACTACATGTTGCAACGCGCGGACCGCAAGATAGTGTATGGCGTAGGCTACACACGTAGTATACGCCATAGGCTACGCACATAGGCATTTAAACTTCTGCGTTCAGGCCTTGGTTGCTCTGCAGCACTGCTCCGAAACGCTAGTTGGCGGCGGAGGGTTTTAATGTTCCACTGTGTTTAGATTCCTCGCGGCTAGGTTACTACAAGCAATAGCGACTGAAAGAGAGCAGACCATGTTGGAGTTGGAGCTTATTGAGGTGGAAAAACAGTTAATTTTAGTGAAATTACTAAAACTAAAAGGCAAAAATGAGAGAAGACGTCGGAGGAGATAGTATGTGCGGAAATGCGTGAGATGGTATGTGCGGAAATGCGTAGGAGGAAATGCGATGCTACCAAGCCGACCAATCAAGCCGACCAATGCGGCCCGTGTCATTGCAACGTGTAGTAACATTTTTGAGGAGGTGCGTGTCAGGCTACGGTGAAGGGTACGTGGTATGGTACACGTCTGCGCGCATGCTAAGCCGTAGCTACTGCGCGCACACTACACAAAAATATAAATTGGCCTTTAGACTTAAGTCAAATTTATATGTTCTTTTGGCCAGAAGCTAGTTATTTTACTTTATAAAGTTTTAAATATGTATATTTTTCTTACACAAGTGCATCGCTTTGCTTTAAGAAGGCCTTTATTAACTCCCTGGAGCTGTGTGGAGGACTTTTAAGATGGATATATGCACTGCCATTCTTAAGCTTGGAAGAGCCAGGACAATTTTTAATATAACTCTGATTGTATTCGTCAGAAAGAGGAATGTCATGTAGACCCAGGAAGACTTGAGGGTTAGTAAATCATAGGCACATTTTCATTTTTGTGTGAACTATTCCTTTAAATTTTCTCAAGCTAATGCACTGTATTGAGTGAAGATTGTACGAATTTGGCCGCAGATTGCTCATCCAGATGTGCACAGAAACAACCTGAAAAAGGTTTGTGAAGTTCCACTATTACACTTTGGGAAATCAAAGTTTATTGAACATTAAAGGAGATGGACCTAAAACATTTGGAAATATAGTTAGAAGTCAAAATGCAAATTAAAATATAAAATGTTCTATCATGTTGTTTGGTTATCTTTATCTTTCATGATATAGTTAGCCATTACATGAATGAGTGATGCATTCATGGCCTTAAACACGTAATACATGAACACATATTCATCACAAATACACTTTTGCGATGAGTGCAAAAACACAGAAAAGGGGGGCTTGATCTGGACTGGGTTGGAGGGGGTGTTGTACTATTGCAGATATAAGTTGTACATAGTAATATTTAATGGAGAGGTGGGTTAAAAATAAAGGAAACGTTTACCTTTGCCAAGAAATCCCCAAAGCCTCCTCTGAGCCATATGACCTGATGTTTTGATTCACGGGCCAGTCACAAATCCTCAGCTGTCAATCAAACACCTCTCAGTCAGACAACTGGGCTAGCACAACGGCACTAACACACATTTAGCATGCAACAAGACCTGGAGCAAGACCTAAGCTTATCTCAACACATATTCTTACATTTATCTGATGTTAATCTTACATTACTAGAACAAGAAAACACCATCACTAATGATCATATTAGATCTTAAATCTTCTGTTCTAGGCCTAAAATTATACCTAATTTAAATTACAATTCAATTGAAAGAAAATTGCCATCAAAAATGTACACAAACAAAAGGCAATTGTCACATGTGGCATGCAATACCATTAGGGTTCTAATAACCGTCCTGAAAGCAAAAGAAGAGGTTAGTATACAAAAATGGGAGCTGGGTTACATGGAGGTTATTCATATATCCCAGAATGCACTCGAATGGGAGGAAGCACATGCATTCCAAATGGTGCATGCAGTTACGGTCACTTCACTGCTGTTAGATATTGTTAAAAGCAGCCTGTTTTCACTGAAGCATAACATGAAACATGCTATGTGAGAGACTAATCTTGTTCTTGGTCACAATTTACAAAGCACCATTTTTTTAAAATTTCATTGTACATGAGAGGGAAAAATAAACAACTGGTCACATTTACACACAAACATGCAACAAATTGTATGCATGAAAGCGTGAGAAGCCATCAACAAAAAAAACGACGTAAGAGTAAATCATGACACTTTTGCTAATGGAAGACACTGCCCTGTCAGACACACAAGTGCTATATGAGCCTTCATCAGGTATATTCGCTCTTCTGAATATTCAATGCTACTCTGTCAATAGTTCCTTCTATAACTGGAAAGGACCCCAAATCAAATCCATTTCCATCGACATTTTCAGCACCCGGTCTTTAGTGTCACATGATTCTTAACACATTCTAATTGACTGATTTGGTGTTCAAGTAACATTTCTTATTATTGTCAATGTTAAAAATAGTTGTTTAATAGTTTTTGTTCGAAAAAAAATGGAAACTAGTTTTGTGGAGAATCTTTTTTCATGATTCTCCGATGAACAGAAAGAAACAAAGCATTTTTTTTGTAACAATGTAGAAGTCTGTCACTTTTTATAATTTAATGCATCCTTGCCGAATAAAAGTTAACTTTTTTTAAAAAGGTAAAATATAAATATATATATATATATATATATATATATATATATATATATATATATATATATATATATATATATATATATATATATATATATATATATATATATATATATATACATATATATATATATATATACATATATATATATATATACATATATATATATATATATATACATATATATATATATATATATATATATATATATATATATATATATATATATATATATATACATACATATATATATATAATAAATAATCGGACACTTCCATTTTGAGGGAAAAATAAAAGTGCCATTAAGCTGAACATGCTCTGAAGAGTGACTAATAGTGAAATATGTGAGGTATTTTCACATTGCTATGTGCGGATATTCCACAGAGAGAGAGAGTATGTGTGTGTGTTCTCGAGTGACCTGAAGCCAGAAAACAATGGCACTGGGGCTAAGTCTGAGGTCAGCTATCAGACTGTTTTGGTAGTGCACATTCATTCATCCTGTTTTGGTCGACCCCACACATTGAAAAAACACACACTCATACAATATGCTGATGAGGAGTTGCACTGCATGTATCTTTAGTGTCTAATATCTCTGGAATTAAGAGAGGGGATTTCAGGTATTCAGATTTGGTTAATTAAACAGATCAAAAACATAAACCACACAAAGTAGAATGTATAAAAAAAAATACTGTAGCTGTTAAAAAAAAGGTTTCTTAAAATGTCAGCACTTAGGTCTCTAGCTCAAAAAAAAATTGAATAAAATAAAATTAAATAAAAAAAAACATTCTCCCTACCTTAATTTTAATCAAAGCACAAGTGCTATTTTAGTGCTGAGCAAAACGGTCTTATCTACAATGAAACAATTTAAAGTGCCACAATGAGGTATAAAATGCCACAGTATATTGGCTTCAAAAACATAATAGCGAGACACAAGCTCTAGGCTTGAGGTCGACAGTTATCTGATCACGGGTGCCATCTGTCACTGGCACCAGTGGATCACAGAGTTACGCTACAGCAGCGCTAGCACCTTCACAGCTGTGAGTGGTGGTTGCTTTAACATGTTTGCATTAGATAAAGCCAAATAAGATTGTGATCACTGGTCGAGAGAGAGAGAAAGAGAGAGAGAGAGAGAGAGAGAGAGAATGGAGGGAGAACAGAAATGCTGAAAGAGAAAGGGAAGAACCCCTGGGGAAGGCGGCTAATGAAATCTTCTCATCACTGGTGTTTTCACAAACAAATTACTCAGGGGTATCAGTCTAGAGCAGGTGCTGTTGGATTGTGTGCACGAATGCTCATCTGTCATTCTCCCCTGTGTGTTTTGAGGGTTTTGAGTAAGTTGTGAATGAGCTTGATTTAACAACAGGACCATTGTGATACTTTAAAGGCAGGTGGGCAAATCTCTGGCCCTCAAGATCCACTTGGATGGATAGATGTCGAGGGCCAGAATTGCCCACCCCTGCTATAAAGAAATCTGACAATAACTGGTCATATTTTGTCTGCCTGATGCATTATATATAGAAATAAGCTTATATAGGTCTACAATAATAGTATTTAAAGATTAACTGTGAAAAAGTGAGCATCAGAACATGTCAAAGGTTGTCTAAATGTAAAGACACTTAAAGGGTTAGTTCACCCAAAAATGAAAATTAAGTCATTAATTACTCACCCCATGCTGTACCAACCCTGTAAGACCTTCGTTCATCTTCGGAACACAAATGAAGATATTTTTGATTAAATTTGAGAGGTGGATCACTGCTACATCAGGCTCCTGAAGGATTGAAACTTTGACGGCCCAGAAAGTCATTAAAGAAAATGTTTGAATATTCCATGTGACAACAGTGGCTCAAGTATAAGTTTATCAAGTGACGAGAATACTTTTTGCGTGAAAAAACAAAACAAAAATAATGACTTTATTCGACTATTCCTTTTCTTCCTTCTGGGCCTGAGACGAGAGTTCAAAAGGCGACGCATGCGCAAGAATTGCGCAAGAATTAGTTGAAGGAAATCACAATTCTCACACATGCGTCGTGGAAATCTCTTGAACTCTCGTCTCAGACCCAAAAGGAAGAAAAGGAATAGTCAAATAAAGTCGTTATTTTAGTTTTTTCGCACAAAAAGTATTCTCGTCGCTTGATAAACTTATACTTGAGCCACTTGTGATAAACTTGATAAACTTGTACTTGTGCCACTTGAGTTCCGAAGATGAACGAAGGTCTTACGGGGTTGGTACAGCATGGGGATGAGTAATTAATGACTTAATTTAGATTTTTGGGTGAATTAACCCTTTAAATGAGCATGAACAATAAAATCTCCAAAAATCAGTCAATTATGGATTGTGAATACCCAACCCTTATGTTGATTAGTAAATGGTCACAGTTATCATCCAAAGCAGAAATTCTCAAAATGGCCAAATAATAATTTATAACTAACTCAATTATTGTGTTCATTTAATTTGTAGATGCATAATTCAGCATTATTCTGGCTATCGACAGGACTGCTTTCTAGATAACACAGTCAGCCTTTGAAACACCAATGCAGATGACTATTGACCAGTAAAGTTTTCTTTTACCGTTCCAATAAACACACGTCCACGGCTCTATGCGACACTGTCCGTACTCCAGATGAATAGTCTCTATGCTTATCACAGGAAACTGTCCATTGCGCTAATGGTTGCCATCCCAAAGCTGCCACTTTAGAGTCTGAGCCGTATCATACAATGTATGCGTGCTGCGACAACAGACGACAAGCATATTATCTGAAGGACCCGGGGCCACAAATCACAAGCAGCTATGTTTCAACATCTTACATAGGGGTTATAAGCATACAGATGGTTCTTGTAAATGAAATAAGCTCAAACAGTTGCTATGGGACCAATAGGAGGAGTGATTATGTATGTATAGACACACCCGCTTGATTTACTGACTCCAGTAAACGGAGACTAAAGACACGGCATGAATGCTTATGTAATGGAGTCATTATAGCGAGGGTGTGTTTGAGCCTATACAGAGACCCTCTCGATGCTAGGCCCTACAAGAGGAATACAGGGATAGAAAGAGAGAAAAAGAAAGGAAAGAAAGAAACACAAAATGAGGTAAAGAGAGAGGGGAAAAAAGCTTAGATCTGAGTGAACAGTGAAAGAATGAGAGGAGGCATTAAGGAACACAGAGAGAAAGAAAGCGTCCCGCTGAGCGTCTGGAGCTTTCTCAGTTTCCAGACGGCCTGGCTGAGCTGAAGGCAGCACCCTGCCCCACAGCATGCTGGGAAAGGAGCGCTAAGGGTCTGTAAGGTGACGCCACGGCGACGGCTGTAATCCATACGCCCCACGCGTCACACCGCATGCTCTTACAAAAGCTCAGCAGGGGAACACAGGTGTCAATACATCTCATAATATCCTATGATAAATCACTCAGAATAAAGGCTGCTGTGTACGGAAGACATTATTTACCCAGCAAAAGCGCCAGCTCAATGGCCGCAGGTTAACTCGGGTCAGGACTGGCTATACAATTCTCACTTCTGAAGACAAACAAAAGCTCCGGCTCATATAAACATGATAGATGGTTGATATATTATCCTGTCTACATCTGATCCCTCTCCCTGTTAAGTGAACTACAGCTAAAACAAAAGGCATTAGGCCGTATGAGACACTACAGCAGCTGCGGTGCCTACATGCGATACCTGCTAAAAGATAATATAATCACTCATTCATCCAGCTCACACACTGAATCGCTGTTATCAATATCAGCCCTTTCATTATATCCAGTTACACCATCTATTCGTCCGTTCGTTCAACTTCTGCATCTTTATACAATAATTCCCATGTTTTTTAAATAAGGCCTGCAGCACTGTCCCTGTTGGTGAGCTGTACATTTCTTGGCCCCGTCCAAGTATGCAAAACCAGAGAGCAATAAAAGCGAGGCTTGCCATTACTGTAACTCAGGAGCAGGGCAAGAGAAAACCACTAATTATGATGTCGCCGCGTGCAGATGAATTCAATTAGAGGAGGGTGGAAAATACTGGCCTCAGACCAGCCCTTTCATGCTGCAGAGGGCCATCGCACACACGCACTAGACTATTACTCTTTATACAATACTGAGTGTTTTGCCAAAAATGATCATTTCACTAAATACCTTTCTAAGTACTGAAGCCTGACATAAACCTATATCGATCATGTTAAGTACTGCATTTAGTCATACATCATTTTGTCCGTCTGAAGACAATGCTAGCTTTTGTTGCACAGTAGTTTTAACACTAAGACAACATGTGGGATGTGATAGCAATAAAAAAAATCAAGTCCAACAAACATCCCCAGCTGTGTATAAATACATCAATTACTTTTTAACATGAACATAAACCAAATGATAGAAAAACAGAATTAAATTGGACAGTCTGAAACTACTTGATTTCAAGAAGTATAAACATTATGTACTAATATCTGTCTAAATTCTACAGTGGCCCAAACAAGTATTTTGACACTTAAAGCACACTTAAAATGTAGGACCATCACTGTGTTAAGAAATAAAACATCAATCTTAGAGTCTTATATTTTAAAGAAAGATTTTTTGGGAAAAGTGAATGTTTAAACAGCAGAATGTTTAAACTGTTTAAAAAAGTGAAGTGTGTTTGAACACTAGCTGGTTGTCAAATCTTAATCGGACATGTCCATAGCTAATGAGAGGATATACACCTGTGGTCACTCTGCTAGGACACCTAAGTGTAATTACACTGAAATCATTTGGTTAACTGCAAAAATTTGAAAAAAGGTAGTTCTGAGAAAATGTCTAGCGTCCTTAGTTGGTTTGATGTTTTGCAAAGATATGTATACACAAGCATGGCTTAGTTGTCCACCTAACTTTTGGGGGCCACTGTATTTATTCTCAGGGTACTTAACAGAAAATTCATTGGTTTAGTCTTAGCTTATTTATGAAAATATGGACTCTGTATGTATGAATTTATGGAAACCAACGGATTCTTCATAAAAGTGACATTCACCCACACTTGCAAAAACCATAAACCTTTAAACGTGACCGTGGTTATAGAGCAAGTGGAAAGATGTGCTCAATAACTGTGAGCAACAGAGGAGAACTTGCCAGGAATGTCAATGGCATTAAATGCTTTATAAATATAAATATCCTACACAGTGTCTTACTCAAATCAAACTACACAGTATATGTAATCAAACTACACAGTATATGTCACTTGTGCCCAATAGGTGCATTCAATTAACAAATGTTGACACAAAACAAATGTCAAAAGTTTCCTCCTCATTTTTTCTAAACGGCCTCTATCTCCACAACAGTGCCTACAATTCATGACCAGATTATTTGATGTGCTACCTGTCTGACACCTGTTGGGAATATAGAACAGCTGGATGGGGATTTGAGAGAGAACAGGGGGGGGGACAGAGAATGGTAAAGAGGGTGGGTCATATCTCACCTGTTGCTGGTGAAGAAAGGCTGGGTCTCTGGAGCTCAGTCCCACAAAACGGTTGGCAGTGGGGGTGCCTGGAGCCGAATAACCTAAATATACATTCAAGAATATTAATAATACAGCTGGTGTAGACACAAGTCATACACTATACTGTTCTAAAGTTTGGGCTCAGTACAGTTTTTTTTTAATTAATTAATAATTGTTTTCATCAAGGACACACATTTAGTTGATCAAAAAGGACAGTAAAGACATGTGTGATTTTAAAGATTTCTATTTCAAAGAATTCTGAGAAAAAAAGGTATAACCATTTCGGCAACGCTTTAGATTACAGCCCGGAAAGTACTGTGTAATTAAGAGGAATTTACAGTGTACAACTTTCTGTAATTATAGTGTACCTATAAAGTACTTACATGTAAGTATAAGGGAACAGTATGTAAAGTTTGGGGAATAAAGTGATAACAACCAGGAGAAATTAAAATAAATATTTATACTGTAAGTATTATAGAATTAAGGGGTACTTATTCTATTATGATACAATTTTACCTTTGGGAGCAATTTAGCGAGAACATACACTGTGTACCTTTTTGTAATAATTGTGTACCAAAGCAATACATACTGTATAGGCTTTTTAAAAATGACATGGTACATATCTATGCATTTATACAAAAAATAGATATAAAGATTAGATATAGATATATAAAAATAGGCCTAGATAAAAAAAATTGATAGCAAAAGTGCAGATTAAAGTTTGGGCTATACCATGTTTCAATGCAAGAAAAGCTAAGACTATTACAATTTTTTAAATATACTGGGAAATATATCTGGTTACACGGTAAATATATCTGGTATATCTGGTAAATATTATCTGTAACTACATGGAACAAGAGGGTAACAAACACCACTTTAATTTACAGCCCGCAATGTCACACTTACCCTGTAACTACATTAAATAAGACGGTAACAAGCACCATGTTTTTGTTTGTTTGTTTTCAATGCACTTTTGTTAAAAATATTACTTTATAAATGCATACATATGTACCCAGTAATTTTTAAAAAGCCTATACAGTATGTACTGGTTCACCATTATTTCAAAAAGGTATGTTCTTGCTAAATTGCTCCCAAATGTAAGATTGTTATATCATAAAAGTAGAATTAGTTCTATTATAATTACAGTATAAATATTTTTATATGTTACCCATTTATTCCCCATATATTATAGTTTAACCTATAACAAAATATTGTTCCCTTATACCTATATGGTAAGTACATAATAGGTACACTATAATTACCAAAGGTTATGCTGTAAAATCACTTTAATTACACAGTACTTTCCGGGCTGTAATCTAAAGCGTTACCACCATTTCCACAAAAATAACAACTGTTTTCAACTGTGATAATAAGAAATGTTTCTTAAGGACCATATCAGTGTAACAAATTATTTCTAAAACATCATACAACACTAAAGAGTGGCATAAAGGCTGCTGAAAATACAGCTTTGCCATCACAAAAATCAACTATCAAAATATATTACAATAGAAGACAATGTAATACAATGTCACAATATCACCGATTTTACTATATGTATATATATTTTTTTTTATATACCAAATTAGATCTAGCCTTTTGACAGTGGTAGTGTAGAGATGGGAGTAACTCACCTTCTGATGAAGTGGTGATTGGCTTGGTGTCAGCCATCGAGAGAGAAACTGGTCTGACCGTGCCGTGGTGGGCGAGGGGGCCAGTACTGGCGTGAAGTGACCGGGCACTTTCCCCAGTACCTGACCACTGCTGTTCGGCTGTGGCATTCAGAGAAAAAAGGGTAGTCTGTTAGCATATCAGGCCACATGGCTACATTTTTTTTTTAATGAAGCTAATGATCATGGTCATTTGTTTTTGTTGTCTGTGATTATAGGCAGATTAACACATCTTTTGATGTTCTCCCATCTTCTTCTGGCATTGGCGCTAGACAGCTGAGTGTGCACTTTTCATGACTTAGTTGATACACAAACCAGAAGAGAAGAGGGGGTTGAGGGAACACAGGATTCAGACACAGACACAGAGCGAGCGTCTACCTCCTTATACTCGGGACTGCAGGAGACAGACTCGACTGAATTCACATAGCGGGGCCCTAAGTTCAAAACTCAAACAGGCCTTTATGAAGGAGAATGGTGTCCATGGGGTTCCCCAATGTGAATAGAATGTTTAATTAGGATGTAATATAATCTGCGTTAAAGCAAGCATAAAAACATCCTGGCTCCCATCCACCCGATTATATGCCCCATGTTATTTGCAGAGCAATCTCCCCTCACCAAGCTGCAGACCCCGGCAACGGCAAATATTTACGACCTTTATCGTTCCCTGCGGTTTCTCCCAAGTAACAGTTCCAGCGTGCTATGCCTCGTCCAGTCTAAGAGCCCTTTGTTTACTGTTTGAGCGGCGGGATATAAAACTCTGTCATATCGAGACCTCGCTTCAATCACACAGAAAAAGAAGAAATCCTTTAGACAATCAGCGCTGTGTTTCCCAACATATCAAATCACAGCAGATAGCAGTTTTGCTTTTTACAATTCTTAATACATTGTTTTAAACAAAACTAATTCCCACCAATCAGGTTAAAAAAAAAAATGAGGGAGATTGTGTTAATGGTTAAACCACAAGCAAATTAGATACTTTTACTGAATTACCCACTCTAACTTGAACTCTTTTTTTGTTGTTGTTATTGACATTCCATACTTCTGCATAGTTTAAGCAACACAAAAGAGATATCAAATATCTTCAAGTAAAAGGGAACTGTAAGTGTTAACCAACCGCAATATAATCCGAAATAAAGTTTAAATTTCCCCTTATCAAAATGTTTAGAGAGGCTTGGCCTTTTAAAAAAAATTGTGGTACTAATTAAGATGAGTGGGACAGTCTGAGCTGCTTGGCAGAGATGCAGAAAGTTCTATTCAACAAGAGCCCCATCCATCACCTGCTAAGGAGGAGGAGTCAAAACATTCAAGTCCTTCAATTAACAGGAATGAGGTACTTTTTTTCATACAACAATGAAGACATAATGGCCTATATTAAATTATAAGATAGAACAATAAATATTCTCGTAATTCATACTTTAGGGAATCTCAAGTAGTTGGAGACACATTGAGTGCATGTGTGTTTGTGCTAACGCGCAGTGGCTGCCATGGTTGGAGTGTTTATTGACTTGCTTTTGTTGTTGCGTTTTTCCTCGCTCTCTTTTCATTCCCTTTCGCTTCATTTACGCTGCTGCTGGTAAACAGTCGCCACAGCGATGGAGAGGCCGTCGTTTGGCTTTGCGCTCGGCTCTGAGCTGATTTAGACAAGGCGCCGACAGAGAAAACCACTAATGATTTTGTGTTCGTTAGCTAAACTGGGTCAATTACTGTGCTGAAACAATGTGGCCTGTTAATCAAACTTGAGTCCGATGCACTGGGAACAACCAGAGACACCAAGACAGACAGGCAACGAGAGGTAGAGGCAGAAAAAGAAGAAAACTGCGCTAAAGCACCTTTGTGTTTACAGCATGTGCTCTTACAATGAGGGTCTCATTAGTTTTAGGGGGTAGAGCGCCTTCAGCTCACGGTATGGTTAACATATGTGACAACATGATGATTATGATTGGAGAATTTGCGGTACACGTGATGCATGTTATTTCAAGTATTTTATAAATGTGAATCTGTTCTTGCGTGTCTCAGGAAAGGGAATATTTCAACTGAGACGTTAAACCAACACCCTATTTTTACAGCTGGCATCTATTATGTATTGTGGACAATGCGCACACATTCATGAGATTTAAAGGCTCTGTTCTAGTACAGATAAACTGTACTAATTATGTATGATTGCATTAGGGTCTTGGGTTAATGCGCGTGTACGTTAGTCTTTGTGCGTGTACGTGAGTACTCCATACATACCTGGCTGCTCTGTGGGCTGGACGGGTCGTAAGACTGCATGTAGTTCTTGAGGGAGTCGGGTGGGTTGAGGTGCGGTGGGTCAGCGGATGGCGCCCATGAGAGATGTAGGCGAGGGGGCTGGGGGGTGGATGCCAGTGCTGGAAAACTGCAGCGGAGAATGCGGAGGTGGACTCCTAGTGGAAATTACTGCACATGCAGAGAAAACAACTACTTTACTAATAGATTCTAATTTGACAACATGTAAACTCAATGAAAGTTTTTCTCATGGGTAATTATCAAGAAGCCATACCACACATTTACATAAAACCTATGTAACAATGCTTAAAGCTACACTGTGTGATTTTTACCCCATCTAGCAGTGAAAAGGTATATGACCATCCAGTGAATATTAGTTTCTGTTCCTCTCAATTCCGATTTCGTTTTAACTCCTACGGTGGCCAATGTAGTCTAAGATTAACATGGCTTCCAATTCGACCTCATCCATGAGTGTTAACTCGAAACGTAAACGGGAAAGGCGAAGCTTGAATTAACGGAGCAACATGGCGAACCGACATTAGAACCCCTTACCCGTATGTATTTTCAATGGCATATTATACACTCACGAGAATACTTTATTACTTGACCAAAGTAAATATACATTAATGAGCACATATATTTTTGAAAGAACTAAGTGTTTTTTAGCTAAGAATAAACTAACAGTGTAGCTTTAAAATACTATGTTCAAGTCATGTCGGAAATTAATATATTTAAGGGCTGAGAGAGCATGAACATCACCCATAAAGTCATGTCTATCAGTGAACAATTTGTAATTTTGTTTAAGTCGTGTCATTTAAAGAATTATGGTGGAAACAAAATGGTGTTTGTCATAAACAGTTACAGTGGTACTGATGATAATCAAACACTATTGTCTCACATATATAAAATGAATATAATTATCATGTTAATGCTTAACATGCAAAATCTTGTAAATAATGCTGCATATACACTCCAACATAGTAGGTGGTGATATTTCACCGTAACCTGGTTGTTGTGATAAAATAAAATAAAATAAAAAAAGAAGATGAAGCAGTGCCTAGCTATTACTGCCGCACAAAATCATATCAGAGATGACGTGTCTCTGACAAAAATCATATCAGAGATGACAATCATATCTATGTCTCTGATGTGTGTGAGTTTTGTGGATTCCTTTAAACGACGGCCTGTTAGAGAGCTTAGTTTATAGGAAGTGCAGATCATCAGTTAGATATGGTTCATTGTAAATATGTTACAATTTCTCTCTGCCTTGCATTTTGAGTGTGATTAATGCTTGTATTTTACTTGGGCTTACATTATTTTGGGAGAAATTGAAACAGAAAGACAATGAAATTGCCCATTTAAGATCACAATAAAAATACAACAATCGAACTCATACAGTAGAAAGAAAAAAAAACTCATATAGTAGAACATTTTGAGGAGTGCTTTAAATCACCAATAGTGTTCAAAATGTTCAGTAGTTGTTAGAAGGTTTGCTTAAATCAGGGAAGTATTGTAAGAAGTATTTTAGAAAAGTAATACCACTATGGCCAACGGTGGTCAGTCCTGGGTGGTGGTGCTGGGGGAAGGTGCTGAGCCGAGGTGAAGAGTCCTGTGGAGATGTGGGACTGAATAATGTCTTCTCTGGCTTCTTCATGCTGGGAGAGGACATGTCTGCTGAAGAAAAAAAAGAAAAAAATAGACAGGGGATGTCAGATATAAGTTGCACCAAGATCTTAAAGTATTAACAATGTAAGAAATCAAAATCTGGGATGAGCAGAAAAAGAAAAAACTTAAAGAAAAGAAAAGTCTTAATAGACTAGGCGACTAAATATTTGCCAAAATTACTGAACTGAGCATGCAAAAAAGTCAACAACACAATCTTTTGACATTTTCATGTTTTCTTATGCTGTTTCTCTTTCTCAGTAGTGCGATGCAGTGTATCATCTATCTTGTTTGATTGTTTAAGAAAAAAGATTAACTTCATATCTAATTCCAAGAGACAAAAAAACAAAAGTCTCTTCATCAGCAGACATGGAGGAGACATAGTGCTTGGCCTGTATGTCTATGCCGCTCCTCCCTGACAATCATAGATGAGATGAGAAAACGGAAAAGAAAGGGAGGCAGATGCAATAAAAAATGAAATTAGGAAAAGTGAGGGAGGGAGGTGGAAGAAAAGAGAACAGCTAGCTAATGACATATCTGCAAACACTTCTCATGATGTGTATTCTGTCTTGAGATTGTGTTTGGATATGCACAGATACTTTAGATGAATAAATCAATCACGACTACGTCTCTATATTTAACTTCATATGCTCTTGCGCTCTCTCGCTCTCTCGCTCTCTCTCTCTCTCTCTCTCTCTCTCTCTCTCTCTCTCTCTCTCTCTCTCTCTCTCTCTCTCGAAGGCAGGAAAAAGGTAAATGATCTTGACTCAAATAACACAAAGGCATTGGAATGTAGGGGGATTCCATGTGTCTGTGTATCCTATTCAGGGTCCTAAATTTCCTAAATGACTGTTTACCACTACTGACAATGACATTGCTGCCAAAGATTTCCTAACCATTCAATGTTATTTTTTAATCTATTTATTTGCATTTTCAAATATTAAAATATATATAAAAAAGACACATCAGGGTTGTAAATTGTTGAACAAGGCACTAATAAATCATTTTTATAAACCGATATGATCAAAAAGAACGTTTACACAGAAAAACCTAACATGATTCCACAACTATAAATACTGTAGGTAGTTTTACAGACAGAATCTACAGATATATCTTGCAGTAACAGCACTTTAACAGAGTCTAGCTTTATACGCTATGGTTTTGAAACATGGATTATTTTTCTTAAAACACATTTTTGACTGCATTTTCCTGTTTCAACATGTCCGATTTTAGCATATGGCTTTTGAATAATATTTTGTCATCACACCTGTTGCAACAGAACATTGAAAAAGAGGAAGAAAAAAAGCTGTTAGAAGGCAGGATTGTTCTCCCTCAGGAAAATCCATGCGTGTGTTTAAGGAAAGAGGGAAGGAAGGAAGAAAGAGAGGGAAGGTGGGTGGGATATAGAGAGTAAGAAGGTGACAGGAGGAGAATTTGCTCTCAAAAAAGCCTTAAAAAAGCACAGAAAAAACAAGCATGTTTTGTATGTATGCATGACCAGGGAATGACTACACATGCATCTGAAGAACACAGATTAGGAAAACTGATATATTAGTTTTTTTGTTGTTGTTGTTTTTTGGGTTTTTTTAAGCATACCAGAGAAAAAGAAATGGAGAGAGTGAGAGACTTGCAACTTTATCGAGGCAATGGCCATACAATGACATTGTCTTTTCACAAAGTTGATTTGATATGAAATTAGAAAGGTATTTTACTAGAGAGAGTGTGTGTGTGTGTTTCTGTGCACATGAGGAGTAGGCTTTGGCTGAGACAGTTTCCTTTTGTCAAGACCTCATATGGCTTTAATATTCATGCTTCGCTCCTTCTGATATGGCTTTTAAAAAACAAACCACTTTCTCATGAGCTCTATTCTACCCCATCCCCTCTTCACTCCTCCCTCCATCTTTCACAACAGCACATCAGCAAAAGTCCAGGGAGGGAATAGTAATAATAAATCAACGAGTAAATCGACCAAATTAAAGGTGCATTGCGCAAAATTTTATGTTAAAATTCAGCCGTTTTCTAACCCATACATGCTGAAACAATCGCCTGATGGGCTGAATGAGCCCTTCTCTGATCACTGCGATCGCCTCTATAATCCTGTACAGTGAAATATATAAGAGGGATTCGGGCTCGAATCTGAGAACTGGGCGTGACGTCATGCGCGTTCACGCTCGCCTGGCTATGTGCCTGCAGGATAGTGTATTCGCCGCCGTTCTCCGTATCAGAGAAGACAACTCGAGCGACGCAACTTTAGTCAACTTTCCCAAAAGTAGAAGATGGATTCAAAGGGGCTGTTTAGCCTACATCTGGTCACTTCATGTGTTTTCTGTGATCGGATAACTTATTCGATCGTGAAAAGACCAGGTTGAATCCAGACGGATTTGAATCCGACAGCTCAAACCATTGAGGACGTGGTCTGGGCCATATTCCAGACGAAACTGGACAAGTGTAAATGCATCTGGTTGTTGAAAACAGGCTATGTCATGTTGTTTTAGTCATATATGACGATGTGCATCAGATGAGCAGGCGAGTGTATTTATAAGCCAGCGCGCCGCAATCTATCGCAAATGAAAGTGAAAGTAAGACCCATACGATTAACACTAAGTTACCTTCTACCTCCACTATCTTCATTAAAAGTAGCCTTAAGAAATGAAATGAACTGATCTCATACCAGGGCTTTTGCCGCTCTCTCTTATTGCTGTCTTTGCTGATTTTGAAATAGCCGAAGCTGATGATTTATAAAATGCAGCTCATCTGTTGCTTTCGGTGACGTGCACTTCATGAAATCTGTATATAACGCGGGAATTGAATATCAGATTAATATCCGTTTTGCAAAAACACATTTATGTGACCAGGTGTAATGGAATCGTTTTGATAAATCAAATAGATCTGAGAAAACGCATTGTGGCCAGGTGTAAAAACAGCCCCAAAGAGACCGGCTTGTAGCTCATTACAAACCCCAACGCAAACTCCACGTAAGACAAAGAAAATACAACTTCGGTCTGTCCAGTGCCAGGCGTCGAAATAAGACGAGAGTCAACATCGGGAAGGCTTTCAACAAACGGAGAGATCTCGGGCGGTCTGCTCTAGAGCTCAAACGTGTTCATGAACGTGTTTCCATAATAACACAATCATAAGTGGATACAGTAAGCACATAAAACAGTTCAACATGGAGATCAATGGAAACAAAAGCCGAAGTTTTCTACTACCCCTGTTTTCCCCTCACACACACATAGGCCTTCATAAGTGTGTAATTTACTCAAATGCCTTTCCTTTCATATATTTTAAATGACTTGCAGATTTATAACTGTATTACCTCATTATGACTGTAACAATAGATGTGTGCCTGATGTTCCTTTGGTTATGAACAGCTCGTGCAAACGTGCGTGTATTCCGTGTAAATGTCTACTCTATAAAGTCTATGGTATTCCATGAGCGCGCATGCAGTTTCATTTGTCACCAGAGGGGGCGTAGTTCTGCAAAAACTCAGAGACTTGCGTTATGCTCCTTTAAGATATTTTTTTAGTTATTATTTTAGCAGATGAGTAAATCCTTAAATAGACACGGACTTGAGGATCTAATTTTGTATCATATTATTTGTTTACAAAATAATCAAACTAAATTAACCTATTAAATTGACAGCCCTAACACAAGAAACAAAAACGAGTGCATGACAAGAAAATAAGACATAACATTTATGTACATTGGAATGTGTCCAGCTGAATGAGTATGGAACTTTTATTAATAACAATTAAAGACTTTTGTTGTTGTTGTTGAAATAGCTGAGTGTTGTATTTTTTAGTGCTCAAATTCTCCCTTTCCCTCTTATACTGGCCACCTGTTGGTCGTCAAGGGACAAGTTCAAACAGACGCTGTCACACCTGTTTCTCTGTCTCTTAACACACACACATTGTACAAAAACTCTTTTGACTACATGCTAAAATCTACATTTTTCACACGGAACGTTTTTTTTTTTTTTTTTTTTATCTATTAAAACTAATTTTTTTTAGCTAAGATCTGAGCTGAATGCTACAGAATTGGGTGACAGTCATGTGAGCGAATGAGTACCAAGGGTAACTAATGGTGCAAACTCATTGTTAGAACAGAAGATCTCTCCTTTCATTCCTTGCCACACACCCCTCCCCCTTCCATCCTATCTGGGTCTGGTGTCTGAACTGAAAGGTCACAACCCTGCTCTGACCTTTGACACACCCATTTTAGAGATCAGGTCAAGTTCAATAGTTGCCACACGCCAGACAAATCCCCCTTTCTGAAGGAGGAAACATGCCTAATCAAATACCAATGCAGACAGGAAACCAGGCTAGTCTAATCTACATCTGACAGATTTAAACAGATTTATTGTTTTGTTTCTTTGCTAAAATTAAGAAAACTATTTTAGGGATTTTGTCTTAAAAACATTTGTGAAATGTATTTAAAGTACTTTATTTTGTTAATAGATTTGATGTTGACAATATTATATATTCTATATTGTTTAAACTAGGCTTAAATCAGGCTAAAAACAGTCCTTTAGATGTAGCCATTAAACTACAAAAGAATGAAACCAGACCCAATATTAACACACACATTTTGCCCACACAAAACAAGACTGAACAGTTCCACCCTGTGAAAATGTGACACTTCTCCTTAATAAATGCTGTCTTATCGCAGGTTTCAATCAAAATATACAGCAGGACAAGCTACTCTTTCTATCTAGCGATGTTAAACTGCATAGCGCACAGGAATGGAAATCCTTCAACAAAAACCTAACATTTCTGGACACATGAGGCTAAATTAATGCAAAAAGTTGAGATTACATTCTATTTATTCATTGTGTGACCTAATTTGCAATCGCGTTATGCTTCCATAAATAAAAAGAGAACGTTCTGGGAACGTTCCTTTTAGGAGAACTTAGAAAATAACCTACAGGGAACGTTCCCAGAATGTTCTCCTTAAGTTATAAAATTAATCATTAAAAATAACCTACAGGGAACGTTCCCAGAACGTTCTTATTTGGTTCCCAATAAAATAGCCAAATAGGAACCATACGGGAACGTTAGGGGAACGTTAGGGGAACATTCTGTGTTTGCTGGGTTATTGCAGAAGTGTTAGAAGGACAGCCGAGGTTATGAGAATGCCACAGGCTGATGCTGACTGATGTGTTTTGTTCAGTTTTGCATGAAGACTGGAGTTCACAAAGTGTTGCAAGAATGAAGACCAGTTTATCAACATCACACTTTACTGCGGAAAGGGGAAAATCACACAAAAAAGATCTTCACACAGAGGACATAGAGAGAGGGAGGGTTAAAAGAGAGAAACAGTGCTGAATAGCTCTTAGTAGTGCATAAATGGAAGAAATGAGCTTAATGCTCACATGATTTTGAAATGAGAGCAAGTCTTGACCATGAACAGTCTCTCTCACCTTGGTCTCTCTCATGCCAGGGTCTGCTGGCCGGTGAACTGGGGGATGGGTAGAAGTCTGGCCCGGTGGGACTAGTCTCCATACTGTCCTCTTGGATCGTCTTAGGCCGCTTACTGCAGAGGACAGAAGAACATGTGACTTCTGACCACACCAATCTGTGCCGTGACATTGAAAATCATTTTTAAAAGGATATTTTAATGAACTTTGCCCCAAACTAACTCTAAATATAACATATTGTGGGGCAAATTTTAATTAATACAATAAAACATACACAGACAAAACAACTGTTTTAATTTAGCTTTAGAACAGTGTTTTATTCAAATATGGGTTGCATTTTAATAATAAAAAAAAGCTTTTGTTGTCTTTGTTTAGCTGATCTTTAGTGAAGCTGATCTTACACTGAAGACAACAAACAGGTTTAATAATGTATGTGTTTGAACATGCATGCTAACCTGCCAGGAGGAGATGAGAGGGACCGGTGTAAACTCACTCCTGAGTTCAGTTCTTGATAATATGGCTGACTTGGCATGTCAGCCATAGGGAAGTTCACTCCTGAACCCTGCGTGATAGGAGCTGATGAGATGTAAAGAGAGAGAGAGATAAGACCGTGGTTAGGGATAGGTAAAAATGTTGAGTACCTAACATCATTTTGGCATAAAGAGTCAATCAACTAAATCACGTTCAACACACTCTTTCTGGCTCTCAGTTAAAAGCTGTTATTCAGGGCAGAATTTGCATGAAGGCAAACCCAAACATGTAGCTGTAACTCAATCTAAGAGAGAACAGCCGTAGGGGCTGTAACAGTATGAAGTGTGTCAGAGATATCATATCTACAGAGAAACCACAAGAGCCAGAGCACCGTTCAGCGGTCTAACCTCTGTCACTAGCCTCTTTGTTTACATACAATAGCATGACAATGCTAGTTTGGTCTTTCATGAACAGATAGCTCTAAACCTATTCGTCAAAAATACATAACTTTTATAATATGCTGGTGATTTATAAGCTGGCTAATGTACACTGTAACACTGAAGCACACCTTTCATTGGCAGTATCTGTGTTTATAAGGCGGTGGTTTTAGTTTCAAGGGTGCTGATAACATACATATCATGTTATAATCTATAAGTTGCTCTGAATACAAATATTTGCCAAATGCAAAAAAAGTACATTTTATATTACATTACATTATTAATTATATTATATTATTATATTTAAGTTTAGAAATGTGATATTATTTCCTATCATTAATCTGGAGGATTCTGTTTAGGGGTGGAGTTAGGAGATAGAAAATATAATTATTAGGGCTGTCAAACGATTAATCGCGATTAATCGCATCCAAAATAAAAGTTTTTGTTTACATAATATATGTGGGTGCACTGTGTATAATTATTTTGTGTGTATATATATATATATATATATATATATATATATATATATATATATATAAATACACACACATGCATGTGTATTTAAGAAAAAAAATATTATTTAAATATAAAATATGTATATATACACTCACCAGCCACTTTATTAGGTACACCTGTACTGCTCGTTAACACTTAATTTCTAAGCAGCCAATCACATGGCGGCAACTCAGTGCATTTAGGCATGAAGACATGGTCAAGACAATCTCCTGCAGTTCAAACCGAGCATCAGTATGGGGAAGAAAGGTGATTTGAGTGACGTGGCATGATTGTTGGTGCCAGAAGGGCTGGTCTGAGTATTTCAGAAACTGCTAATCTACTGGGATTTTCATGCACAACCATCTCTAGGGTTTACAGAGAATGGTCCGAAAAGAAAAAAACATCCAGTGAGCGGCAGTTCTGTGGGCGGAAATGCCTTGTTGATGCCAGAGGTCAGAGGAGAATGGCCAGACTGGTTCGAGCTGATAGAAGGGCAACAGTGACTCAAATAACCACCCGTTACAACCAAGGTGGGCAGAAGAGCATCTCTGAACGCACAGTACGTCGAACTTTGAGGCAGATGGGCTACAGCAGCAGAAGACCACACCGGGTGCCACTCCTTTCAGCTAAGAACAGGAAACTGAGGCTACAATTTGCACAAGCTCATCGAAATTGGACAATAGAAGATTGGAAAAACGTTGCCTGGTCTGATGAGTCTTGATTTCTGCTGCGACATTCGGATGGTAGGGTCAGAATTTGGCGTCTACAACATGAAAGCATGGATCCATCCTGCCTTGTATCAACGGTTCAGGCTGGCGGTGGTGGTGTCATGGTGTGGGGAATATTTTCTTGGCAATCTTTGGGCCCCTTGGTACCAATTGAGCATCGTTCAACGCCACAGCCTACCTGAGTATTGTTGCTGACCATGTCCATCCCTTTATGACCACAATGTACCCAACTTCTGATGGCTACTTTTAGCAGGATAATGCGCCATGTCATAAAGCTGGAATCATCTCAGACTGGTTTCTTGAACATGACAATGAGTTTGCTGTACTCAAATGGCCTCCACAGTCAGATATCAATCCAATAGAGCATCTTTGGGATGTGGTGGAACGGGAGATTCGTATCATGGATGTGCAGCCGACAAATCTGCGGCAACTGTGTGATGCCATCATGTCAATATGGACCAAACACCCTGAGGAATGCTTCCAGCACCTTGTTGAATCTATGCCACGAAGAATTGAGGCAGTTCTGAAGGCAAAAGGGGGTCTCAACCCGTTACTAGCATGGGGTACTTAATAAAGTGGCCGGTGAGTGTATATATATATATATATATGTGTGTGTGTATATATATATATATATATATATATATATATATATATATATATATATATAATATAATTGTACATAAATCTATATACAGTATATTCATGAAAATATTTGTTAAGTATATACAAGCATGTTTGTGTATTTATATATAGAAAATCATTATACACAGTGCACATATATTATGCAAACAAAAACTTTTATTTTGAATGTTTGACAGCCTAATAATTAGCTTTGTAAAAAATAAAAATAAATAAATAAAATAAAAAAAGTTAGTTCTGTCTACAGTCCTGATAAGGATAGGTGTACAAACAACTGCGTGTTGTATAACATATTATCCTAAAAAAAAACACAAACACATGGCTAAAAAAATATTCTTACTGAATTAATATGCAAGACTTGTGTTTAGTGTTAACATTTCTTATACTATATATATATATATATCTTTTGCTGTAGTTTAAGAAGATGTGTCATGAAGTTTGAGCAGAGTTTGTCTTTTCATGTATGACATGACATGCAGGAAACACATAAAAAAATACTGACAGTATCTGCTGGCACTGAGCCAAAGACCTGCTGCCACCACATGAATGCAGGTGAGCAGGTATGACATTTGTTCTAGTTAATATGAGCACCCACAACAATATATACAGTGTTCACTTTAACCTCATATGAACTGCATTACAGAGCAACACAATGCTCATTAAATTATACATTTAAAACCTTAAGTGTGCCATAAACTGTCAGTTTGTTCAGGTGTTGACAGACCTTCCATTGTTTTGGAGTTTTTTGGTACATACCATTTTCTGCAGGTAAGTCGTATATATGGCTGTAGAGCTTATAAGTGTTTGAATGCCTTTCCAAAGAGCAGAGGATCATTGAGGCCACAATGATGGCAGTGTGTGTGTGTGTGTGTGTATGTGTGTGTATGTGGGACAGATCGAGAGCGTCGTGTTACATTTAGGTGTGACATGGATCAGTTACAGCGTCACCAAGTGCATCATACACCCTTATAGTGAATATGAGTGTCTTTGTGTGTGTGTATGCATGGAGGCTAAATGTGAGTGTGTGTGTGTGCTTTTCAGGCCCTGATAAACCCTATCGGCAATTAGTACAAATCTTGCCTGAGGGCAAAATTGTCCTCAGCTATCAAAGAGAGATTCTTTTTGGTACATCTTTCATCCTCTCTGATGAGAACAGGCATGTCTACACAAACTACTGTATGCTTGTGCAGCAAAACTTGTGAACACACACACAAGACCCACTAGACTGGATTTTCCACAGATGTTCTGGGCAAGTCCCTCCCTTGCTAAATCAGGAATGCCTCAGCATAGAGCATGCTGGTTTTGTTGCTCTGTATGTTTACTTAGCTATACTTGTGGGTTGAAGCTGTCGCAAGAAGTTAGAAAAAAATCCCCTAGGAGACAACCTCCCTAAATTCATTTGTAGATTATATATAAATGTATAGAAATATAATCCTAAGATTCATTTAAACGTTCAGATCCCTTCTGAAAATGCTAAATATTTTATTTTTTAAACTAGTGTATGGGTTTAGTAGATTCATATTTATACTAGTAAAAACAAAAGTCCATGGTGTGCCCTCATTTAGCAAGATAAATGTGTTTTTATGGGTTTAGCTATATTTTAAGACCCACATTTTTTAAAATGTCCAACACATTTAGTGAAACATCTCAAAAAATCTACTTGCCAGGACATATGAAGTGGTTCTGATTTCAACAGATTTATCTAATGAGTAGGTTCAGGGGCAGATCTACAGAGGTGGCATGGGAAGGCAACTAGCCTCCTAAAAAAAAGCATTGTCACCCAATATAAAATATTCAAAATATAAAGTAAGCAATTTCCTGTACCACTTTTCAGCAGTGCAGCAGCATTTGATGAAAAAAAAAGTGTACCACAAAATAATGGGAAGAAAACACATTTTTCTATAAACTGTCCCTGTGGGTTGCACACACATGGACTATTCCCTGTGTAGTCAGCCTTATTAAAAATTACTCTTATGAATCAGTTCTTAGTGAGTCAGAAACACACATCGCAACCAGTGTAGCCCAGTTTATCCATTTGTTTGTGAATCTGAAAGTGTATGCTTCTTGGCTAACACAGAGGTTTTCTGACTAATCTAATCGTCCGTATATGATGTGAGCGAATTATATGAATGCCCATTTCACTTTCATAATGAATATAGACTTTTTTGCCATCTGATAATAAAATTAACTTAAATCAATAAGGAGATCCGATCATGGAAACTGACAGCAGAGTTGGGTAAGAATCTAATCTTAATTAACTAGATTGAAAAGTTTAAAAGACAAATTTGATGTTGACTTGTCTTTTTTTTAATTAAAAATATCTTGTAGTAATAGATAGATAGATGATCTGAGTGTTCAGGTATTGTTGTTTAATAGCATCCACATACAGACAATTCGACCTGTGTAAATAACAAACACTCAAACAGTATTTGCAAAACTAATCCAGTCTTAATGTTTTGATATTTTATTTATTTTTAGACAGAATAGATGATTACGCTGTGGTAATGCAACCTTTTTCACATATCTATGAACATAAATGTCTATGTCAGGCCATAAATCTACAATAACTATGCAATGATATTTGCTTCGATGTTGCTACCTAACAGTCCTCATAAAACCCTAATAATTTTTCTAGATCCTTCCCGAGTAGGTTTATGCGTTTGCAGTATCTTTACTTGTATAAAATATAAATCCATGCACTTGTTTAAAATTGTATAAAACCATGCGTCTACAAGATGCCCTCACTAACATACAGTAGTGAAACCAGTTTGTGTATGTGTGTGAGTGTGTGTGTGTGTGCGCATGTTTAGAGAGAGAGAGACTTACTTCTGGATACTCTCACCAGCTCCGAAACACTAAAGACCCCTGATTTAATAAAGCTCTCTTCCAAGTAAACTGTGGGAGACAAAAGCATTTTCTTCAGACACATGTCCTTACTTAACACATACACATGAGGACATTTCAAATGCTGTGTGTTTGGTAAGCAGGCATCAGAAAACATTTTAGTTTCCACATAGATTAAACAAATCTTTCGTCCTAGTCTCAATTTAATTTTTACTTTCAGGGACTGTAACAAAACTTACTGTGACTTGTATTATGTACAGACTAGAGGTAGATTAGGGTCAGAGAAAGCCAACTAGTATGTAACACTGCATTCCAGACTTATGCCAAAAAAGGCCAGCTCCACAGGGTCAGCCTCAGCATGCCAGGAAACTTCAAATCTTTCCCACAATGCACCGCAAAGCCCAACAGGATGGCTTGTTTTATATTAATGGCCATTTTTGCTTTTTTTTCTTGCTAAAATCACAGACAGGACATGGTTGGCTTTCATATTCTTATCAAGTAAGCCTGATTTGGTATAATTTCTCTAGAAAAGAAAAAGAATTCAACTGGAAGACAGGGTAGGTTTTTCTTGTTTTTTTTTGTGGTACTGGACAGGAAAATTAAAAAAAAAAAAAATAAAGGAAAGTTTAGCTTTAATTCAAAGCTGCTAATTAATTACATGACATATATTTATAGTATAGTTTATTTGAGACCTAGTTAGGTTTTGTGACCAACTGATCAGTAGTTGTAAGTTGTTTCAGTGGCAAATGACGAGATAAATATCTCTGTTTCTCTTCTCTGAAAATGAGTTATAGGCCTACAAGTACAGCTTATATCCATTTACAAGTATATGTACACAAAAACACAAACATCTCACAAACTCAGGGGTCCCACACCTTTTGATAATTTAATTTTCATTACGTTTTTTTTCTAGTCGTTTGTGAATGATTACTAGATTCGATTTTTATGAATTTGTTATTTAAATAAAATAAAACATTTTTATCATTGTATTCTCTACTTTTCTAGCAGATGAAATAATTCAAAGGTGCCCTAGAATGTGAAATTGAATTTATTTTGGCATAGTTCAGTACATGGACATACAGTGACTCTCAAGCACCATTGTTTTCTCCTTCTTATTTAAATCTTGTTTTTGAAAAAGACCCCTGAAAAACAGGCGAATCTCCACACAACACCGACTGTGACGCAGACAGTCGGGATCATTAATATGTGTGCCTCCAAACATTTGAATATGCCAGCCCATGTTTAATAGCAGGCGAACCTGCGCAGCTGAAACATAGCAGTTGCTCATGAACACAAAAGTATTTTTTCATCAGAGCCTCTGATGAAACAATGGCTTAATTTTATTTTCTCTGGAATGCGCTGACACAACTTCCCAAAGTTGTGCATGGTCCAAACATTTCACCGACGACTGTTTCCTCAACTTGGGCCAACACAGAGCTGGCCTCAATAAACGTCTGAAAATAAATCGATCGAGCTACCAAGCAACAATTTCTGATATGTAAATGTTACAATTTCTGATGTGCAGATACGTAATCTTACTCTCAAAATCGTTCAATACTGTTTATGCATCAGTAAGTCTAAAATATCAACTTCACATTGTTTTTTTTAGTAGGATGAAAAAAACGTATTTTAATTGTGAATAAATTATATAAAGAAAGCGATCAAAGAACAATCTTTCCACACAGCGTGAGTTTATTTGGACACTTGCCAAATCAATGACGCATGTTACACTACACAACGAAGCTCTTACTGTACGTCACTGCATCATCGTGTTTGCATTGGTGAAAGTATTAGAGAGAGTGCAGAAACTGTGTTGCAATGATAAGATCTTCTGCTGTCATCTGCTTGATCAATAGCCATCACAGCAACATTTTATGTGATGGAAACAGATCTAAATAATTTAAAAAGTTCTCACGAATCGTTAATCTCGATAGCTGTAATAGTAAAAACGTATAATAGCTGTAATAAAAGTATTCGAGAGAGCATGTCAGCCAATCACAGCAGTGGCCGGTTACAATGAGTTCCACAGCAGACACGCCCCTTCAAACAGAGCGTTCAAAACAGTGGCTAAAATCGGGCTGGAATGATGCCTTCTATTTCTAAATTATGACTATTTTTTATTTAAAAATAAATACTAACATTATAAGGGCAACCCAGAAAACCTTATAAAATAATAAAATAGACCCATTCTAGGGCACCTTTAAGAAGTGAGCATAACTCAAACTATTTTTAGATTGTCCCCGTCTTTGGGAACCATTTAATGAAAATGAAATAAACAACCATCTAACATTGATGTCATAAAGGATTTATCTGTCTTTATGGGGTGTCATTATTATGGGTACACCAACACCTTGCAATAGTTTGCTTAAAACCCTTGACTGCAGTTTTATGTGCATTTGTGCATTAATGTATTACGTTGACATACCTGGAGGGTTCTTGCCAGGCTCATTGTTGCTTGGACTTCCTGACTGCTGAGAATCTGAAAACACAAATACAATTGGTGGATTAAAACACAAAACCCAGAAAGAACAGTAGGTCTACAGATGACATTACTGAACTTCACTCTAATTTATCATCCACTTGGCAGTGTTTTCCAATGTTTGTTTAGCTGCTATGGTTTTGTTGACATTAGGAAATGAGGAAAATTCAGGAAAAAAAATCAAACAACAAACAATAGGATCCAAAAGACCACATTTTACATTTTAATCTGGAAGATTTTACAACATGGAACATCACTGGTATAAACGGAAAAAAAATTGTTTCCATTTCTGCAAATATGTGACTGATCATGTGTGAAATCTTTATAAAAATGGTCAGATGCTCTTTGGATGATCACAAAGCATGCTGAAGAACATGATCATCAGGTTTTATACATCATGCAGTTTGATTAAAGCAAATAGGCAACAAACCCAACACAAATAAATAACTTGGTACAGGAAACACCCTGAAAAGGAAACTACAGTTTCTGGGTCCTGACAGGACAGGCCAGATGTGTGCAGTTACATGTTGTTTCTTTCAGTGAGGGGGGACGGGAGAAGAAAAGGGGTAGGAAAAAAGAAGGATGTAGGAACAGGTAAAGGCAAAGCTGAAACGTGCCTTAAAAGTAAAATGGAGATACAATACACACCCCACCTTGAAGAGCATGAGCAAAGTAGAGGAGTAGGGGAGGAAAAGATGGAAAAATGAGAAGAATCCTTCCTGTCATTGATGTGTGCTTTAACTGTTACATGATTAATGATGTTACCTTACAAAACCTTTAGGAAGACCCTTCCTTGATACTACAGTGCTAATGATAGCGGCTTGTATTATCCTAGTCTTTTCAGGAACTCATTTAATAACCTGCTTATTTCAAGATCATAACAAGCAACATATTAGGGATTTGTTGATATAAAAATTCTGAACGATAGCAATAAACCGATAAATATATTCATGTTATAGACGATTTTAAAATCCTATGCGATTTAATTAATAAAACACAATGAAATCAATAGCTTTAAATTTAATTTAGGTATTGCAACATTCTGTTGTATAGTAGGTGTAGTAATGCTTTTGCTGTCATCTAACATTTATTTAAATATAAAAAAATAAATAAAAAAATAAATAAATGAGGTTAGGTTGTGCAAATAAATATCTACCAGATGATCTATATATTCAATATGGATTGATATTTATAATAATCAAGCAATCATATAGGCCGATAACCAATAGGTGGTTAGCAGTCACTTGATTGTGTTGACGCGTGGACTGCAGATGGAGGGCAAGGAGTGAAGAGCGCAATGGACGGAGATGGAGGAAAATCCGTACTGTACTACTTTTAAGACGCTATTACAAGAGAAATATATCAACAGAAAATCTAAACATATGTTGAACGTGATCCTTAAGTTATGAAGAGGACCGATTTTCAACTGAATTGAGAGATTTGCCTGCCATCGAGGCTGTAGATATCAGCAACTAACTCGTCTTACAGACATGCTTTGACTTTACAAAGTTCGGAAACTGGTACGTTACACAGCCACATAATTTAAACACCTGAATAATGTAATTACATTTGACGAAGTGATCACACTGCACACTGTACAAACACACGGGCATTTTCCCATTCGGCTCCTCCCAACCTAAGGCATTTTTTACCGGTGTTTTTCTGTCAATTTCTTGTATTCCCCCCCCCCTTATGACCAACAACTTTTGGCACACGATAAAAACTCTGTGGTTTGATAGATTTGAGCAGACATAAACGACGCAAAACATAGGCATTTGAGTGTGTTATAGTGCTTCCTAATATAGAAATTCACTTCCTGCCCTCCATCTGCGTTTCGCGCCATGGCAACGCAGTGACGTGACGTCACGTGAAAACAAGCTATATAATACTAAAACATCCCACATACTTAAAAAAGGCATTGCTGGTTTTTTTTTTTTTTTTTACCTAAAAGGAGCAATAAAACTCCTTTTAGTTAGGCCTAACCGACCAACTTAACACGGAAATCGGACAATGCAATTATGATGCCTAAATATTGGCTTTTAGTAAATAAATGTGGGGGAAGAGAGAAAATGAGTTGGAACATTACTCTTTGTTCCTTCCTAAGCTCCATTTCAGAAGTGAAAGTTAAAAGGGGAGAGTAAGAGATAGAGAGATGGGAATAAATCCCACCTCCCTCAGAAATGACCATTAAACAGAGCTGCAAAAATGGAATGTTCTTGGCTTCAGCTCAACAATGACAAAGAAAGGGAGGGAACACCATATATTAAGAAGAAAAAAGTCTGGAGAAAATTAAGATAGAGCCAGAGGAGGAGAAAATCCCCACTCATTGTTTGTCCTGTGCATTTGTTAGAAATTAAGAGTTATTTCTGCATTAAGCTGCGACAATTTTTTCCCACATAATAAATAACATCTTAAGTAGTGTTTGAATCATGAAATTGTATTGGACCATTGGCCAACAGCTGAGACTTTGATTGGACAGAAGCAGGTTGGCATTGTGACAGTGCCCGTTCCTATGCCAACTACCCTCCCCCTACAATTTACAAGCAAGTTCTACACCATCCATCAGTCTGCTCAAAGACATCTCCTACTATGCCGATGCTCCAAGAGAGAAAGCAGAAATGGAGAGAGGTAAAGGAATAGTTTGCATCTCTAAGTACAATCTTGCATGGATGTTGAGTGATTAAACACAGGGCAAATCAATAGAGCAGATGGCACACACTTTTAAACAGCTCCAGACACACTACTACGGCACACAACGAAATAAAGAAGCCATGGCTAATTTCAGCAGGATATTCAATATTTTTGTAATAAATATAAAGTTTACTTTTTCCATAAGTAAAACGAAATCTACAAGTACCAGCTCTTTTGTAAAAAAAAATATATTTTGTAATATGGCATATATTAACACTCACTGGTATACCTTGTTCAACTGCTCATTAATATAAACATCTAATCTAATCATCCAATCATGGCAGCAACTCAATTCATTTAGGCATGTAGACAAGATGATATGTCAAGACTATCTGCTAACTATGTTCAAACTATGCATCACAATGGAGAAGAAATGTGATTTAAGTGACTTTCAACGTGGCATGGTTGTTGGTGCCAGACGAAAATGCCTTCTTGATGCCACTAGTTTAAGCTGATAGAAAGACAATTGTAACTAAAACAGCCACTCGTTACAAGCCAGGTATGTAGAAGCGCATATCTGAACACACAACGTCAAAACCTTGAAGAAGATGTGCTACAGAAGCCACTCTAGGGGGAAAAAAACAGGAAACTGAGGCTACAATTAGCATGGGTTCTCCAAAACTGGATAATAGAGGATTGTAAAAACATTGACTGGTCTGATGAGTCTCGATTTCAGCTGCGACATTCAGATGGTAGGATCAGAATTAAAGAACATAAAAGCATGGATCCAACCTGCCTTGTATCAACGGTTCAGGCTGCTACTGGTGGTGTAATGGTGTAGAGCATATTTTCTTGGCACAGTTTGGGCTCCTTAGTACCAATTGAGCATTGTTTAAATGCCACAGCCTACTTGAGTATTGTTGCTGACCATGTCTATCTCTTTATGACCACAATGTAACCCGCAGAATAATGTGCCATGTCACAAAGCTCAAATGATCTCAAACTGGTTTCTTGAAGACAACAATGAGTTCACTATACTCAAATGGCCTCCACAGTCACCAGATCTCAATCCAGTAGAGCACCTCTGTGATATGGTGTAATGGAAGTTTTGCATCATAAACCGTTGGGCCGAATGGTTCTAAAAACAGTAAGAACGGTTCCAGTTATGTTTCCACTTGAACCTGGTAGGGCACGATTATAAACCATTCTCCGCCTGAAATTCTCAGCACGGTTCGCTAACCATAGTGGTAGAATGCGTGTAGAGATGTTGCCACTCAGGATTGGTCACATGTCTGGGGTTTTTTTTGGCAACCAGTTTCTCTGTGGCTGATTATTTGAGCGACGTAAACAAAAAATAATAATAAAAGAAATATCTGATCATCTTCCATGACATGATAGTTTTCTCATATCATCAGTAAACCGTGGCATTAACAATGCAACAACTGACACATTTGTATTACAGTCCAAAGAGCTCCGAGAGCTTATCAGCCCCACAGTGGAAAATGAAACCATATCTGTGCCGGCAGGGCAGGGCCGGATCGGCACGGAATGGAATGGTTAAGCAGAGTGAAAGGTTTCACCTGACGGTAGAAAAGTGGCAAAAGAAGGACAAATGACAAATCTGCAGATACTGAATGATGCTGTCATAATCTCCGAGGAATGTTTTCAGCATCTTATTGAATCAATGCCACAAAGAATTAAAGTAGTTCTGAAGGCAATAAAGGGCCCAACCCAGAACTAGCAAGATAATAATGTGTGTGGCTGTGCATGTGCGGCTGTGCTTTACACATGGTGGGGTGTTTGAATAAGCAACCGATGGTTCGCTCTGAAAATAAATATCTATAAGCCACACATTTAAACAGTTTGGCCAGGGCAGTGCTGTGTATGTGTGCGCGTGCTTGTGTATAAGAGAGAGACAGCTCCCAGAAACACTCTGAGCTTCTCCAAACACAACAACCCTTGGCACCCAACAGCCCTGCCACTTGTTTAAACAAACAAACTGTCCAGAGGAGAGAACATGGAAGAGAGAGGGCAGACTGAGGAGGGGAAAATGAATCTTTCCTTTCTTTGTGCAGTTACCCATGAGGAAAGTATGGTATAACTATTTTTTTCTGAAGAAAATGTGGACTGTTTGCCCATGCTATACTCTTTCCCATCATGATAGGGTGCTCTTGAGTAGATGCTAGAGCATTGCAATACAGTTACTAAGGTCTTCTGAGTAGTCTGTAGCATGTTAATATGCTGTTGTTAAGATATTCTTAGTGATTGCTAGTGCATTTCTAACTGGCCCCAAGGAGTCCACTCCCAAATCCAATGATATTCAGCACTCTAAAACCCTCTGGGATATTTAAACCGATTTTATCATTGGCCAGGTGGGAATCGGATGTCTGATGGTTAAGAAAATCAGTAGCAGAGTTCTCCTTAAAGGCTGTGTCACACAGGGCCAACATCAACAAACTAGTGGCAACAAAAGCCATCTGTGTTGTCGGCTTTGTGTAGTCTGTTTTTGGGCCAAAAAAATCATTTTCGAATACACCACAAAGACTACAGCCAACGGCCAGCTAGCACATGTTCTGCACCTGCGTTAAAAGAAATAACTTTCCATAACAGTAGGTGGCAGTAGTCTATATACGTTATTCCAAAAGGGAAACGAGGACTGTGGATTTTGAATATGAAACATGTTGTTCAATTGGTCTTCACTTTCTTCATTCTGGCACCAATTCAACATGCTCAATTGGCCGAAAAGTTGCCGACGGTGAACGACTCAGTGCCAATGCTGCGGGACACACTGCAAAAACTGGGCTGACAGACCCTCAAACGATTGCACTGGCTGGTGGCTGACTGTTAGATTGGTGTGTCACGACCATAAAAGGCCACACAATCTGAGCAATCTCATGAAACTTCATATAAGGACAGTTCACCCCAAAAAAATTAATTCTGTCAATATTCACTCACCCTCAAGTCATTACAAACATGTATGTTATTCTGTCTGCTGTGGAATATAAGATGATAAAAATGGCTCTTTTTTCCTATACAATGGAAGTCAAAGGGCACATTTTAATAAAAATGATAAAAGAATTTTCATTTTATGGGTGAACTACCAATTTAAACGTATAGGTTTGTTCCCTAACAGTATAAGCAACAGTAATAGAGATGCATTTCTTGGTGACTAAAAATCTAAGATGAAGACATTCGATCTAGGATCATATCCACATGAATAAAAGCAAGATGAGCTCAGTCGCGGATCGCTTCAACTTCATAAATACGATGCCCTAATGTATCCTCGTGCCACCTAATCTACTGGATAGCATCCATACAGCTGTCACAATTATACCTTCAGCACTTCTTCCACCTGCAATGTAACGTAATGTTACTTCTGCGGGAAGAATACCTCCAATACCTGAATCTGGGATCTATGAACCCAAGCACACAAGCACACACACTCACACTTGGCTCCATCCCCATGTAACCCAAGCAGCCTCTTGTCTTTGTTTTGAGCGTGGTTGAGAGCTATCACATACTTCAGCAACTTTAATTCACTGTATCACACCCCCACCCCGCACGCGCAAATGCATACGCAAACAGACCTGCCGCGTGCACACCGTCGACATTTCAGGAGGAGGCGTCTGGCAGCCATTTTAGAAAGCTGCACACATATACTGTTATGCTTGCCAAAGAAACCAGGCCCGAGCCAAGAACGCTCTCTCTCTTTCACTCTATCCTGAATCCTGAGCCAAGCAGAGGGAGGGGAGAGCGAGAAGGAGGAGAGAGAGAGAGATCAGGCAGCAGAGAGAACCAGAGAGGTAGAAATATCTTCTAATTATGGGCAGTCCTGGCCCAAATGTTTTGAACTGTACAGCTGCAATTGAGTAAATATTGTGTGTGGCTGAGTGACACCCAGCGATTGAGTGTGTGTTTGTGTGTGCTTGTCACTGACCCGCTCTTATGACCTCACGCCATGGCTGACATCAGCATGCATACCCAAAAAGTGCACAGAGAAGGATCTTTGTGTATACTTCTACTTATACTCAACATATCTCTTCTGTTTTTTTTTTTCTTAATGTCTTTAAATCAATCTTTCAGATGCATATCTCTCACTACTTGTTTCACTTTTCCCTCTATTCATTATGGCAATTGTTGATAAATCACAGCTCTTTATCAAAGTTTGTTGTAACCCAAACATAGATATAGAGAGCAGCGTGCCAGCTCTAGAGATAGAGAGTGAATGTCAGATGAGGCTTGTGTAAATAGGCATCTCTTCTCTGAAAGCATACTGATGGTCATTTCATAGTGCATAGTTCTGTAAATCTAACCATTTTATTCACAAATATCAATTCAATGAAAATATTGAAATATCATAAAAATGTGCTATGCATGCTAAACATAATGTGTATATGCCAAAGTATTTTGTTAATCAATGCTACATATATTAGATGCTACAATGATTCAAATTATGCAAAAATCTTAAAAGCAAATAAATAAATAATAAATAAACAAATGAATAGCTCAAATATTGATTATTGCACAACACACTGGGATGGTTAAAGGAGAGCTCCGGCAAACAATGAACCTTTGGTCTAATAAAACATTGGTACCTAGTCAATCGTTCTCTGAGATTTGTTTTCATGATAATTCGAATGTAAAGAGTTTTATCTTTAAAAACTGTTTAGTGTATAATGCTAGCACTGGGGGCATTGACTAAGTAAAAAGAAATCGCTAGTTTGTTAGTGGTATAAACTAGCGATTTTCTTTTTACTTAGTCAATTCCCACAGTGCTAGTGTTATACGCTAAACAGTTTTTAGAGATAAAACTCTTTACATTCGATTATCATGAAAACAAATCTCAGAGAACAATTGACTAGGTACCAATGTTTTATTAGACCAAAGGTTCATTGTTCGCGGAGTTCTCCTTTAAGTCTGATTGGTCAACCACATCATTCTGTGATCTTTATGACTGCATAACTGTACATTTAACTTTGACCCACTAATTTCCCACATCTTTTTCAGCAGTCGTTGTTTCAGTTTTCAGAGTCCTCCTTAAAAAAGCAGTTGATATGCTGATCTGGTGCATGTGCAAAAATCGTTGTGCTTTTTGTGGAAACTTTTCTTGGTGTAACTGAAATATTTTGTAATATTGTAAATGTCCTTACTGCCACTCTAACTGAGCCCAAACTTGGTGGTAGTGTATTATACAAATGAATATTTATTTAAATATTTGTTTAAATATTCAAAATCCAGGTTAAGTAAATACAATATGAAGAGTTCAGATGCAAAAGCCTCTAAATGCCATTTGAAATTTTCTTCTAAAATGACCATTTTTATCAAGCTTGTATATTTAAGTTCAGTAATTTCACTTAAATGACAATAGGCTATGTGCACAAGCGTAGTTTCGAACTTCCGCTTTTGTCAGAAGTCGGCATATCAGTTTCCGGTTTACGACTGTTCATCCGCATCCGCTGTAAACAAACAATATAAGTGCTGCTGTTGTACGAAAATAAGAGTAGTTAAACACATCTAAGTTTCTAAGAACTGTAGGTGGATCTATCAACTAACGTCCGTTTCACACATACCCCGTTTGCAGTGTGTGTTGCGGTGCAGGAGCAACGGGTGCTGCAGTGCTTTCACATATGATGCGTTTGCAGTGAATCTCTGATCGCGGCTGTGCCACAAACGCATACTTACTATTTTTACTATTTTTTTTGCGCGTCGCCCTAAAATATCTATTTTGTGCAGCCACTGCGCACGAAGGTTGGTGTTTTTAGGGAAGCAGTGGTAGCTCAAATGGCTGTTAGCGACTTGAAGCAGAGTGGCACACAGCAGTGCTCCACGCACCATGTTAACAGGTTAGGGCTTTCACTTTTCACACCGCTAGAGATGCGGCACATATGCTATAATATAACAGCAGTGCAGCGATCGTTACTGCACCGAATCTATTTCTGCTGTGCTGCATTAAAGTGACATGTTTCGTGGTCAAAATGCACAAAGATTGACCTGAAAATGTAGTAATTTCACCATAAATGCGTTTCATTAAATAAAATGTAGTAATCTCACCATAAATGCATTTAATATACCAGTACTACTATTTTTCACAGTCATCGGAAGACTGTGAAGACCGGGGGAAATCAAGAAAAACATAATGAACAACGCTCGTATCATTCGGGAAAGGAGGTGGAAAAACAAGTTTTGTGACATGCAGGATCTATTGCAAAATGCAAAAGAAAAGGCATGTGAGTCGGCTGTTTTTGTCAATTTGAAGTTTTAATATAAAATATTTGCCATTTTAATAAAGTAAATTTGACCACTTGCTTGAGCAACTTAATATGAGTAAAGCATGGAATAATAGCCCTTACATACGTGCATACGTCCATTAAAGAGTGTGTAGAAAGAAAATTGTAATGCTGACAACTTTTTTTGAAACAAAAGTTGCAGCAAAACTTCTGGATTTTAAATAAAAATAGTAAGTATGCATTTGTGGCACAGCCGCGATCAGAGATTCACTGCAAACGCATCATATGTGAAAGCACTGCAGCACCCGTTGCTCCTGCACCGCAACACACACTGCAAACGGGGTATGTGTGAAACGGACGTTAGTTGATAGATCCACCTACAGTTCTTAGAAACTTAGATGTGTTTAACTACTCTTATTTTCGTACAAAAGCAGCACTTATATTGTTTGTTTACAGCGGATGCGAATGAACAGTCGTAAACCGGAAACTGATATGCCGACTTCTGACAAAAGCGGAAGTTCGAAACTACGCTTGTGCACATAGCCTATTAATAGGTAATCTTCATTGCCATTTAAGTGAAATTACTGAACTTAAATATACAAGCTTGATAAAAATTATCATTTTAGAAGAAAATGTCAAATGGCACTTAGAGGCTTTTGCATCTGAACTCTTCATATACTCATTGCTTGAATGGTTGAACATGGTTTGACGATGTTGGTTTTCTGTATCGGACAATCTTTAGATCTCTAATTGGGCCAAGACTGTTTTTATTAAGGACACTGATTAGATTACAACTCCAGTGTTCTTCTATCGAGTAACCTAAGGGGCTGTATGTCACAGATCAGACTACACACAGACTGAGACAAACACTGACCCTCTCTGAGACACAATCTATCCACACATACACAGACAGACAAGGTGTGAAAATGGGACTAATGCCCGAGTGACAGACACTTACCACACCCCCAACCCCCTATCCCCCCTCACCAAAAAAAAAAAAAAAAAAAGTTTCTCCCCAGCCACACATCCTCACATTAAACACTGGCCTCAGTTTCCAGCCTGATTTCAAGCACTTGATTGCAGACATGAAGAGGGGAGGCTAAAGTCAGAATCTCCAGGAATGAATTAGAGATTGAGCAGAAAAAGAAAGGGGGTGGGAAGAGAGATATAGTTGAAAAGAGGAACTGAACAATGGTAGAGACAGGACGGGGCTATTAAAAGGAGTGGGGTGTATAGGAGAGAGAGAGAGAGAGAGAGAGAGAGAGAGAGAGAGAGAGAGAGAGAGAGAGCAAGACTGAAACAAAAGAGAAATTGTGTGATCCAGACTGCCTTCTGTGGCTAAAAAAGTGCAAATAAAAGAAGTGTCTGGGAAAACAAGTCACTCAGGGCATCACACACACACACACAAATGTGTAACTTCAGGCACACGTCTTCACAATATCACACTGTGTTAATAAAGACATACAAGCATATAGCGCACACAATGGCTGAGACGCACACTGCATCACGCAGCGAGCACCGATGTACACATGTTCCCATGTCAGCACAACACTGAACCCAGGGTGGCTCATCTGTCAAATTAAAAATGACTGGACCACTGTGACAGCACTGTGTCTGTGTGTCTGTTTTCCACCTCAGTAACAAAAGGAAGCCTATAGAGGGCACATCAAAAAACTGCTCCGTCTGGCCTTACAAACTTTAGTCACACGTTCGTTCTAAAGGGGCCTCAGATCCTAGTCGTCATAACACACATCAATAAGTTGACAACTGTAGACCAAACCTCTCCAAAATCTCCCCCTGACAGCGTATCGCTTCTGCTCGTATTGTTGTTTGATTGGCCAAGTGAACGGTCCATTTGCATGAGTGTGCGTGGAGTCGTGGGATGCCACCATCGGCCTGATCCATCCATGGCTGTGGCAAATGTCCAAGCCTTTTTGTAGCCGTCAGACGTGAGGAAAGGAGGAATGAAGAGAAAGAGGGAGGGAGGGATGAAGAGACTGAGACTATAGATTCAATTATGCATGCACATTTCCCCATTCATGGAGGCTTCTACGGATCAGGACGGGGGAGGCGGAAGGGGGGAACCAATGACATTCTGCCGTATGTAGCTCCTGTCGAGAGGAACACTAATGAGGTGACACTCAGTGGCTGGAACCAAGCCAAAACAGTCCATTAACTCCGCACAAGTAGTTAAGAGGAGGAGAGATGGGGAGGCGAATGGATTGAGAGAAATGGAGGAGAAGAGAAAGAGAGAGAGAGCATTGTGAGTTGTGAATGACACACCAGGAGGCCAATTCCTGTGTGGAGTATGTTGATCAGTAGCAGTATAGTGTGTGTGTGTGAAAATTAGCAATGTATGTGCAAAACGACATATTTTCAAGGTTGACAAAGTTTATGTGTGCAATGGAAGGTGTCTCGAGACTAACAAGACTATTCTTTCAGAATGTGTTGTCTAACTCAGTGCAAGGATTAACCTTTCACATGCAATACAGATAACAATTCTTCAGACTACAAAAAACACCTAAAGCAATATTTATGCGTATCCTTTTAGTAGCATGCTCACCAGAGTACTGCTATCACAAGTTAAAGACTTGTACAGTCAATCTAGCATTGCCTACACATCTAAGCATGCATACTTGCACACTTACAGTGCGAGAAGAAATCCTTCCACTGTCAGGACATGTCATAATAAGTGTATATTTCTTGTACACAATGTAAAGTTCCTCTCCTTCAAGCTAGATTTACATAAATAAAATAATTACAGTACATGTCAAGAAATGCCAATTCAGACAATGTAGAAGTTATGGAGCAGGAATGTTAGGAATGAGCTCCAGCAATTATTATATAGCTAAACTGACTTCAGCTGAACAACAGCCAAAATACATTTTCCTGTAATCATTGTAAACCTGCTTTGAAACAGCCGGTCTCATAAAGTGCTATATAAATAAAGGTTCAGTTTAAGATAGCAGTGTAGGTGACGTGGTGACATTTGCATATTGTAGCACTAAAGCAGGTTAGTCAGAATCTACACACAGCATGCCTAAGGGATTTCAGTGGTTTATTAAATCTGTATTCTTTAGATTTGTAAAAAAGTAAGACATACGTGTGGCTTTGACTTTAGTAAA
The DNA here is from genome assembly GCA_030378365.1 of Hybognathus amarus. NCBI lineage: Eukaryota > Metazoa > Chordata > Actinopteri > Cypriniformes > Leuciscidae > Hybognathus > Hybognathus amarus. The sequence continues at coordinate 77,388 of JAQIUQ010003268.1, forward strand.
ATATTCTTAAATTCCTTCATGAACAGAATGGATTCTTTATGATTGACAATGATACCAATTATTTATAAGCGTAAATATATTTTTAAGCAAGTTACCAAGTTGCATCATGTATCAAACCCAATATTCAAGAACTGACTGAAAAAGTTTATTGTGAATATTCATAAAGAAAAATGGTAAAGAAAATTGGCAAAGATAGTGTCTTGCTAACACAAACCCAATTCTTATGTAATGATTGTGTTGACATGTAGCTAGGCCTGCCACGATAACAAATTTTGCTGGACGATAAATTGTCCAAGAAATTATTGTGATAACCATAATATTTACATCTAAAATAATGTTAATGACTTAATAACGCAAGTACACCTTTTCAAAGATCAATAAACCTATATTTATAAAGACTATTTCAACCTCTCTCTCTCTCTCTCTCTCTCTCTCTCTCTCTCTCTCTCTCTCTCGCTCTCTCTCTCTCTCTCTCTCTCTCTCTCTCTCTCTCTCTCTCTCTCTCTCTCTCTCTCTCTCTCTCTCTCTCTCTCTCTCTCTCTCTCTTCTTCTTTGTCTCTTTCTTCTTTCTTCTCTTCTCTCTCTCTCTCTCTCTCTCTCTCTCTCTCTCTCTCTCTCTCTCTCTCTCTCTCTCTCTCTCTCTCTCTCTCTCTCTCTCTCTCTCTCTCTCTCTCTCTCTCTCTCTCTCTCTCTCTCTCTCTCTCTCTCTCTCTCTCTCTCTCTCTCTCTCTCTCTCTCTCTCTCTCTCTACTATATATATATATATATATATATATATATATATATATATATATATATCTATTAGGGTTATCTCTAACCCTAACCCTGACCCAAAGCACTACCACCTTTCACATACCCTGACATTACCTGGTTTATGGTATGAGGGCCTAACGTTACTGCCTACACGATGCAAGAGTTCAGAAGCTTTAAGTAATTAGAAGCTTATGAACAATCCTGCTATAGCTGGGTGCAAGACTCAGAAACCCCCAAACCTGTAACATTAAACTGCGAGTGTTCAGTCATACCCAAACAGCTCATTCAAATGTGTAAATAAATCTGATATGAATCAGATACGTGCATTTGCACCTGCCGTGCAACATTACAGATCGGACATTCCCCTGTCAATTCGAGGCGTACGTCATTAACAAAAGTGTCTTTTTAAAACATTTCACGGTACAGATATATCTATAACAAATTAAACAATTGTAGTTGAATAACAGAGTATACATTTCGTTCGTTTGTGTTAAATAAAAGGCAAACTGTGCTGAAATGTGTTCCTTTTGAAATCATGCTTTGCTCGCTGTTACTGAGGTCAGTTTATTGACAAGCAGTTTCTCTAAATAAAGCTGGCTAGCATTGTTATTTAGTCTCTCCCGATAGAACCCCTTTCATTTGTTTTCCTTCTCCATATCTTCCAAAGAAACTGCTGCATATCACTAAAATGTAAACAAAAACTAAATTTTATACTACAAATACTACAAAGTCTCTCTTCGCTATTTCTGGAATGTTTAGTCGCGCCTCTGTGAAGTTCTGAAGGCGTTGCCCTGGCAACTGATAGCGTCACCTACCATCATGGCCGACCGGCTCAGACCCCACCCATATCAACCCAAATCGGCACGTGACTCTTCACTCTGAATTGCGTTGGCAGTGCACGTCTCTCAAGGGCCCGGCCCGAGGATAGTGTCGGAAATGTCGGGAAATATCGGGTCAAGTTCGGGCAAGGAATTTAAGCTCTAGTTCACTCCTCCTATGCTAAGGAAACATTTGTTGTTGTTTTTTTATTGATGCGATTAATTGATTTGTTGACTTTTCCGACAGGCCTACATGTAGCTAAATTGGTTACCTTAAAAATCGGTCACAACTTTGATCGCAAACTCATCATCTTACAATTGCATAAGGGGTTGCAGACACTATCAGCATATACAATTTCAAAATACTATGATCCAGGTCGTGTTAATTCTAATCACACATACTATTTAGGATGGACAATATGTAAATTGTGATGCAGAATGGAAAAAAGGTCTACAGATCAGAATCCCTTATGCAACTGTATTTCCTTCAGCTGGAAGACATCACAGTGCCAACCTAAGTTGATAGCCAAGCTTCCATTTGTGGTGAGGGCCAATGGGGTGTCAGCTCAAGCATGAGGAGGTGGGGCAATATGCCAACTCAGTAGAGAAGTAGTACCCGAGTATGGCCTCACTCCAGCTGGGCCAGAGGCGACAGACAGCCACTGTTTAGCACCCATATACACACACACACAACCTAATTAGGATGTTGAGGGAATTATTGGATCATATAATGCCACATCTAAGATGAGATCTTGGCCTGAAACAGACAAAGGAACAAAGCACACACTCATTTAGACAGCTCCACTGGCACACACTTCTGGAACAAGATGGGGGGAACACTGAGTTTAATGTGTCATTACAAACATAAAAACTGACTCCCAACATAGCCAACAGATGTCTGAGCACTTTTATAGTGCTATGACACCACTAATTCCAGTGCACACAGAGAAAAAATTAAAATAAATAAAAACTCAGCCAGGGCTAAAATAGATGCTGCAGGTGTCTCTTGGTGTAACAGCACTCTATTACCTACCTACTACCTTTATTGCCATTCAGTGCCTTGTCTCACCTTCATAAATTGCTGAATTATGAGTCCTTGCTAGTCTAGTCAGATGGTCTCTTAATTAATGGGCAACATGATTCTGGTGTTCGAAGCCAATATAAATTGAGGGATAGAACTCAGAAAAGAAAATGCATCAATAATTAGTTGGTTGTGCCAATAAAAGGTGAGTCCTTGAAAATAAGTAATCCCACCAAGTTCATCATGTCATCTATTGTTTTTAGGTTTGAATTGCTTTTTATTAATATGCCTCATCATGATATCCCAGTTTTCTCTGTAATAGTCTTTAGACTCCTCAATCTATCAGAAGTGGATTAGAGAGAGAGCAGATCTCCTTGCAGCAGATGTTGATTTTCACTTAGTAGGAGACAGTCCTTCTCCTAGACCCTCTCCATTCCAAACACTCTCTGGCTTCTTCTATCAGGTATCAATCACTCTTAACTTTACATCATGCAGTATTGATATGTATCTGAACTTGCTATGGCAGGGGTGTCCAATCCTGTTCCTGGAGGGCCAACATCCTGCAAAGTTTAGCTCCAATTTGCCCCAACTCACCTGACCTCAATTAGATGGTTCAGGTGTGTTTAATTAGGATTGAAGTGACCTTCCAGGAGCAGGATTGGACACATTTGCTGCGTCCCAATTTGCATACTATCCGTCCTAAATAGTATTTGAAAATAGAATTAGTACGTCCCAAACCGTAGTATGTTGAAATGAGTGTTTCAAAGATACCCGGATGGTCTACTATTTCCGGTCAGAATCCAAAGTGTAGTATCGATGCACACTCTAAGGGCTGATAATGCCCACAAACCATTGCGCGGTGGACTTGGATTCGGCTAGAACTACAAACACGAGTAAAAAGTGTAAAAAAAAAAAAAAGAAACATGGAGGACGCGCGAGTCCGCAGCTGTGTAGAGAGGTTTAGATAAAGATGTTTGAGTGATTAATTATCAGTATCTAACCTAACGAAAATTAATTTATTCAAGGTTGTCCACATTATATTGCATATGTAGCAGCATTGTGAACTTTTGTAAAGACACGTATAGCCATTACTTTTTAAATGAATCATTAAATTAAAATTGCAAACACGAGTAGAGTCTCTGCATGAAAGACCCATGACTGGCTGATGAACGTGCTCTGAAACGGTAAGAAATCAAATTAGATAGAATAGAGGATTTTAACTGTGACGAGATGATTGACAGATCAGTTTATGGTGACAGGATGCACGCAGCACGCGACAGAGCTGTCCGTTAAAGATGACGTGATAGTATGTCCCAAAGCTTGCCTACTCTTTTTGCTGCAAACTCAAAAGTATATACTTTTTCTTCACAAAAAGAGTACATACTTTTAGGGCGTAGTTTAAGTAGGAGAATTGGGACGCAGCAATTTACTCTATGGTGGCCATTGCTGAAAATGTTTACATATTCAAAGACAAACATGTCTGAACATCACTGAAACAAGGCTCCAGGGCCTCTTAAGGTCAAAAAAAGAGCTTGAGCTAAAACTCTTAAGATTTTTTAAAAGATTTTAACCTTACTCCCAAGCTACATATGTATAGGGAACCAAAGAGATGACTGTGATTAGCATGTAGACACGATTTTGAAAATTGGCCCCCACAGCAATGAGTTTTTTTTGTTTTCTGGGATAATTATGTAATTCAGCTTCTTGAGAAAGCTGTCATATTTACAACAAAAAGCTAGTTTCCTTTTTTTTTTGGCAAATGTAGCAAGTGTGTAAACCCGCTTGCAGAGGCAGGATGGTGTTCCCCAGACAAAGACTTTCCTTTAAAGTGTGTCAAAAAGCCAGTGATGATTAATACAAGCGGCAGTCCTTTTACTCTGAAGAGTGCTCATGACCACTGCAAGGTCAACAAACAGGCCAATTGACATGTCTTGCCACAGCAACTGTCCAACTGCCTCAAAGAACTCAAGCTAGCCCACCAGAATGGAGTGATGCAACCCATAATTCACGTGGCAGGATCCCTTGTCCCTGGCAGATGCTCAGGCAGGCAAATCCTCCATGTGCTTCTTTGGCTTGCCGGGGTGGCCTTGGGCTTCAACAGTAACATGTGGTTTGGCTCCAGTGCTCAGTTTATATGGCCGATTGTAAGAGGAGGAACCGCTAAATGAATTTCAGATTCTGTTGTTGTAAACCATAAACAATTTTACACAAAGACTGGCATTAAGAAACGGGTCCTGGCGCAAAATGAGAAATGCTTCCAATAACAAACAGCTTTGTCTTCATTCTTCCCTAACCTGTAAATCTCTCCTAAAAAAAATAATAATAATAAGGACACATCTACTTGTAATGAAATGTCTTACTGGATGTCTCACTGAATGTATGTTCAGTAGATTATTTGACAGCACCATTTGAGAAATTTCAATGAAGAAAAATTGTGCATTAATATCATGTGCCGTCTGTTTATTTTGACGCCTTAATACTGTCGTCTTTCGGGTTATTACAATTCTAAGCAGACCTATACAATGATAAAAGTATGCAAGAAGTGACCAGCAAGAAGTGCAAACAGTGTCACTTTTTTATAAATCATATGTGGTAGAATAAGAGTTACAGCTGGCATTCCTGCAGAGTGTGGCAACAACCACCCTCCCTCGCTTTAGGGGGCTAGAATGCAAAAAGTCTTTGTGTGTGGTTCCGTTTTTTGGGGGCAGGCTGCCAAAACACTAAAATGATATGAAGAACAATGCCAAGCTGTCATGCAGTTGAATTCAGGAGGCCTGTTAATTCGCCTTCACCTACAAAGGTGGCATTTCTTAACAAGCCTCCAAGTAGACACACTCTCAGAGGTAAAAGAAGCTGAGGAAGGCTTAGGAGAAAGGAAGGAGGGTGCAAGCCAGCGTTGGGAGGCCTAAAATGTTAGTTCACTGTTTTTGTTCTCTTGACCTCAAAAGGCAAGTTCACATGTTAATCACATAAGAGCTCTTTTGTGCAAACGATGTAGCCTCTCCTTTATAAGAATGAAGTGGCGGATGGAACTCTTAGTCCCAACAGTCAGCTTTTCCAAGAGCCAACACACGGGAATTTCCCGTCCGACATTATTTCTTCTCCTGTTGTTTTTTTCTGTCACTTCCTCTGTTTTTTTGCAACTGTCTACTTGACCTAACCTCAGGGGACTTTTTGCCTTTACAGCCAAACCTGTCACCTTCCATCGTCTGAGTTTCTGTTTGTTTACAACGCTGATTAATTGGTCAAAGGCGAGCGCTTCGTCACACATGGGAAGTGGCGTATACTTCTCATGCATAGCTCAGAAAGACAAACAACATGAAGGAGAGTGGGGCATTCTTGTTTGTGTTTTGTGGGACAAGTTTCTCAGAGGCAGGGCTTAAGGAAATAAGTTAAGGAAGGGAAGGAGATGGAAGAAACAACCCTTTTCTCTCACTGTACGTGATGTGATCTGATCTAGTTTTTCAACAAAAAGCAACCACCCCTCCAGCGCACCTCGAAGACCTTCAGTGCACAAACACATTGCCACTGTTCTAGACAACACACACATTGTTTCTATTCAGTCACTGCTGCACATTGGGAGATCAGGGCTAAGAGGCACACCCTGTCTTCTTTACCTCAAGAAGAATTCTAAGGACCAGAACACTTTTAAGCTCTTTTTACAGCCCAGGTATGCTACCATCGTGAGCATTAATTATTATTGCCTGCAGCAATTTTCCATCGTCTGAGGAAAAACCCAGCTACATTTTTACTGCCCTTTTTTTTTGCCCTGTATGGCGCTGCCATAAACATGTAAACGTTTGATCATCTACCTTTTCATTTCATTATAGAGTAAAACTGCATACAGCACAAACTTATTGACATGGTCAGGGTTGGATACATCATTTTAACATTAATATAATTATACAATGCTATAGGGTATAGATGCTTCCCAATCAAAATATAAAATATGATGACTTGCTCAAAGTATCAATTATAATCCAGAAATTAAATGCATGTTTATAGATGTGAATTTAAGATTATGTACGAATCACTTTAAAAAAAAAAAAAAAAAAAAAAAAAGGTTACATCTTGTCGTTGACCCAAAAGACAATCTTCTTTAGTTTGTGGTGACATCAATAAATCTGGCACCAAACCAAGAATGAACAGTTTAACAAAGACAGCGGCAAGTTCTCTAACTCATGATACTTTCTTAACTTATAATGTGTGGGAATAAACTGTCCATTTGTTTCTAACCAATTAGCATGGCTTTTGCTCACAGAAATAGACGCTAACCAATGTAAGCATCGACAGTCCAGATATGTGTTTCCCTCAAAATAAATTGTGTTGCTTTACAACATTAGAGGCCTATGCTAAAGTGATACTCCACTAGCACTTGGATAGGCTTCTCTGCCAATGCTTAAAACTGTATCTGCATCAGGCCTGTATATGCCATTGCATAATGGGAACTGGAGAGGATATCAAAGATCCACCATTAGATCGACACACTAATCCACACTCTTGGCAACTGTTTGCATGTACGTACTGTATGCCCCCAACCTTCAATACTGGACTACTTTTCTCAGAGAGGGACTTTTTCCAAATGCTCTCTAGAAGTAAGGTCAATCTCATTGCTGACACCAGTGGCAGGCGTAAGGCAGCAGGGCTTCGGCCGCAGTCCCAGGCGGTTGGCAGAGGTGCTGCAACATTTCCCATCCGTGGCCTTGGGCCCCAATCCAAGCCACTCGAATTTTGGCATGCCTCACCTGGAACACCCCAAGCTTTCATTTGTAAACATTCGCTATGGCAAACCAAGGCGGCCATATATTCACACTGCTAAAAGTACAGTAAAACAGATCCTCCGCAATGAAAAAGCAGAGACAGAAGAAAACGCTGAGGGAAGGGCCTTTATAGACGCTTTTCATGCTGAGCGCACCAAAAACAGGGCATGCAAGGTGGGTTTTTTATCATTTGAAGGAATTATACAGATCGTATGTCATCATATGGAATTCCTTTTACACATAATGCATTTCCTTCATGGAGACAGTCTGTGAGAGGCCATATAGCATGTCTACAGGGAGAACTTTTTTAGGGCAGAGAAAAAACTCCAGTGACTTTCAGTGCACGTGGGGTGGGGGTGGGGGCCTCCAGCAGGGGCGGTCTCTACTCGCTGAAGAGAAATATGCCATATGCACTCGATGAACTGGGGCCTGTGCAGGCTCCTCTCAAGGTTATTAGAAAATCCTGCACACAAAGTAGCCAGTGCAAAAACAAACAGTACAGAAGCGAACTTCAAGAAAGTTGCTGGGAACTTTCAAGTAGTCCTATAGAGTCAACCAAACATTTCTATGATGATTTGCATCGATTTCAGTTTGTTTTATCGGACACCTCGTAATGGCAGTGATTTGTCTCTGCCTAGATAGCAGAGCTGCTGCCTTTGACACTGAGCTTCCTTCCCCTTCAAAGCGGCAAGCGTCAGGGCTGTGCATCCGCTGGCTCGCACCCCTGGGCCCTCGTCCACACAAAGGTAGGAAACGACAGCCACAGCGGTTTGCATTGTGACCAGGTCTCTAAATCACATCTTGTTTCATGCACCGCTCTTCATGCATGTTTCAAATGAGGACATTATAAATACAACAGTGGCTTATAAAAGTTTCTGCCCACAGTCATTAGAGCACTCTAAAAAAACAGGCAACTAATTGAGTAACGCCATGGCTTATTGCGGTGGCATTGAGTTACAGTGTGCTGTAAACAAAGACAGCAGATCTACAGAAAAAAAAGTCTCTAGAAAAAGTAAATGGATACTATCAGGGATAAGACAAATTTAGACAGTGCTACTCGTATGGAGTGTGCAACAGCTAAAAGTTTATTAAGGATTAATCATTGGTTAAAACCCGAAATGTCTAAGATAAAAGAATGTGGTAGAAATCGTTTGATGATGTTCCCAGCTTACATGTATTGGTAAGCAGGCAGGAAAGTATATGAACTGCTGGGGGATTTCTGTCAGCCTGCTCTTGTTAGGGGGTGGTTAACCTGTCAACATTCCTCTCGTGGTCTGAATAGAGGCCTACCTCGATAGGCAGTAAATAAACAAGCAGGTAGATGAATTGGTTCCTTTGCATTAACAGACCATTAGCACCTCGTAAAGAACCTATTTTCTGTTTTACTACAGATTAACCCCCGTCTTCATAAAACTAGGCCCAGGAACTCATCTGCCGCAGGTATCTAGACCTCACAGTGGGAGAAGGGCTTGATGACATCAGCTTAAGGAATCTCTGATTTTTCCAGAAGTACAGATACTAAAAGATTTGGACGGGACATGAAGAGTCATTTGTCTTTACTTGTTCATGGATCATGTCATTACACCATGTCATAAATTCTTGTACGGAGCAGAACGATAGAAAAGCAAGAACCCCTGGTCCCTGGTACAGGCCTTTGGCTCACATGGTCTTGACGTAAGAGCACACAACTGAACGAAGCTGCTGCCTTTGAGGTGCCTTTATCAGAGACTGTTAAGTAGAAGATACACTGGGTCATAAATATGATGACCTAAAACAAATGCATTCCAATAACAGTAAAAGTACCTCAGTCTGCAACATAGAAGCGAATATGGATTATATGTCACGGATGAATGTTTACACAAACTGGTCAATTTCACAGAGCCTTTTTTAAGGCAAATGTTGGTGACTGCTAACTCCTTGGATAGGGTCTGGTTTTATTAACTGCTATATCTGGCTGCTCTTTGACAAATTTGCCGTTGTTATTAAAAGTTCTTGAGTGCTTTTGCTGAAAGGGGAGGGTTGAAACAAAGGCAATAACTAATCTTTTTTTTTATTGGAAGTTGTAATCACTCCATTCGCTGGGCTGACTGATAATATGCCACTAACATAACTTACACAACTATCTGAAGTGGGCAGACTTAATGACAAACCTGCCAAACTTGATGGAGCATTTCAGCAAGTAAACGATTTGCTATCACCTTATTTAACCTTGGCAGCTGCAACTAAAGCTCAGTGGAAGACGTCTGGAGTGTTAACCCTTAGTGCACATGAGGTAAAATCCCTGACCTGCTGTATACTCTAATCAGCACTTCATAAAACACTGGCCTGGGTTATGGGAATGAGCACTGAGTGCTTTAAAAGACCAAAATAGTTTCACTTAAAAAACATGACTACAGGATTGAGATAGTGATATTTCAAATAGTATTTACCAGTGCTTCATAGAGCTCGTTTAGGGATTTTTGATGTTGTTGTGTGTGTGTGTGTGCAAATAACAGAAAAATTACTTTAGAAGATAAGTCACATCCCCCAGAGTAGTTAACAGGTATTGAGCTGCCTTAACACTATACACATGCAAGTAAGGTTTTTTTTTTCTTCTTTTTCTTTAACTGTTTCCTGTCATGTTGAAAAGTGACAGTAGTAGCAAGAACATTTTATGCTGAGCTGCATATTTTTGACCTCCCTATGTCTCCTCTACTGGGTCCCTAACCAAACACCTGCACAACATAGATAACTTTGTTTTCTTTTTAACTAGGGCTGCTGCTATCAATTATTCTAATTATTGATTATTCAATAAATTAGATAAAGAAAAAAAAACACTTCACTGCTGTGTATATCTTTGTCTGAGGTGACTGTATAATTTAAAGTGACATTATGTGGTTTGGGGGTGGGCAATAAACCATATGAAATTCTTCTCATCTTATATTCAGAACAATAAGGTTATACCGCCCATCTTAAAAAGAGCTTAAACCACATAGGGCTCAAACACTTCTAAAGGTTGTACATTGTCCTTTCTCCTTTCCTGCAACTAAGCCACACATCACAATAAATTAAAACCAAAAAATAGACAATGACTATGTTTACATGCAGCCAATTTTCGGGTTATGGTCTGGTTACAGGTCACTTTTCGGGTTTCTGAAACATTAGGGATAACCTGTTTACATGAGTGAGCAGAGAGAGTTTCTCCTGTATACATGGAATTGCAATATCCCAATGTAAATGGCGACGCGCGGTTAGCGTCTAGACGTACAAGACGCAATATGCATCATTTTCAGATTCCAAAGACAACAACAACAACAGCATGCTGATAATGAATAGTTTGGGGCAGATAGCGATCGCCTTTGTTTGCGCTTTGATGCTGGTAACGTTACTGACCTCGCTCCAAAAGTATGCTGTGCTGCGTCTCGCCTGATCTCGCCATGTTTACTTCCGGTATACTGCACGTGGATTTTTGTATGTGCCGAGAAGTTTTCTCTACTCAAATGACCAAGATTCCTTGTGAATAGAACATGCGCAGAACACAAATCACAATGGGGATATGCCAATACCGCGTTTATATGACCAAAAATTCGGGTTACGAAAAGGGGTACCCCAGGTTTAATATCCCGTTTTTTAAAATCCGGGATATGAGCATATTTCGCCGGTGTTTACATGGCCGTTCGTGACCAGGTTATTGTCTAATATCCCGGTTTTGAATGGGTTATTGGCTGCATGTAAACGTAGTAAATGTTTCCTTATAGTATGACAATTTCAAAGTTCTTTGGCAAAACAAGCAGTTTCACTTTTTACTGGTGCAAGAGAGTAACAGGAGCAGTCAAGATCTACACTAACCTAACTCTCAAAAGCTGTCGATCATGTCTAAATAGGAAAAATTCTAACGGAGGACATGAAAGTCACTGTGCTAGGCTTGGTTTACATTCTGTCTTAGTGGTTTCTACTGTGTGGAAAGAGGATAAGCATCACCCTTGCTTTATCCTTCAGCAACACTCTATAGAAGAAATAAACATTTGTGTAATCTAGCCTTAGAGGCCTCTGGTTGGAAAAAGGGTGAAGACATGCCATCAAGAAAAGAGGTCATTACAGGAGGCTCCACTCGAAGCTAATAAAAAAAAGTCCATATTTATAGTCATTTCTCTCAAAATTTTAAATATTATAACCTCCGCTTATTCCACATCCTCTCTACAAAAAACACAGTTTTAAAATGATGACCAATTCAGATTCAGGCAAGCATCATATATCCCAAAACAATGCTGTGCCTCTTTCAGGGGATGGGGGAATGAAAGACCTCTCTGTTATACCTGGCAGATGACAGAGGTATGTATGCGAGATATGTCTACTCAGTCAAGTGTAACGCCCAGCACAGCTCTCAATGTAATGCTTATTACAGTGCAACTGTACAAGTAACTTTAAAAAGCAATCAAAATGTAATAAGCATCCCAACCGAAACCACAAAAGGGACAAACATGCAATACAGAAGCACAGCTGGTAATACTTTTACAACTAGTTTAATTGTTAATATTAGATTAATGCATTAAGCATCATTAACAATGAAAAGCAATATACTATTGTTTATTGTTAAATAATAGTATATTGCTTTCCATAGTATATTGGTTGAAATATTCTTAATCTTATCAATCCACAATCTGACTGTGATGCAGCGTGGAATCATGATCACACCACATACATTAATTTACCACAACTGAGCCCGATTTCTCCATTTTTTGTCACCTGATTTGCCCATCAGGCTGTCAGTTGGGGACACTAGTAATATTATTGATTTGACTGCACTGACACTGCTGGATGTATGAGAACAAAACATGAACTGGAATGAGCTCAGACGATGACACCACGGTTTTCTGCGTAGCTATTTGCCAATTATGAAACTGTTATTGAGCTGAACTGAATCAACATTGAACTGAACGCTGAGTGAATAGCAACATTGTCTACTGTAGAGCTGTTTATAGCTGAACTGAACTCAAATCACAATTCATGAACTTTACATAATTATAGAAATGAATTGTTTCAGCACTATTGATAATGAATTATGGCACTATTGTCTTTTTTAGAGCTGCTTTACAAAAGAATTGAAGTTGTTTGCATAATATAATTGCATAAATAAATAAGTAATAAAATAAATTAATGCATTTATAAATTAATTTAAAAATAATAAAAAAAGAAATAAATATTTAAATATATTTGTACTAAATAACATTAAATGATATGAATTAATTACTGTAAAGAGTATTGTTTATTGTTAGTTAATAATACCTGATGCATTTACTAACCTTAACAAATTAAACCATATTATTTTTCTTACCACAGAACATAATTTACAACAATGCTGTGATTACCTGCAGCACTTGGCCTACAGAATATTCAATAAACAGCCCTCTTTCTTGTGTAATGTTGTTTAATTATGTCATGCATGTTTCGCATGTCCTACAACAATCACATTTTTGCCAGCATAAACACACTGACTCGTAACCAAATTCCTGAGAATGTGTATGATGACTAACATAAGACAGCAACAGTGCCTCAAATGGGGCTAAACAAGTCACCATGTTCTCAATCATCTCATTACCAACAGACGGAACACAGCCAAGAATCACATCATGCACATTGTAGTCTATGTAATGCAATAACTTGAACTAATAGGTTCAGTACATGCTCTTCTACATGCTGGGACTTATTGGGTACAGACAGTAAGAAACCACTAGAAAATGCTAAAAAAATGATTTAGATTTCATACAGTAGAAGCTAATCATACACTCCTCCCCTTACAGTATGTAACAAAAAAATGGGAATATACTGCAAAATATAATGAAATATATTATATAAAACATTTCCATATACAGAAAACTACAGCTTATATTTTTCAACATACTGTAATATGCATTGACCATGTATGGCTATATTTTGATATAAAAATATTTCAGAAAGAAAGACAAAAATAGCTTTACATGTAATATTCTATGCACATATATTGCACACACATGTTCCCATATAAATGTGAAATTATGTACACACATATATACTTGTTCACGGAATGAGTTACAGCAGATGTTCACAGTATGCTTTGCTTGTGACTGTTAAAGGACAGTTTCTGGTATGTCTGAGTTTTTGGGGTTACCATTATGCAGAAGAGTAAGAGCTGTGGTAGAGATGTGGTAAGGTTGACGATTGGCCAAATACCATTAAGACTAAATGTTACTTTATTTAAAAAGTAATGGCTGTGTATTCTTCAGCTCAGTGATAAGTCTCTTTACTAAATACTTTTAGTGCATGCAGTTGTGCTTGCACTACTGTACACAACCAGTCCCATGTCTTGTAAACATGAGTAAGTGGATGTTTGTTGGAGTATTTAGTTCATTTTTCCAACACATGGTTGGTACATGGTACCAACAATGAAAGAGAGGGCAGTAAGAGTTAAAAACTGTGAGTCTCTGAAGCTTGACAGTCATGTATACAGTGCAGCTTACAGCTATTCAGCAGGTGACTCTCAACCCCTGAGCCTGGTACTGCAGCTCAGTTCCTGATTACAAGTACATGCAAGTGAAGCTGTAGGAGAAAGAAAGGTTGAGTGAAATGGCGGGAGAGTCAGTGTTTTGGTTAGTGGCAGGAATACATTAGCTTAGCTTCCAGTGCTTTACAAGGAGAACACGAGTACCAAGCCCTCTGGACACATGTCCCAGCGGAGCTAGTGGGATTTAACGGCTTCTAAGAATAAACACAAGTATTACAATAGACTCTTTAGGAATCAAATATGGTGTGGTCACTGATTTACAGATCACGGACACGGAACTTAAACCCAACTGGAAGACTTGTATAATTGGGCTAGTATTAGGGTCATCTGGCCCTGATCTGACTCATTTCTTTCCTGTGAGTAAATGATGAATTGCATGGGATATGAAACCAAATGCAAGAGGCATTTCATTGTATATTTTTAAAAATGCAACTGTGGTGGTGAGATGTTAACAGTGTTCCAGTTGATCCACGTACCGTACAGGACCAGATTCTGTATTGTAAAAGTACTACTATGTCCTCCTCTCTGCTTTTAATTTGAAGTCTGGAAAGCAATTTTGCGGTTGGCTGAAGCATATGGTGTGTGGTCAGCGTGTGGGTTCCACGCTCGGGTGAGAGGAGAAGATTGTGAGATTTATTTCTGCAAAGTTACAACAATAGCGCTGGTATTATATTAGTGCCTGATTTGAGTAGACCAGCATCAGCCACCAGAACATGAGCCATGTATCCCCTGCGGAAGGGTCACACATCACTGGGCCACATGTTAAACATCATGTTGTGGAAATAATGATCTAGTAATAATAATAATAGCAAATTTCACTACTGTTTATTGTTAGTTTAACTGTTAAAAATACAACAGACTTTTCACACTCTTGCTAGTTCCTTGTCTTGGGCTTAAGAGATACACAAAATATCAGGTTATCATATGACTACTGGCCAATACTTTTGTGTTATTTTTATCTCTGATTTGTTAGTTATTTGTATTTTGACCAGGCCATAACTTGAAAGTAGATATGATCATATCTTATTGTTTCCAATTCAAATATACCCATTTTCCACCAAAAAAAAAGGAACTGGTTCAAAACTGGTGCTGGTTCAAAGTTGGTTCAGAGTTGGTACAACTTGCGAACCGCTTCAGAACCTGTTTGTTTTTCCACTGACTAGAGCACCCAGGAGACGAACATCGTTACGTCACTGTGTACGTCACTGTGTACGACGCCACACGTCTTAGCTAGAAACTCTTGCAACTACAACATTACTTTGGATTATCTTGAAACTAATGCTACCAAAAAGGGTTTAAAAACAATTGCAATATGTAAGTCTTTAAATCTTTTCGTTTGATAGTAATCTTTTCTGATAAGTTATGTACCCCTGTCTTGTGTCTTTTTTTCTTTCCATTTATTTGTCTCTATATTGTGAATGTTTTCTTCTTTGCTTATAATGTCTTTAAAGGTGCCATCTGGAACTAAAAATGAAAACATATTCCATTTTCCATAACAGATGGGGGCAGTACACCTCCAGAAAGTGAGTTGTGCCGCGGCTGCCGCGCGATCTCACGTCTTCAAACACAAGCGAGCGTTTGTTTTTGCTCTTTTCTCACGCATATTATTCAAATCATTTGACACGATAGTAAAAGGTTGGAAAACCGCCTGTCTCAGAAACAAGCTGGTCCATTTCGACGATATGGGAAAATAAAAGCCTGGGCTATTGCTTTAAGTTTACGATTATTCATTTTGTTCATATTACACTTTTATTGTTAGTTTGAATTAATTTGAAGGAGAGCATTCACTGATGTTGATCAAGGTCAGCAGCCATTCAGAGCTGCCAACTGGCAAAGGCAAATGACACTTAGCAAACCGCCTCCATGGCCGAAACTGGTATTGCCGACACCTGATGGGCCGGGGCTAGTAATTTAGCATGCTAATTTAGGTTTATATCTCGGCAGCAATATAACTTGTCAGTTTTTTAATGACATCATTGCACTTATTTCTTCTCATTCTTTTGATGTGTGTAGCTCATTTTCTGTATATTTTTACCTCAATTATTACATATGCCACCTTTAATAAAAATCAAATACAAAAATAGAAATGCATGCGTTAACTTCAAGCATAACAATTACAAAGGCGGACTCCATCATGTTTCTGCAAATGTTTCTCCTGGCTTTGCGAATCATTTATTATGATCAGAAAAGATGGTTAGAACACATTTAAACCCACCCCAGCCACCAACGTAAGCATGGCGTGGTAAAAGAATGGTTCTTAGTCCAGCAAAGAGTTGGTGCCGCTTTGGAACCGTTTTTTTTTCTGTTGAAACACAAAGAACTGGTTCGCACGCAGGCACCGGCTCCGAACCGGCTCTCAAAATGCTTTGGTGGAAAATGGGCTATAGTGTACTTCTTTTCTGGAACAGTACAGATTTATTAAAGTTGTGATAAAACCAAAGTAGTGACAGATTTTCTTCTGTATTGTGATGCACATCCAAATGAATCGATTATTGATCTGTCTGTGCCCTATCAATTGTAAAAGTAATATTCCTGATCATTACTTCTCCCACACTTTTTGTAACATAACTGCAGACCACCTTCTATATGCAACTACAAACCTGTTCCTGTTCCAATTACTTAGATTAAACCAAATATAAGCACTGCTCTTTCCCATCATAGCAATTTCACTCAAATAAGGAGTGTAATTAATATCCTTTATATCTGAAATATGTTATCTGCACCACATGCCTTTTCACCTGTGTTCAGACTGTGCTTGACTGCTTGAAGAACTTATAGGTTGCTTTTGCTTGGCTTCTCCCTTATCAATCCCCCTTGTGAGCTAATCTCTCCTCGGAAAGCTCTCCATTTTGTGTTCCTTTCTAGAGATACTGTTACATGCTGCCCAGAAACAACTTGCAGGACCAGGGTGGGGTGGAGAAACAGAGCAGGGCTGATTAGCGCACTTCCGCCCTCCTCAGTATGTGATACATGTGCACTCCGTTTACTCCCTCAGTGTGCATTTTCTGCCATACCACCGGAAGTGTGGAATGAGCGAACAGCCGTAGGAGGAGATGATGTCATTTGGCGGGAATGCAGATGGCCATATTAGTGGAACATGGAGTCGCACAGGGTGGACACAAGCTCTTGTGGACTCATAAAATATATTTTTTGCTAAATGGTTGTTTATGGTATACCTTGCAAAGCAGGCCAATATGCAAAAGCAATGCTTGTAGTATAAATCACCACTGGTCAGTGTAAATAGATCTTGCTCTTATATGTTTTTTTTATATTAGCAAAAGCATCAAATGCCCACACAGTAATAGCACAATACATCTGATGTTTTACTGTTAACACAAAAATCTGTACGAGATCCAATCTGGACATTCAACCTACATTATTGAAAATTACTGTTATTGTCCAGGCTATATCCATTCGGTCAGATATTGCGTGGAAAAACATCCATGCCAGCTATTATCTTGTCTATGCTGGCAAATAAGTTTACTGAAGTGCTTACTGTCATTTAGCAACATAAAGCATGGTCACAGCAAAATCAGAGGGTCTACCATGTGCATAGTAGAGCAATCACCGACAATAATTTTGAGCGGGAATTACGTTTTTTTTTATTGCTCAATGACAACTGGAGCTACATGTACTACATATGACTCTACAGTCTGCACTACCAACAGTCACCTGAGCTAAACAGTTCACATCACCTGCAAAACTCATTCCAAGCAACACATCTCTTAAAACATGGCTCAAAACAGGCTCATTTGGACAAACACTATGCACAACCCTCACTGAGATAACAAACACTGTCACTCAGAACACACTGAGAGTAAAAAAACTAGCATCAAACACACCAATACAGAAAATACAAACTTTTTATCTTTACAGTTTGAACAATTTCAGTGACTTTATACAAAGTAATATTTTCTTAAAAAAAAGAGTGACATTCTTTCACACGAATTATTACATTTTTTAGACCATAACAATACTTTAAGGTAAATAAAATTCGCAGTTTGCTTCAATAGTCTGTTGTAATTTACGGAATTACAGTAATGAGGAAAAAAGGATAGAAACTAAAACTACATAATGTAATTTGAACAAAATAATTTCAGGGGCTAATCCAGCCTCTCTCCCAGCATCAGGCCAAATTTTTCAGCCTTTCAGCTGAAATTGTAATCAGCAGTGTGTGAAAGGCATAAGCCTGAAATCTATTCTGTTTTGAATGTGTGGTTCACAGTTTTGACAGCAGTATGTTAGCATTTAAACAAAGTGCTATAAATCCACAGTGTTGTGCAGGTTGTGGTTAAAGTTGTGGGATAAGTGTGTAGAGTTTCGAAAATTGTGATCAATTAATGCAAAACAAACTAGAGATTGGTCTACATGAACTGCTGCTGTGCAGAGTTTTGCACATGTAGCTCCAGTTGTGCTCAGTGTCGTTTAGCAAATTAAAATTTAATGTAAACACAGATATCGGATATACCAGTCATGTCTAAAATAAATGTAAACTGCGGGGCCAAAAAAAAATTGGACATGGTCAAAAGATTGGATCTTTCCATTAAGACTTGCAGTGTAAACGCAGCCAAACTGAATCGGAAGTATCTACGAGCATTCAATTCATTTCCCACATAAGCCCTCTGTATGTGTACAGTTCCAGTAGATAGTTATCAACTAGACTGAGGGGACTTATCTCAAACGCAATTGTGCTATGATCTTATCTGGCCTACGTGTGTTGTTTATCAATGTTGACATGGAGGCCTGGAGTGGAGAGTGAGGGTTTGGAGTTCCCCTGCACTAAATATCTATTGAAGTAAAACGGCCAAATGTGTGTGTGTTAGTTGGAGATGGGTTGTGTCGAGGAGCTTGATTTGACACAACATTTAGTCTTCGCAGAGAACATGTGCGCACATGTATGCTCCTTCTAGACAACCTCTCAGGTGACCACTGGCCTCAGGGTCATTCTGCGTATCTTCATGCTTCTTTCTTAGAAAAAGACAAGGGGAAGAAAGGGGAAATTTTCTCATGCGCAAGGAAGGGAGAGACGGAGAGACC
Organism: Hybognathus amarus; assembly: GCA_030378365.1. Taxonomy (NCBI): domain Eukaryota; kingdom Metazoa; phylum Chordata; class Actinopteri; order Cypriniformes; family Leuciscidae; genus Hybognathus; species Hybognathus amarus. The sequence goes on from JAQIUQ010003268.1 coordinate 96,297, forward strand.
CCCACACAGCAAGCTAGTATGGAAGACAGCACAAAAGAGTGAGTGAGAAAGGGAGAGCTGACAGAATCTTTTCCTCAGAGGAGAGAAGTGATAGGCCCTGTGTTTACACAGGTGTTTTACGAGCCTGGCAGGTTGAGCCGCGCGTTTCGTAGCATCTTACTATAAATACTGCAGTGCAAAGACATGTGCTGCAGATCCAAACCACAAAACACACATCTTAAATGTTCAGAAACTGAATCTGTTTGACTTTAAAATGGAAAAATAATGACCTCTGAAAACAAAATGGCTATTGTTATTGGGCGTATGACACCTCTAACAATCTTTTTATTGTAGTTGAGAGTGTACATTGTACAATCACCTAAAAGAAAAGATGGGGCACTTTTATATTCTTAGACTAAGGCTAAGACAAAAGTAAATTAGAATGTCTGAATGCACTGTTATCTGTTATTTTAACTCTTTAGATGACAAAACCAACACAACCAAAGCTTTATAATCTCATAACACACCATTATGACTCTCTTAATATATGGCATATTTGATGTTACCAGAACCTGTTTACACAATATACTGTATGTACTGCTTATAAATCGTGTTAGCGGTCTGTCAATCTAATCAGAGGTGTTTGAGATAGATACAGTGAAAAAAAACTCTGTGCTAATATATGTGTGGTCCAGGGTTTCCGTTGTCCGGTAATTACCGGACATTGGGCGGAAAAAAATTAAATGTTAGACAAACAAATCTCTCCAGTCAATTTGTCTGATTAAAATTGCGTAATAATCCTGCCACTGTAACACAATATGAATTTGAGAATAAGCCTCAAATCAAAATGTATAAAGCAAAAATACACCGACCTTTGGCTAGTATGTTATAAAGGAACAAGCTCTACCGTTTGAACAACATCGCATGCTGCCTTTCAAATAAAGCGCACGCCTAAAACGGCTGTAATATAGACCTAAACAACGAACGATTGAGTAACATGTTTAAAAATATGGCCAGGCCCAGGCAGGCTAACCTTAAAAGCTTTTTTCAGAGGCCAGACGAGACAGACGATAGTGAATCAGGAACATCTCATTATATAGACCAGTGGTTCTAATCCGCTGCACTCGTAGGCGTATGTTCAGTGGTTACAACCTATATCAAGCATGGGACACGTTTGTGTGCATTTTACTTTGTGATTTCACCGGAATGAATAGAGTCTCCGCAACGGCGATAGATTGAAAGTGCGTCCGAGTGAAGATTGCATGCAACTAATAGCAGTGGACATGAACGCTCCGCTTGATTTTAAAAACAACAGGTTCAAAAAGATGCGTGTATGTGAAACCATAGTAAAAAACAATTGGTGTTGATTGTACGCCAATCGGACGTTGATTTTTTTTTCGGTCTATTTGAAAGGCAGGCTAATTATAACATACGGCCTGATTATGTCATTTTTAAGCTACATGGCCTGCCTCCAGTTTTCCTCAACTTGTCTAATTAAGAGGCAATATTTGACTGGCATATCATCAAAATGTCCATAAAACGAAACCTTTGTAAACCACCATTTTTTTTAGCGGGAACTCTGGTGTGGTCACTGTGGTGTGTGTGGGGCTTGAGGTCAGACTGAAGGAGCGTTATCTTGGCAGTCAGGGTTTGTAATCAGGGTTGATAGGGAGGGGATGAGTGGAAATCATCCAATCAGCTGCCTTCACTGCTCAGTTAAAGCAGATTGCTCCAAAAACTTTAAGCTCCAAGCCACTATGAAACCCACTCTACAAACAACCATTGAGAGGGCTCTGAAAATGATTTACATTGATACTTAATACTAGGGCTGTTAAAGGTACATGTATTCATCTCAAATCATATGGTATTCGCTGCATCCAGAAGGCGCAGTGTAACACTGTTTTCTACCAGTAGAAAGCTCTAAAGAAGGAAAAACTAGCCGATCAATCTATCTCCTAACATCTCTCAACCAGTGTTTCAACTGCAGAAAGTTATCAATAAAACAGCTTGAGAAAAATTTCTCATGTAGCATTACATTTACCTAGGGGATTAGAGTGGACAGCAGGTTAGATCGCAAGATAAATTAACTCTAAAGAGGAGCATTTTGTATATATGCACTATTTTAGCCTATTCATTATATTATAACCAGTTAGTAAGTTAGTCTTGATTATTTAATGTATGCTTAAATAAATTTGTCATGAAAACAAGTTATGACAGGCACTGTGTAAATGATTATATATCAAAAATGTATTAGAGTATAAAATTTACTTTATAATTAGGTTTAGAAGTTAATACAAACCTTGACTTATGTGCAATTTACAAAAAAAATCTAAATCATTTAAAAAAAAATTTCTAAAGTAACAACATATAATAAATAGCAACTGAATTTAATATTTTGGGCTCTGCTGTTAATTGTAACCTTTAATATTATAGTAATGTGTAAGTAAGGGTTGCCTATATAGTTTACAGCATTAGCGAAGATAAGATTAAGTATAATAGATTGTATTTAAACACAGAGACACATTTGTTTAATACAAAAAAAAACTGTTACATTACACCCAACTTAATACTCTAGTGATTCTATGGTCCATCTCTCGCCACAAGCAAGAGACTGTCCTTGAAGCCAGGTCACCAGGTCTTTCCACAAAAACCTCCTCATTACATGGCTTGGGACTCACACACACATTCACACCTACAGACTATTTTTAGTGTCTCCAATTCACCTATACAGCATGTTTTTGAATTGTGGGTAAAACCTGAGCACCAGGAGGAAACCCACACAGACACAGGGAGAAACATGCAAACAGACAAAAAGGCCTCCAGGCTCAGCACACACACAATATAATTACATTTAAATATTATTATTAACAATTGAATGTATTCTATTTATATTTACATATTTAATTGTATATTAATTATATAAAATGTTGCATTATTAAAAAGACATTACTAAAACTAAAATATCCCAAGTGAATAGGGGTTAACCAGCCTGGTCAACAAAAGTTGTGCTCCACTGGTTGACAGCAAAGCTCCCTTTTTAGCACTGAATTTCAGAGGAATTTCAAAGGCTTCCCGCCATTTTGCAGGCATGGCATTTAGCGTCAGCAGCTCACCTCACAGCCAGAGGAATGCAGCTGTGGCTTCACCCACCGTATGATTCTGCTGCGTCTGCGAGACGAACTGAAGGCACATAGTGGCAGCGAGCATGTTTACCTCAACAGCAAGCCAAAACTACAACTGTGAGTAAACTCACTGAGGTAATTGTTCTAAACAATTTGCACTGACATAGATTACAACAAAATAAAGCATCAATGCCAAGCCAAACACATCCTTTAGACTTGAGCTGGAGTTTGTGTGTAAAAAACAACAACATTTGGAACAAAGTTATAAATGTCAACTAATAAACTTGTCACTGTTCTCTTATATACAAGATATAACAGTGTGTGTGTGTGTGTGTGTGTGTAAATGATACAAGCAATGGTAGTTGGTTGGTAGAGTCTTCTAAGGTAAAATGAAAAGATTTTAGGTCACTACAGCTAAGATGTTTGAGCAGCTCATGCAATTCCTTGGTGGAAAGAGCATCAGAGGCCCCAAGCAGGGTGAATGTGTCCTGTAAAACCTAAACAAGCCTAGGCTCACACACACAGTCATAACACACACTCCATAAATACACATAGAACAGCCCTTATAGTTTGTATCTTAACTGCACAGAGCTTTACCTTACTCAAACACACTGCAAATACAATTATAACACTCCCACAGGCAGTCGGAGACTAGTACAAGATGACTGAAGACTGAAACCAATAAATACACTAAAAACAGAGCTAAGTTTCCAAGTTTCCTTTGGTCTTGTAACACAACTGCAAAGAGTTGGCACTGGTAGTGACCGCCACATTTAAATAACACTAGGGCTGGGTATCGATACAGATTCCCTGAATTGATTAGATTCTAATTCACAACTGATTCAATTGATTCTTTTCAATTATGAGCAGTTCTTTCTCTGCTCAATCTGTAAAAAATAAAATAAATACAGGGCAATGATTTCAGACTGATTCAAACCTGAAATTCCTCTACAAGCTACACTGCTTATGCAGGATTTTTTCGATTCACTAAAAGAACTGCTCAAAAGAATAATTTGTGAATTAAACCATTTTGGTCTCGTTGTTTTTTGTGTGTGCATTCCCAAAAGACATATCTCTGTTTGTATCCCTGTGTTGACTAATTTAAATGGAATCACAGTTGGATCACAGATCTACAAATTTGAAATGCATTTTCTGTCCCTCTCTTTCATTCTCAATCCTCTTTAGTCGCTCTGCACACCTATAAGTACCGGCAGGCCGACAGACAAGTGCCTGGCACTCGAGCTGTTTCAGATACACACACCCACACACAGACAGACTGTAAACAGTCTTTAAGGGGACATGAGGCCCTATACAAACACAGCGAGCCTCTATTGAGCTCTCTATTGAGACGACTACTGAACAATAGCAGGCCAGAATGTCCAGCCGCAGATGTGTGTGTGTTTCTTGCAGACAGTGTGAGTAAAATCCAATTATCAAGGCTACGGCATTAACATTCCTGCAGTCTGGCAGGTGACGGCAGAGCCTTTTCAGGCACTGAGGGCCTGCTACACCCTGACAAAGGCCGGCGATGAAGATGTATAGATGCAGTGCGGAGGTCCCGCAGGGGTGCTCTCACAAACACAAGGCCATTGTTAAGGAATTCATAGCTTTTGTTGGTGGAGTAAAACAAGACTGTCTGTGTCATTTGACTACATGACAGCTTAGGGTGAGAGATGGAGTTTCCCTGTGGAGACACCGTGGACCAGACGGGGAGGACGTTTAGTACCTGGGAAGTCAAATTCCATTACAAAATTAACTACTGCCAACCCGTAGGGGGAAATTACAAAATGGGATCTTTAACTTAAAGTCCCCCTGTAGTCAATAATTTATCCTTAACTCATCTTTGAGCACCAAAATTACACATTTAAAGTTTTATCTTGTGATTTTTTATTTTTATTTATTTATTTATTTATTAAATAGCTTCAATGTAACTCTACTCTTACACCCTTGCTTCATTTCAGTAAACCGGATCATGAATATGCGAATTAGCCCTGCCTCCACTCACTCAAACCAGCTCAGAAATCCTGATCCACTCAGTCAACTTTACTGTAGTAAATGCTGCACAGTGGCAATTGGAACTACTAGTTTAATTAAGCCATGTTTAAACCAGAAACTGATTCAGGAAGAAGAAGTGGAAGAGTTGATTATACAGTCTCGTATACAAGTTGATGTATCTGAATGGTAATGCGTCTTATATATCAAACAAAACTATGTTCCCGATTTTACCGTTTCAGAGTCAGACAGCTGCCTTCTAAAAATCAGCATCCAAAACGGTTTGAAAAATGTGTTAACCGTCAGTGGAGAAAGGCATATAGTTCATCATAAACATAGTAATATACTGTACATGATAATTCATAATATTGCTAAATATAGAACACATCTGGTTGAATTTTTGTTAAATTAAATAAAATAAAAAAATTATATATCACAAACTGTGCTCAGATTTACCAAGCTAATGCCTGCAATAAAAATTCAGATTTCAGTATAGAATCAAAGATTTTAACAACAAAACCAAATTATCGGAACATTCTACTCAAATTAATTAAAATGCATAATATAAGTTATAGACTGATTTTTTTATTTATTTTTATTTTTATTACTGATATTAGTCAATTTCCAATATTTTTTTCACCTATATTACCTTTACCATTTTCTAATGCAAACTTAAAAGTTTATCATTATAAACATACTGTATAGTGCATTATAAAGTTGTAATGTGTAAATTCACTTGTAACATTTATAAGACTGATTTTATGTTTAGTGCAATATAATTAATTAATTTAGAATAAATACTACAAAACTTTAATATTAATTTATCAGTTATTGGCTTAATAACATTTTTAAGTTTCATTAAAATAATTGTCTCAGTTGTAATTACTTTTGATTTCTATATCACAGAACATAGTGAACGTGATTTCACCAAGTACCACATGACCAACATCTTTGTTGATCCTTGGATCAACTTTCAGGGACTTTGAGGGACAAGTTTAAAGTTTATGTGGAGTTTAGCTTAGAATCAGGGTGAAGTACTTAAACATCAGTGTTATTCACCTATCATTACCCTCTGATTTTAGGGAAGTTATGGGTAGGGTTAGGTTTAGGGATAGAGATTGGGTAAGTACTACATTTTTGGGACAGGAATGTTGTTCCAGAATCAACAAAATCACGGTGACTCACAGAACACACAATAAATTAAACATAAGCATAATATTTTCTGAGCTTTGAAAAATATTTCCCAGCCCAGAGAAACGTTTTAGATTTTATTAAAAATTTCATAAAATGTCATGTTCCCTATATGGTGGACATTAAGTTTAGTGGGCTGTGTGACTAACTGTGGATTATACTGAGGTTGTCAGAGTGGGTGTGCATGACTAAGGGTGTCACATGCAACATGTCAGTCTGTGTCCTGCCCTGAACTCAAGTATATATAAACACACTGTATATATAAACAGAAACAGACTCTCTATCAGCATGCTTAATATTTTAAAGAGATTTTGTGTTACACATGCAAGCAATGCCATAACTGTTCTGTTCTGTGATTTAGCAGTCACTGACACAGCCTCAAACTCACACATTTACACAGACACACACTCACACAGACACACAGACACACTCTTTCAGGGCTGATCTGATCTCCTGGGAGATGCCGGACAAGCACAGTAGCAGAATGATTGGCGGTGGCCCTTTGTACTTTGTGAATCCGCAGGTGCAGCGGGATCCCTTACTGAGAAGAGCGAGTGTGTGTGTGTCGTCACAAAGCCCTGTGCTGTTCTGCTTTCTGCACGCACACATAAGCTCATTTAAGATGAGATCCTCCTTTAAGAGCACCAGCCTTACCAGCTTCCAGCCAAACCGCAGCATTAAGCAGAGCTGACTGTCCAAATCCCACAAGATAACACGAGTGAAAGAGAGAAACAACAAGTGCGAGAGCTTTCCTCACAATGCTGAGGACTAGAAGTTGCACTGAATCAGCACTGCTCTCTTGAAAGGTGACTAAAATAAAAATGGATGCAAGGATATCCTTGTGTAAATGTTATTCAAAACCTTTAACTTTGTCTAATTCACTTCAATTCAATGGGATCACTTTTCAAAACACAAGCCAAAATAGATTTGTATGCTTTCTAGAGAAAATGTTAGTGGTGTTTAGATAAAATGTAAGTGGTGTTTGCCTGTGTAATATTCGCCGCCACAGGTTATCTTAGGTGGTTTCCAGGGCAGTGCTATGTGGTTGCTAAGGTGTGTAAGGAGTGTCCTTTAATGCATTGCTAAGGAGTTGCTAAGGGATTGTCTTACTAGTCAATCCCAAAGAAAAGTAGCAAACCTCTCCTTAATCAATGATACATACGTTTTGGAGAGTAATTCATGTGTGACACACATAATGCTGCATAATGTATATGAAAACGTTTATTACTTATCATCATACACCAAGCAGCGCTACGCTTATAAACCGGAATTATACAGAGGTAAGAGGAACCTGTAATGCCATTTCAAAACTTTTATGATGGCAGTCGGGTCAGATTCTAGGAATAAATTCAGTATGAACCCAATTCAATATTTATATTTTTCTTTCAATATTTCCAGCTTCACGCCAAACAAGTGAGCTTCCTGTCCCTGAGACTTCAGTGTCTTTTCCCTGCTGGCACATCTCTGTTCTCTCTTTTTTTATCCGTCTTCAGTGTGTTCCGTCTCTGGCCTGTGTTAACATGTTTACAAATTACATTTGCGGAAATCATTGCAATTATGCAAGTCCAGAATCAGAGGATCAGCCAAAATAAACCCAAAAAAAAGCTATCATGTGTTTGGAGCAAAATCCGGGTTCCGATTGGGGCCGCTGGACTGGTGAATCTCTTACTTTTCACACTTTCATTTAAATGTTTAACCCTTAGGTCATTCTAAACCCTGGGTAAATGGAATCGTCAGTTATCTGGCTTCATGTTTCACACTGCTCATAATTTACCCGGGGTTAAAGGGTTCATTCACCCGAAAATGAAAATTCTGTCACTAATTACTTCGCCCTTATGTTGTTCCAACCCCAGTAAGATCTTCGTTCATCTTCAAACACAAATTAAGAATATTTTGAAATCTGAGAGCTTCCTCACTCCTCCATACTAGTTCATAGGCTTCTTGAGAGAATTGAAGCTTGCTGGCCTCAGAAAAGTCATTGAGGACGTTCGTTAAAATAGTCCAAGTGACTACAGTGGCTCAATCTTAAGTTTATCGAACGATGAGAGAACTTTTTGTGCGAAAACAAACAGAATAGTTGAAGTAGTGAAGTCATTATTTTTGTGTTTGTTTTGCACACCAAAGAGTACTCTGATTCCCGTTGGATAAAGTTAAGGGTGAGCCACTGTAGTCACTTGGACTATTCCAAATATTTAATAACTTTAGAGAGCCGGCAAGTGTCAACTCCTCAAGAAGCTATGGAGCTAGTCTGGAGATGATCTCCAGCTTCTCAGATGTCATCAGAAATATCTTAATTTGCAGTTTTTCCGAAGATGAACAAAGGTCTTAGAGGTTGGAACAACATGGTAAGTAAATGCTGACAGGAATTCATGGTCACACTTCTTTTACAGTATAGTACTTACAGTGTACTTATAGTGTACTTACCTAGAAAGTACTGGCTAAAATAAGGCTAAGTACATGGAACAGGGGTAGGTTTAGGGGTAGGTTCAGGGTTAGTACTAGTTATTACCCAGTAATTGTAGTTACTAAAATAAGTACATAGTATTTACATGGGTAACTGGACTGTAAAAGGAAGCATTACCCAGAATTTTCATTTTTCTGAAAGAGCTTATCAGAAAGAGCTTATCAATACAATCACTGTGCCGTAGTATGCATCAGATCGCATTACAGTGGAGAATTCAAACATCACGAAAGACTGTTCCTTTAGCTCTGCTTGTTCAGCGTTGCGATGTAGATGAGGACACTGATACAGCGGTGTGTCTGATACATGAATGCACTAGACACGATGGATTATTCTGAGACACAGAAGATGAAGGCCGAAAAATAGAAGAACTAAAGAAACTGTTCTGTGTTAAACTGAAGTGTGTCGTTTGTTTGAGAGACTGTAGTGCTCTTAAATGTAATGAAAATATAAGACCTTTTAAATGTTATTCCGTGTTTCTCCCTTGTTTTGGGAGTTAGTTGTCTTGTTATATTTTTAAAATGTATCAAGGTGCACTCAACTTTGTGTTGTCTGTCTTGTTTTGTTTTCTCTGTGGTCATATTTTAATAATGTCTGTATAATGAGAGTGTTGCAGGTCTGCGTTTTATTGGTTATCGTCTCTCCTTTTTCCAGCTTCTACAAAGCTGTACAGAACCCATTTCTGCAAACCTTTTTAACCCAGTATGTGAATGGCCAGGCTAAAACAGGATGGGTTTCATGACACTTTAATGTCAGTTCTGAGGAAACGGCAGCAAAAAAAATTAAGTTACATCTAACTGGTAAGTTGTCTCTACAATGAGAAATGTTCATAACCACAATACCATGCATTAAAATGTGACCCATCAAATAAGGCTGGTGTTTATCCTAATCCTTTAACATGAAGGATAATGTTTTAATCTGTAAAACACGCTTGACATGAAAGCTTAAAGTATGTGTGTGTGTGTGTGTGTGTGTGTGTGTGTGTGTGTGGGTTAGCATGGGGCTGGTCATTACTCTTGCCAGTTCTGGTTACATCTTCCCCACACTCTTACAAACCTTCCCTCTCACTTCAATAACTCTGTGGCTTTGTCCACAGCCAGAGGGACTGAGCTTAATTATTCTTGGATTCAGCATTAGGAAAAAAAGTCCACCCTTTTCTCATTCAGTTTTTCAGTTCATGCGCTCTGATACTACTTCAGCCATTTCAAGCCTGGTATAGTGGAACACCTTTTCCTTATAATCGGTCCGTCATTCATTTTCTATTCCATATTTAATGCCACGATATACTTCTGACCAACTTTCCATGCCTGATTGTCCAAAATAAAAGGTCTCAACAAAACAGGGTCCCTCTTATTCTATAGTTTCAAAATGGCTCAATTCCAAAACATAACTCTCATTTAGGATCCATTTCAGTTGTGATGCTCCCTTAGAAGTAAGCAAGGCAAAACTGAAATGGATTCTAACTACTGTAAGTAAAAGTTATGTTTTGGAATAGTCCATTTTATTAGATACAACTATTTTATCACTATTTTTGGCATTTAATTAAATGTTTTTATATATAATCCCATATGCCATCTTGAATTAATGTTTGCTTATCACTATGATTGTTGATCCTGATTGTGAAATGGTAAGACACTGGTCTCTGGTTTGTTGAGTTGAGTTGAGCCGACAGTGACCACCGCAACATACACTTCATCATTACAAACCCAGTGGGAATGTAGACCCTGACAAGCCACTTCCCGCCACACGTACACACAAGCAAACTCCAGCAGCTGTGTAAGTGTGCGTGCATGCACAAGCGTCTTTTGGCTACATATAGTGACCTAAATACCTTAACTATTTCTATTCATAAACACTGTACATCTGTGAATGCTATATGCACAAAAGCACACTCATCTTGACCTACACAAACCCACATTTGATTGACCTGGTCACGCCAAGCTAACGTCAGCTCAATAAAAACACATCAAGCACTTTAAGACATTTCTCCACACATACACATGCGGAGATTTGCTAGGCCGGCGGGAGTAGAGGCAGGTTGGCGAGCTGTGGATTACAGTCTGACAGTGGCCCATTGTTAATTGAATGCCATGTGTGAAAGCTACAGAGAGATTAGTTTGTACAGCTGCTGCCATTTGTCATAACTGCCCTTAACAAGACACACATGGTGGGTTTTGGTTCAAGTCATAAGAGTCCTGCCTTCTCCCTAGTTCACTGCCCAATATCTTCAGCATAAGCTCATGAAGATGTACCCAATACCAAAACACATGATTGTCCTTGAAAAACGATTGTTGCTTTACACTTTGTTGCTGGGTTTAAATAATCAACTTACGTGAATAATTTATTGACAACCACCCTGATTAGGCTGGTTAGGATTCACCCTGACACTGATAGATAGACATGAGATGTGCTTGTGTTATTATTCCCACATTGTAAAAAATATTTTCATGATTTGTAATCACAACATTTTTTTCTTTTGTCAAATCAACTTAAATAATTTATGTGGTTCAGATAACATTATATTTTTGAGTTTCTGATGATTAAATCAATCTGCTTCATTGTATTAACTCAATTTTTCCATTTCAATGAACTTAAAAAATGAAGTAACCTGGTTGCCTTAAAATTTTAAGTTAAACCAACAATATTTTTTTTACAGTGCATGAATAATCTCCCTTCATTATACACAAAAATGCATTATTAAGAAACTGAAATTTAGCAATCCTGCATTTGCCAATGTAAGGGAAAGGCTAAATATGATACATCCTCTCTGGAGAACAATGGTCAACTTTCCTCTAATCCTTCTTAACGCAGAATTAAAAGTTCAAGTCTGTGTCTAAGCAAAGGTGGCATTGTTCTGGTGCTACGGAAAAGACACTACAAAACATTGTAATGCAGCTCCACTGATGGCAAATGATATGAGCTGGAGGAAAATTCCAGCTGGCAGTTATGGATTAGGGATGTTTTCAGTTTCAGGGGTAAATGTGGTCAAGTGGGTATCACAAAACAATGGCCACAGTGAAGCCAGGAGCTCGTTCCAACCCAGCAAGTAAAAAAAGCCTACTTTGACCAACAAAGTGTCCCTTTCCTTGCCTTTTTGTCACACGTCACCACAATCTGTTCATTTTTAACCGTTCGTACATTGCCACACTGACCATGGGTGAAAAGTAAAAGTGCAATGTGTACACTTTTTGACCAAGCACAGCTGTAGCAATGTGCATTCTCTATGCATAGAAAACTTTATTGGACCGCATAATTACTTTATTATTTTGGGGAAAAGGATAGTGTGGGTTAAGGGCCTATGCACATGTAACATCCTTAATTACAAACTTCCACGGCTGACCTCGGGAACCAAATCTGAAGTACTTGCATACAAAAATATACTGGCAGTACTGACAAATGCCATGGACGGAGCTGCGGTTATCAAAGCTGTATGCCTGATTTTGTCTAAGTGCAGGCTTTAGAGAACTGAAGTGTGGGGCGAGCGTGTGTGTTTCTGCATGTGTGTGTGAGTGTATGTGTGTGGGTGGGTGCATGTTCTACAAAAGTCAGAGAGGCACATCGGGGGAGAAGGAGAGAGAAAAAAACAGCAGCTAGATTCCTGGGCCAGCAGAAAGGCAGGCCAATTTGAGAAAAATTCCAGTAATCCGGAGCCAATGCGTATATCCTTTCAGTGCAGGCTCTCATAATGAGGCACATACGTAGCTGTTAAAGCCCTGTATTCATTAGCGGCCCCGTTACCGGCAGAGTGCGTTTAATCACCGCAGCCCAACTGCTAGTTCCGCAGCTCTCTGAGTTTAACACACCAACTTCCCAGAACCCTCAGACCTGAACTGTCACCGGATAGGGCAAATTACAGGAACAGACTTCTTCTGAAACGAAGAGCTGAAAGCAGCAACAAGTTCACTATCAGTGACAGGTGGATCCACACTGAGGAATGAGGATATCAAAAATAGCAGTATTTCATTGACGAGTCGAAGACTTTTAAACCAAGATAAATTATGGAAAGTCTTTCTACAATCAAAATATGAAAACTGTAGTACAGTTTTAAAACAAATAGCCTCAAAGACCTATTACATTGAAACTCACTCATTGCTCTTAATTTAATATTTCACCTATACAGTATGTTTCACCTATAAGTTTTAAGAATTGTGAAATCTCACTTGTATTAGTTTTGACAGTTGAAAAAGTGGTATCATGCAAACACTAATAAACAAACTACTAGTCTCTGTTTAATTTTACTTAAATTACTTTTATCACAAACCAAGTAATAAAGTTACTCACTAATCTAATATGACTCTTTAGAATATATCTCTGCTCATCTTTGTAGATTAACAAAGTGTGGTGTATATTTGCTCAGTGGGTGGATTACTAGTGAAATTTAAGAAACTGGTAACTCCCAAACCCCCATAAAGATTCCCTTAAAAAATAGTCTTTGTGGTATCTGAACTCACTAGCTATATTTTTAACTGATTAGACAACTTTGTTATCTGTACTATCAGGTCTATCAACTATAATTAAAATAATTCAACTCACTCTTCTTGTTCTCTCCTGCTCTTTCTTTCTTTTTTACCGAAATCTGCCCTTATACAATGAAGCCGTGTGAAAACAGGATGCTATTATCACTGGGGGAAAGCGACTGGAGAAGTATGTTTTGACATCTGTCGTTCCCATGATTGCCGCAGGTTAGTTTTTATGTTGACCCACCACACAGGATGTCCATACAGTATTCACTGGTCACTCAGCTACAGAGAAATAGTACTTGAGGGACTAGAACTAAATGCAGATCTAGACAGAAGCGAACTTATTGTTGCAAACTTATTCATAGGTTGGTAAAGTGTTGCTCTAGACTCTAGAACGAAGCTTGACATAGCTTGTGACTCTTCTTCAAAGTAAGTAGATGCAGTTTTTTTACCTGTTTACCACCATTCCGGTTACAACTGTCAGCTTCATTGAATACTAAAATAATTCTAAAGGTAGGCGTGACTGATAGGCTTCATTAAAGAAGCAGTTTCCTCTAAGAAACCAATCACTTCTAAGACTAGACAAAATGTCTTAAAGGAAAAGTTAGGGCAGATGAAAGAGCGTGTGACATGTTGCACTATAGATGATGCTTCTGCAGAAACTTAACCCCATACAAAGTCATTCATAATGTGTTTTACGTCTTGGGGGTCATCTTTGTGACAGACTTGACCCCATTGTTGCTTCCCAACCCTTCCACACTGTTACCTCTGGGTTGTCTGTCTCAGCAACGGGAGGTACTGTAGCAGACAACACAAAAGAAGAGACGGCCATCACTCTGAATCCTGTCTGCCATGAAAAGACTTTAACTGTGGGCCGAGGGGGAGAAGTCACTGTCTCCCATGGCAACCTCCTCGATTGTCTCTGGCCTTCTCTGCCAGCTATTCATCGGACCGGTCCGCCTAATGAAGGACGCCCATCAGCATAGAGATGTGAAAGACACTGACTGTCCCACCACGGAGGAATCCAGACTCTCTCTCTCCACGTCTGTCTTGTGCCCTCTTCAGCTCCCCAGGTCTCAATATGGGTTTCTCAGCTACCTTAACCCTAAGCCCCCTCTGTCTTTCCCTTTTGTCTTCTTCTCTCTGGATGATCTCCATTGACATAGATGCATGATTAGCACGTTCGCTTGATGGCATAGAGAAGAAGAGGCCATTATAGGGTGGTGCTGGTCCAGTCTGGGGGAAAGACCCAGACACCCATTCAGTGAGATACTGTAAGGGAGGATTGAAGCCATCCTTCTTCATTTTGAGGGAAGGAGAGGTCGAAGCTGGTCCTCTTGTAAGAGGGCCCCAGGGATCACCAATGCATTATGGGTTCTCACAAAGTCTCCGTCTACACCAATGATGTGAGGTTGTGTGGAAGCAGCTTTGAGTAACACAAGATAAGTCTTTAGAAAGAAAAAAAAAAGCCAAGAGGCAAAGCAGGAAAGTCTGTGACCCCTGCAAAGAGAGTTCATTTTCCAACATACTTTCCCATTTTTTCATGATAGTAGACTCTGGCATTTAAGTCAACATTCATGATAGGCTGAGCTCCCACCACTTTTGATATAACATTCCAAAGGGAATATCCCTTCTCCCGACCACACACTCAGAAACCCACTCAAACACGGGGTGAAGCAGCACCCACACTGCAGCACAGACCCATTCACGCTCACTCATAACTACAAACATTTATGTACACATTACAGTGTGCGAAAGAAGGCGAGGGAGGTTGTAGTGTGCTTGAGCCTGAGGGTATTCAGTCAACAAAGAGTCCCGGAGATAGCGTACACAAACACACTCTCCAACACATACATAAACTCATGAGGCCTGTTTATAAAATCTAGAATGTGGCACCTAAGAGGGAAATTGTGTGGTGTAAAAGCAATGGACAGCAAAATAAAATAAAAGAAAGAATGCAAATTTCAATATTTCTTTTTGAGAACTTTTTTGCTCACAAGCAAGAAAACAAGCAAGAACAAAAAAGACATTCTTCGAAAGAAAGAAAGAAGAAAGAAAGACAGAAGAAGAAAGAAAGAAAGAAAGAAAGAAAGAAAGAAAGAAAGAAAGAAAGAAAGAAAGAAAGAAAGAAAGAAAGAAAGAAAGAAAGAAAGAAAGAAAGAAAGAAAGAAAGAAAGAAAGAAAGAAAGAAAGAAAGAAAGAAAGAAAGAAAGAAAGAAAGAAAGAAAGAAAGAGAAGAAAGAAAGAAAGAAAGAAAGAAAGAAAGAATCAACAGGCAACAAGGTAGAAGAGAAACAAAGTGCAGAATGTAAGACAGCACGACAGAAAGTAGAGAGGGAGAGAGAAACAAATGAAAGGGTGGGGGAGATTTCCTTTGCGGCAGCATGTGGAGTAACAGTACACCACTGAATTGAACCAACAGCGGGCTAAGAGGAGAGACTGAGGACAGGGGTGGGGGGGATGGATAAGGGAGGCCAGAGAGCTGGAGGGAGCTCTAAATGGATTAGACTAAGGGAATGTGTTCGATAGGTTATGGCTTTTGCATGAGCTAGTCACCGCGGGCCATGCAGAATACTAATCAGTACTGCAGCCTCTGCTTCAGAGACCTCACTGCATGCTCAGCATAAATGCACTGCGACCTCATCCCACTCTCCGCTCCAGCTCAGGAGATCACAGACGCATCTGTAGATTTGTACGGCAAATTTGTCCGCAGTATTGCTGTGGATCTGAATGTTTTCCAGTGACATTCCTGTTAGGCTTACATCATAAACTGATCCAGTGGGATGCGATCAGATGGCCTTGTACCATTGGGCTGCTTGGAGTAGAAGGGATCATGTTCCTCCACAGAAAACCAAATGGATGGAGGTTAAATAAGGCCAGCGTATGACTGTCTTTACCTCTGCTCTGGTATTCCACCGACTGCACAAACTGCTCTACGTATATGCCACCATAAAAATTGCAGCTTAAATACTATCAAATGCATTAGTAGCTAAAGCAAAGGGTGTTCCTGGAATAAAAACTGTCTAATATGCCTTTTAGTAGCGATTTTCTTTTAAAAGCTAAAACAAACAGAGATGCAAAGAAAAGTTTGAATGTGTGTTTAGTCAATCAGTCTCTTTAATCGGAGGAAACTCAGCAGAAAAGCACTCACAACACCCACAGGCCACTAAGATTATCGTCTAGATTGAAGTCGTAGTGGCAAATCCTTTCACTGCTCCTCCGCCGCCCCCCTCCTTCATTTTCTTTCCCTCTTTATGTTTAATGTGGCGGTACACCAGTGTACTAAAACATCAAACAGAAGCTATTGCCTTTCATTTCCACAACTGAAACCAAGTCGTGCGTTGTAGTTCTTTTTTGAAAGCAAAGCACCAACAAATGCGTGGTTCAAGAAGAGACCAGAGAGCAAGGGAAAATGAACCATCTGTACTGATTTTTGGGAGCGAGTCAGTAGCTGCGGGCCATCAAGTGGATGTGCTGAACACTTTATGTCTCTCTCCAAAGGACAAACTCATGACTGCCTCCGCCACAAAGGCTCGCTGGAAACAATTAGCAAATAAATAAATAAATGACTAAACAAAAACAAATGCTGTGGCCCTGTTGCATTCCATGCACTTGTAAATTCAGTTTTCCTTCAAGTTTCTGTTATGGTCCCAAATTGTGAATGGGGTTGTGTGTGTTTTGCCCCAGCCAGCTGTCCTTTTAATTCACATTAATACAGCACACTGGAGTTTATATCGCATCAGTAAACGCTCTCAGTGAGGACAATGTGTCCGTCCCATAAAGGAAAATCACAAGGGTTTGGAAATGCAAAGCTTCGTACAGAAAACAAAAGTTGAGAATAGGGATGATGATCGTAAAAGAAATTAATAGTCTCAGTTAATTGATGATTAATTTCATCTGTCAAATTGTGAGAATTTAATTTATTTTTAATTAATTTCATAAAAGGTGTGTTTATACAGACAATTCACAGTCTTTTTAGATGTGGCATAAATACAAACCAATTACAGGCCTTAACTAATACTAAAACAAAAATGTGGTAAACTATTTTTAACTTATTCTTTAAAAAATATATTTTATTAAAGGGATAGTTCGGCCAAATATGATATTTAACACATGCATTACTCACCCTCAAGCCGTTCAAGATGCATATGTCAATCTAGTTTCAATCGCCGTACGTTCACGGGTGATGGAAGTCGGGCGTACATAGCGTAGGAACCGTCGTGACGTCGCAACGTTTCCTACGCTACGTCCTACCTCGTACGCCGACTTCCATCACCCGTGAACGTACGTAGCGTAGGAACCGTCGCGACGATCGTTGCCGGAAGTCAGATATTTTCATTTATAAAGTTTTAAATATGTATATTTTTACGACAATACCGCATGGATTGCCCTCAAAAGGCCTTTGTTTATCACCCTGGAGCCGGATGGATTACTTTTGTGAAGGATTTATGCACATTTTTGGGACTTGAAGGAGCTGGACCCCATTTCTTCACATTATATCCACTGAAGGGTCTAAGACATTTTCTAAAATAACTGAAAATGTGTTCGTCTGAAACAAGATTGACATATGCATCTCGAACGGCTTGAGGGTGAGTAATGCATGGTTTAAATATCATTTTTGGCCGAACTATCCCTTTACCTACCCATTGTCATAATTTATGATAAACCAGTCAGTAAGAATGGATTTAAGGGTGTACTCACACTAGGCGATCTGAACCATGTTACGCATGTAGTCTAATCGTTAACTGCGCCACTGTCATAACTATACGACAGCAAACACCCGAATCCAATCTGCTGTATTTCGGCTTTAATTCAAATCTTTCCATAACCCTAAAACACCCCTTATGCTTATACAATAAAATTACACAATCCATCCATCATTGTTTTCTCTAGTGTCCATAATCAGGAAGAGCAATCACACGGTGGTTTCAAGAATACTTCTGGTCTAACTTCCCATGTATGTGGACATCAGGGACAATGTGAATTGGATAGGAGGAGACAGACAGAAAGAAAAAAGTGAAAGTGGAGAAACCACAAGCTGTACTTAGTCACTGACAAGGGTGATGACCTCTCAGGTCACGCTGGCTAGTCCTGACCCTGTCGTATACTCAGTCAGCTGGAAAACTAGCCACAAACAGCTCCTCTACAGAGCACACACACACTGCTAATAAAGGCCCAACAGGGAACTCAGTGTGTGTGTGTGTGTGTGTGTGTGTGTGTGTTGGGGGTTTTGGCAGGGTTTGAAGAGAGGGAGTTTGATGAATGACCAGCTCTTCTGAAGGAGTTGGCAACCGCTCTGCTGACCCAGACATCTAGAGGTCATGAGTCAGCTGGGGGTCCAGGTGCCCCCCGAAACGACACCCTGGCCTGCCCCCACGCGCCACAGGTCGCCACCTTGTTTTCAAAGATTTGTTGTGCTCAATTAAACTTCACATGACACCTTCAACATCTTTAGTGAGGTCTTGACATCGGGGGCAAAAGCTAAGTCCTGCAGTCGTAAAACAGACCTCTTTAACATGCTAGAACAAATGAGAAATAATCCATCCAACACCAGAAAAGCGGCCAATAAAACACTGTCTACTTCACAGGGAACCAAAATAAACTAGGGAGTTTGGGCAGGAAATCGGCAACACCTTCACACTGTAACTGATATGTTGAGCTCTTGCGATTGTGTAACACCTTCTAGTTGTTGAGTAACGATGGCTGTTCCTGCACAAAACGTGACAGTTTCTTGTTGGCGTTTTGACGACTTAGGTGAAATTGTCTTATTAATTGATAATTCATTTTATTTAGCTTTACACAAGGGCAGCTAGATAATTGAAACAAACCAACTGCCAGAAAAAAGTAAATATTTATGAAAGGCTTGAGCCGGCACTTAATTTACACTAGCATTTTTGGGGTTTTGTGTTTATTTGAAAAATTATGTCATGTGTTTAGGATAATGTAAACCCTGAGATAAAGGTTGTGAACATATTCCAAATAAATATCTTGGGTTAAAATGAAAAATGCCTTTTTGATATAAACCGGCTGGTCCAATCTATTTCTGCTAAGTCACTGTTCTAGTATAAAAAGCCTATACCAATATTTCCCTCACAGTTTAAAATGCAGCAGACACACAAAAAAACAAAGGTGCATTAATGAAACATGTCATCAACCATACAATACAAATTATTACCATACTTCCCTTGACAGAAAGTAGGCCTGGCAATTGAGAGTCATGATTTATGAGTTCTGAAGTAAAATGAGCATCACTTCACATGTACAGACTTGACTTACATGTACAAGGCCAATGTGGAATCAGAAAGTTGCAACAGCTGAAACAGTCCAAGCAACTTTAGCTGAAAAAGTTTCAATTGTAGCTAATTAAAATAGATCTTGAAAAAATGTATAAAGTACTTTAAAAAAGACTACAAAACAGAAATGAGCCAATCACACAAAATAGGATCTAAGTATCTTGTATTTTGTTTTCTCAATTGCTAGAAAATATGATTGTTCTGAATTCTGTTTTCATACAGAATGAATGTGATCTAGATGATATTATAATCATTTTA
Organism: Hybognathus amarus; assembly: GCA_030378365.1. NCBI lineage: Eukaryota > Metazoa > Chordata > Actinopteri > Cypriniformes > Leuciscidae > Hybognathus > Hybognathus amarus. The sequence continues at coordinate 116,053 of JAQIUQ010003268.1, forward strand.
CGAGAGAATGAAGCAGAACAGCGCACGCACAGACACAGGCACTGGCGGCATGGTCAGACTTGGTGAAGTGCAGAGGCAGGGCATGGCACGATGCCCACCAACAAGCTTTCCGCCCCTCATTCTTGTCCTCTTCACCACTTTTCAATGGGGATACAGCTAGGCATTTACTAAGGTGCTATCGCAAACACTGGCGAGTCTGCTAAGCCTTCTTCCAGAAACCCGAGGCAAACTGTTTGATGCCCCTATGGATGCCAGGTGCAGACGGACAGCGATTAAAACACCTTTAAATTTAAACCAGACCATGAGATGAAATTCACACACAAGAGTGAGATTGCACACACAACACTAGTTGTGTTGGAGTGTGAAAATGCATAGAATTATTCTGTGCATATTAAAAGTTAAATTTTCTATTAAATAAATTGAACAAAAGTAGTAATGGCTTCCAGTCACCTTACAATGGACGTCAAAATCAGCTGAGCACTGAACACGATTTACCTTTTCAATTCTCAACCACAGACCACAACCACAATTTCCTTTATTATGCGAGTAAAGATTCCCTTTTGCTTTACATTTGGTTTTATTTAGCTGGACGTGAATAACTTCCATTCCACCGCTTTAAGGAAACTTTCCTCCATGCCCACTGCATTGCGGATGCCAATTAACGAATCAAAGGCATGCAGTAAGCAGACAAAGAGGGTTTGATATCAATGGCCATCCTCAGTCACTGGCACTCTTCCTACCACTCTCCTGGCACAACGCTAACAAAATGGCCGCCCTGGGTGCACTGGCATAATGTGAGGGCATTGTCTAGAAATGGGCACTGGATACTAAAGGAAAAACACTCCGCACTGCCACGGTAAGCCCTCAACAGAGAACCCTATTTTTATTTGTTGACAGTACTTTCTTCTGTCTTTTTTTTTTTAGATTATATAAAGGTCAGAAATATCTTTAGAGAATAACATTTATAACATGAGTCAGCCACTACGATTATGCTACACAGACATTAAAATATTTTGAAAATGCATCAAATTACTGTTAGAATTTATATACATATTATTTCATATGTTATTTGTAAATAACAGTGGAGACCACGGTCAATTCAGAGTGATTTAGGCTGCCGTGTGTGTGCCAACAGGCGAATGCACGCCATCTTACAAAGACACAAAGAGAGTCTGATGCCAACCATGGTGCCAGTGGCAACCATTATTGTCCCTCCGCTCTGCCTTCTGCTTACCCTGGCACTTCAGTTTCACAAAATGGAGGTGCCATGCCTGACAGTTAATGAAAACATTTGCATACTCACAAAAGCAACACTTCTATAAAATTATTTTTGTCGTGTAGTGATTCTTATTTGTTGCACCCTGGAAAATATGGATAATGTGCAAATTTATACTTTCAAACAAAAAAACTTAAAATGAAAATAAAAAGGAATAGTTCATGTTGTAGCTTTCCTTGTTTTTAAGTCATTTTGGAGAAAAGTACATGTTAAATGAATAATTGTGAAGGTGCATGTAAGTGTGCAGAAGTTTAGACCTTTTTCCTTAACTTTGCAAAAAAATAAAAAATGTGCAAATAACTAAAAATAACTGAAAATTACCAGACCCTATCTAGTCATTAAAACAAATAAGGGAGAAATTTTAAAAATACAAAATATAATTATAATAGAATAGTACTGTGTAATTGTGCCATTTGCACAAATTCTCCTTATGTAACACATTTTTTGCATGTATTTATATAATGATATAATGAGTATGTGTATGTCTTTATACCATTATACTATTATTATAACTTTACACTATTATTCTTTTGATTTTCTGATGTCAATTTTGAATTGTATTCTGACACTGACCTCACCGTAAAAAAAAAATGCTGCTTGAAAATTCTGCTGAAATATCTGTATCTAGCTCATTTTTACAAATGCATGTGATTCCAGCACAAGCAACACACTTTGTCACTCATTCTCTTTTTTTGTATGCAACTAATCTGTAAAATGTTTGTTTTTTTTTACAAAAATACAAATCATGTTAATACTATTTAAATGTACCAAAATAGATAAGTTTGAAACTTTTTACGTGTAAAACAAGGAATGTATGTCCTTATTCTTGTATCCATAACAATTGGAAATTACATTCATTTTATTTTGGCTACATGCTTGAGCCTGCGAGTTAAAGTAGCACATTTAAAATCAAGTCAAGAAATGTTATGTCCCAACCTTCCCTCACACTTACCTTGGTCCTGGACATCAGTATGCCAGAAACAAGTCCAGCTCTTTCACAGAGACAGTGATGTGGTGGGGCTGGACGCAGAGTCCCGGGTTGGTACAGTGCGGGGACTTGACCAGACGCTCCCCATCTGTGCTCTCCAGCGGAATACCTTTGAACAGGATGACCATCACCAGGTCCAGCCGCCACACTTTATCAGCCTGCCTCAGGCAGTCGATTCGGCGGATCTTGCCCTTCTGGGTCGAGGTTGGAGAGAACACAGCACGGGTGCTTCTTGCCCGTTACGCTGAGCACAAAGTCCTCCCGGTACTCCTGCCGGATGTCCTTGCGCAGCTTGGCCAGGAGACGGATGCCCACTTCTGCTTGATTTCAGGCTTCTCGCTGAGAAGCTCGTCTTTCACAGCCCGTTCCTCATCCTTGGACATCCGCTTTTCGTGCTTCTTAAAGTACTTGCGCTTTCGTGCCTGCAGGTTGAACCAGGTGTAGGCTATGGCACCGGACATGAGGGAGCAGCGCCTCGATGAAGGGATGAAACTCATCCTGAGAGAAGAGAGAGAGGAGGAAAAGGAGAAAAATTTAGCAGGAGCAGAAGTGACCTTTTGGCATGGGTTCTTGTCTGAATTAGCCAAGAGCCCGTGCAGTCAAAAAAAAAAAAGCCGGTTTGGAAAACATTGCAGATAAAGACCATTTATAAAGATGCAAAAGTTATACAAATGACTATTTAATGGTCCAGAAAAGCATTACAGAGTTATCAGTAACAAATCTAGTCTTCGGTTTCCTGCTTTCAGAGAACTTTTAAGCGCTAAAGTTGTTTAAAACGATATTTCAAAGCATCAGCATGAAACATTCATCTACCATTTCCACTGCGACTGCAGGCAGCGTTGGCCTGCCTGCCAGGTGTCGGAGGCACGCAGAAAAAGGATGCCACTGTTTACCGCGCCTGCCCGCGCCGTGCCAGTGAAAGAGCCGACAGTTCCAGAATCACCAATCTCTCACTCCCTTCTCTCTCTCTCTCTCTCTACCCCCTTCTCTCGCTCGCTCGCTCTCCGTCTCCAGCAACGCTCAAAGCACCAGTCTGTGTGTTGGCACAAGAGAGCAAGCACCCCCATACTTCCAGATCTCTTATCAAAGCACCCTGCATTCCTGAAACAGCCCTTACCACAGAGACCCACAGAACCTCCCAGAATCCTGGAAAAACTCAAAAGATAGTCTCTAAATGCCTTGGACAAGGACAGCTAAGGGCATGATTATCAACCACACTTACAAAGAAAGCAAGACAAATGTGGACATGTCTAAAATGACAGTGCAAACCTTCCCAAGACCAGAAGTACTAGGTAAGGCTTTTACACTAAACATGGAGGAGTGAGCAGGGAGTGAGAAATAAATTTTACACCTTGAGCTTTGACTCTTGACTATGAGGAGGTCTTTGGGAATCACTTAATTTGTTAGCATTAATGTACTGCAATTATTCCAAGGCCCTTCAAAAATCAAATCTAGATGGACAATGAAAATGACATCTTGGCACAATAGCCACATTCTTTGGGCCTCAGAGCAGTTTGGTAAGGGTGGCATTAAAATGCCAAACCAAAACTAAAGCGCCCTGACTCCTCAAATAAGCGGCACTGTTAATTCACACTTGTGAATTATTGAGTGCAAGGTGCTTTTTTTTCATATGGTTTTTAACTTGCTATGTAGCTTTACACTACAAACTTAAACTGAGTAAACTCAGTTAACAATTTTACAGACCTCTGAGTGACATTTTCCCAACACATTTAAATCTCATCACCTCTGCAAGTGAAATTTATTCAATTTTGTCAAGCAAGTTCAATTATGTTTTAAAACATAAAATAGAACAGCAGGAGAATGTGCTGACACCATACACTAAAAGACAAAACACAACCACTATCTGAAGCCTCCCTTTATCATTTTTCAGTTCAACAAAATATAATTATATTCTTTTTTAGTCAAAAGATCAATAAGCACTGCAAATTCTTAGCAATGGATGAGGTTTATGAAAATAAAAAGTAAGAAGACAATGAAAGCAAGAGTGCAAAGAATCTTAACACAATGAAAAAGACCATCTTATACACACACACACTGACTCTGCAAACTTCTATGCAATTTTTTTTTTTTCATCGCCACATTGAAAAATGAACAACGACTGCAGCGAATTGATTGGAGAAGAAGTTAAACCACATATTGTTCTGTGTGCAGGCGGGCGGCAGCTCTTTCAGGAAACCACAACCAGCGCACCACTGCTGCCTATATTTCTGTGACAGCCCCCCACACACAGCCCACACTCCAGCACTGTATAAATACCATACAGAACTACACAACTTAGGAATGCAAGTGCAATCCTTCATGCGACAATGTTGCACAAGAAATATAAAACTCGCAAAAGAGTGTGAGTTTTCGCACTATGCAGTGTAGTCTTGGAATGTATAAAAACTTAAGTACATTCAAAGTGCTGATTTTCTTTTTTTTTATCACATCAGATGATAGATAATTTAGTTATAGCTAGCATCATATATATTTTCTTTAGTCACAACTACACGCAACCTATAATGTATATGTCCACAACTCCACTCCACAAATTGTGCATCAATATCGAAATTACTATACTGATAGTATACAAATAGGTTTTTTTCTGCTTTAAATTTAATGAACCTCTTACCACAAAGGTGATTCTTGCCATAATGAATTTAAATAAATACATGTCTAAGGCCTTGCAAGATCACACATTGTTGTATCCCTACAACATAAAATTTAAATAAATGTAAATGTATTGTAACAAAAAAAAACATGATTTTGATCTTTTGTCATAGCAGCTGTTATGCAAATGTATTTAATATCAAAATGTTAAGGAATGTCCTTGAACCAAAAATAAATAAATAAATAAATAAATACACAAATTTCTATTTTTAATAGTTCAAAGTGTAGCACGAGGTTGTTGGCTGCGCAGGCTCGAGGTCCTCTTTTAGGCTACTCACCATATCTCAGTCAATCACTCTCTGATGCCAAGGAAAATATAAACAGTAAAATTGTGTCAGCCAAAGCCGGCGGACTCTGTCCAACCGCTGAATCAACCTTATCATTGTTTTCATCTTAATTCACTCTGTGAGAGAATCTCCAAGTACAAACTAAAGCAAGTTTCCTCAAAGAAAGGATAAAACGGTGAGCTCTCAAAAAGGGAACTCAAAGTCACTGCTTTAACCTCGCGCTTGAAATTATTGCAAAGAGATAAAGATGAACTTCTCCCTGTTGTTAATCTCATAAATATTGCCTTGTTTAATCAGGTTTTACAGACTCTATGAAATTGGATTTAAGTAAAAACTGATCTGTTTAATGATTAGGAATAAACATCTTTGCTCATGTGATGAGCGCAGTTAGTTGACTACATTCTATCACATAGCTTATGTATACATCGAGTTAGATGTCCGTCGGATTTGTATAAGTCCTAACTCCTTAAAAACGCTTTAAAATTAAAATTTTAAAGTTTTAAAAAAAAAGGTTATTCAATGTATCTTCAAAGAAACAACTTATTAAGAACCATTTGCACAGTCCTTGAGTTGGTCATATTTCTTTGAAGATTAAAAAAGTTACCAGCCATAGTTTTGTCAGATTCACGTATTTGGTTTTGGGTACTTTAAAATACCAGTACATAGATGTCTTTTTAAAGAACTAGAAAATAAAAGGTAATTTGATTAATTTAAATACGACTTCTTCCTTCTAATTTGAATATTTTAGTGATTAAAGGTTGCAGTTAAGTGTAAATGAATCGATTTTCTCACGCGCCTTTTGTAAGACACGACATCGTAGAAGTTATTCAAAGAAGATATTGAACTTTAAAATGACAAGAGGGAAGTGTAGCCTACAATAAATGCGTAATAGCATATCTACAGCAATTTCTAAATGAACCAAAAGCACATGCAGTGAATGTACACAAACAAGTAAGGAACCTAGTAGTCTAGGGTAATTCAGTGATAATTCAAACAAATATAAAATATACCTGTGTGAGACAAATCGGCGAATACATCGTAGATCGCGCGGTTATCAAAGTCCTGAAGGGATCAGATGATTGATATTATCGCTTCATTCTTCAGAGCCCGTGCTGCTCCGTGCACGTTTGAGTAAGACCTGATATCCTCATTCAAAAAAACACGCTCTTATCCGGCAACAAAGAACAACTGGAGATCCCACACTTTGCATTTAACCGATCCCGACGTCTAGTTAAGAGCACAAAAGATTGTAAACGGAGTGAATCTCAGACGCATCCACAGCGCGTGAGGTGAACCCACCGCTGAGTAAAAAGCTAAGGAATCTGAGAGTCGAGTTTCAAATAGGAATCTTGAATAATATAGCCTATCGCACGCGCAATAAGAAAACTTGAAGGCGCCTAATTTCTGATCATGTGTTTGCTTTTCAAACTTGATATAATATGGGCCGGTAACACCCTCTAGTCTGCTGGAGCCTAACAAATCAGTCTGAAGATTTTTTTTTCGCCTTTAATTACACAGTCATACTCCTCCTCTTCCAGCAAGCGCATATCCCATATATCCAGCCCACCTCGATTGCACCTCCGTGACATTGACAAAGATTTAAGCAATTTCCTACTTTTTATCCAAATGTCATTTTTATGTGGTGAGGATTTGGGAAGGCATGTAAAACTATGAAACACGATGAAGCGAGCCCAAATAGCGTTTTGCTGGCTTCTTCGATTGCAAATGAAAACAATTCATGAATTGATTGTGACTTTGATTAAACAAGGTGTCGTCTTTGTCAGGCGTCGTCTTATTAAAAACCAAATATGATGCTTGGATATAAACACATTTTGACTAGCCTACTTTGTCTACTTTCGTTGGTTAAGTTTACTTTCACTATCAGCTGGCTACAAATCAATACTGAGATATGACATTAGCCTAATTATAAAACATAAAGGCTTTAGTGTTTTATCAAACGCTTGGAAAAGCACGATTTATTAGCTAATGATGCAAATGTAAGTGTGGGCCTGCAGCGTTTATTATGCAAAATAACTCCAAACCGGATACATGAATTAGTTTATTTCTGTGCTTTTTTTAAAAGAGCTTAGCCAACATGACAACTGTTTAAATTTTGCGAGAAAATAGAGAAATCAACAGTAAGATACTGCATACGGTTCTATCACGTATCCCAGTGAGAGAAGAGCACAGGGCCAGTCTGGACAGATAGCCTAATGATTCCCTTCGCGTTACATCGGCATGACGGCATCTTGTGTCGAAGTCAAAGCCCACCCCTCCGTCCAACTCATCCGTCCACAAGGCTCAACAAAGACTTTATGAAGGACACCGAGTCCATTACTAAAATGTAACTACAATGGACCGCAACAAAAGCGAAACGCAACAAAGTTCAATGTTCATGGTAAAACAATGAATCGGTGTATGGACGTGCAAACACATATCTACGTGTGCATAACGTAATGTTTTAAAGTGTCAAAGAACAGAGTTACAGAGTGAAAGTATCAATGCAAGTGTCGCTACGCAAAACAGTCTCAGACAAGCAATTAAATGACAGTGAGAGTAAATATCAACACGGCTTGTGCAGGTATTCACGCCGCTGCTCCGTGCCAGAAGCGCACGGCTATTCAATAGGGGAGAGTTTGAGCTAACACAGGATGCATGCCAAGAGGCACAAACTCGACTTCTGACACAATATGACCCATATAGGACGTCTGCCAATGCATGACATAAACAATCCAACGTTACGATATTTTTTCTGCAGTTTTAAAGTGTCGTGTTCAGTAACGTTTCAATATTGAAACGTAAAGCTATTGCTCCGTTGAAGTTACATTCGCGCAACACAGCAACTCGAGACAAATATTCACAAATGTTAGTAAGACAGTGTTTTCCATCATAACGTACCATTGCACTGTATTGCATGGAATTGAAGGGGGTTCCTGGAGGCCGGATGAAATTGAAGCCGGTACGCTCACATGTCTCAAGTTCAAAAATTTGTTTTTTTTTAATATTTTTTCTCTCTTTTCGTTTCACGTTGTAGTGCTTACAAAAATGAACACCGGAAGCGAATTCTTGGCATACAGGCGGCAAAATCAAGTCAACGAGCACCTCAGATATTTTTTTATCTTCCTTCCTCTGCAAGTCAGTCTTTTGGATAGCTTTTGGTGGTTGAGTTGAACGCGGTCCAGAATAGGCTGAGTTATTTGGAAGTGGGTAGGTCTGCGCCTTCACTTTCTCTGTCTGTCGTCGCTGTTGCTCGCTGGCAGCAGCCAAACGTAGCTGCGCATTTGGAATTACATCCTCGTTTCTGATTGGCTGGCGCACCGGTGGAGCTCCGCTCGCCGTTCCATGCCCTAGGCCCCTCACTTCCGCTCGGCAGACAGTGTCACTATTTGCATATTAACATTGGACAAGTCCAATCAAAGCGAGACCGAGCGCAATATAGACTAGTGGCTGAAGATAGGTCAAATTCCTCTGTGCATTTTGCCCTTGGGGATTAAGAATCTTTCCTTAAGTACAGGCATGAAAGCAATTAAATCCCTACTAAACGAGTAGCTATCTTTTAATGAAATTAGGCCTATATTTTAAATAAATGAATAATAACGATTTGCAATCTTTAAATCGGTATATATAGGCTACTGTCTATAGGCTGTATTACTAAACCATTGTTAAAATTTGGAATGATATAGCAGAGAAAGTCACCACTGTTAGAGAGCACAATGATGGCATTGATCCAGACCAGAACACCACAGCGCCTGGCGCGCGTGCGCGCGCAAACACACGCACACACACAAGTAATGGATGAAACACGCATTAATTTGAGCGTGTTTACCGGTGCCATTAAATTAAACACTCTCAAAAGATAGAAGTAGGCTAATATAACGGTTTCACGTCACCTGTAAATAAAAAGTGTAGGCTATTCAAATCACAGACAGCAATGAATCCGAATTGCAATTTTGACTAAATTTCTTATATATATATATATATATATATATATATATATATATATATATATATATATATATATATATATATATATATATATATATATATATATATATATATATATATATATATATATATACCACAAGACATGCTATTCAGTGGTGATCCCAACAGAATAGTTGCTCTTTCATTTAGGTCGTTACAAATTTGTACAATTAAATCTATCGAGCTAAGCAGAAGTACGCCTCACTTATAGGCTACATTAGGCGCTGCATGCCTAGTATGACAAATACATTTTTTATCGTTCATAATTTTGTTAATAACATTTTTACCTGTTGTTTCTATAATTTCTACTGAATAAATGTCATTAGGCTATCATACATTCTATATTTATCTTTTTCGATAGACAAACCTTTATAACAGTTTTCGTTTTATCGCCTGATTGTCATCTTTGCTCCTCACGACACAAGTTGTCACGTAGAAAAGTTCGATTTGGTTGTGACTGCACTCGTGGCTAAATGTGTCTTTCAAGATAAACGACGTATATGAATCGTTTATTCTCTGCGCTGTCACACTTGTAAAGACAAACAAACAAGCCCTGTGTTTGAAACAACAAACACAAGGGCTTGTTGGAGCATTATATCGAGTAGGTGGAGTGTGATACGAAACGAAGCGAAAGGGCTCCAAATTCTTAGACGTAAACTTTGGCAATTTCAGTGGCGAGTGGAGGACAGGGAATCATTATTACCATGTAGAAATATCGGTGTCCTGAAGATTTTAGAGATTTGCTCACTTTTGCCTGTCAAGTTTCACATGAGTTTGGATAGCCTATGTGCCGAGTGCGCGCAGCGAGTCATTCTGCCTCCGTAAGTTCACTACATTTCATGAAGGCTACAGATTCTGTTCTCTCGACTCTAGACGCTCAAAGCCAAACTTTTAGTCATTAATTATCGATTTACTTAGTCTAAGTTGTGTATAGCTGGTGCATCAGGGTTGCTGTAACAAAGGCGATATTTCGTTTCTAATGTCTCCAGAAAATATCAAAAAGATTCCGTTCCTTTCGACGTGTTTTCATGTTTTCACAGGTTAGGAAAGTTATATATCGCTTTTCAGTACTAGTAGACATTCAAGTCCTACGTGTTAATATTATTTGGTTATTACTTATGCTACATCGTTTATATGTAGGCTATTGTTTTAAAAATATCGTTGCTTTAACGTGTAAATAGATTTTTTAAACTGGCAAACGGTTAAGTGGCGTTTGCATTTAATGCAAAATGATGACCTGCTGCTTTTGCATAAACGGCACCACCTTTTTTTTAAGTCGACCATAAGACTATACCGGGAAGCAAAGAGACATACGAATCTCTAATAACGGTTTGAAGATGACCCATATGATTCCATGATCCCATATGTCTGCTTTTTACGTCATAGTTGCAAGATATGTTCTTTTTTATTATTGTAAGGAAACTATATATAGCTATAGTCTAATAGCACATATGATTTCAATTTCAGCATTTCAATCCGAGACAAAACCTATAAGAGCTTCTTTCCCATGAATTAGCATTCTTTCTAAATGTATTATAATATCAATGAATGACACATTTATTACTTCGATTTGTTTTAACCAGAATTAAAATGTTCCTATGGCCTAATTATTAATAATAATAATAATAATAAAAATAAAGTTATTATTATTTTTATATCAATATGATATTTTCAGTCAATGCACATGTCAGTCTGGACATGTGCTTTTCTTTTATAAGAATGAAAAACACAATTCACGTTTACTAATTGATTTATTATTAATATTATTATTAATATTATAATTTAATAGCCTACCTCTCTGACCAGTGTCATGATGGGTTTGGATGTTGGTTTTGTGTTAAAGAATTACACATGGGTTTCACTGAGCAATTAAAAACTACACTAATTTGTATTTATAAAACTATATTATGTTTTCCATTAATTTATCAATGTTGTGAACATACTTCTCTCGTCAGATTCACATGAGTAGGCCTATAGGCTTATGAACATGAAATTAGGCTAAATCATATTTGCTCAGGCTCCTCACCAGGTGAATAATAACTTTAATTTTAACATGATGATTATGTGGAATGAGAAATATGTGAGATAATATGTGCATATTTTGAGAACAATTGATGATTGTTCAAATGCATTCAAATGCAGGATATAATTTCATTTAGGCTAATATTTTGCATGTATTGACCAAGCTCTGCAGTGCTAAATTCAACATCATAATTTTTGGCTCAGTGCAAAATTGCAAACCAGGTAAAGCGCTGCTCGAATATTCTCTTGGTAGCATATTTACTGAGTCTTCTTTTAGTGTCTTTGCTTTTAAGTGGACAGATAGCCAAATAGGATTATAATTAGATATGTCGGAACGCTTATTCATATTGCGCCACAACGCCATGTTTGTATCAGCGGGCCTAGATTGCAAGCGGGGTGATGTGAAACAAATGATTGAGTAGGCAATTAGATGAACAATTTCTCAAGACGCATTTTGATAATGTACAAAATAACTTCTGTAAACTGAATCCTCCTCGAACGTAAGACTACAGGAGCTGTGGACGCACTCACATAGAGCACGCGCCAGTGACCTCTCTCTGCTCTGTTCAAATTAAATTCATTCACTCGTTCCAAAAACACTTCCTTATAATGGCGTAAACCTGTAACTCTTACCTTGTAACAGCTGTTTTGACAATTTATTTGCTTTATTTTTGCGGTGTTTGCCTATTTATAAACAAAATCACTGAGTGCCAGCATCGTAGCCAGATGTGAAACATAAGTAAAGTCCGCACATTTTGACATAGCCTACCTATAGGCTATGTAATGTCCGTCTCATACCGACATTTTTTCGGAGATATCCTAACATTCATATTGTATGTCCTTGTTCTGTTATTATAGGGTTACATCGTATGCTAATCTTGAAACGTAGTCTAGTGTGACTGGGCTACTGATTGTGATTGCCGAAGTGTAACCACTGGCATAGCTCGCCGTGATCGTATAGTGGTTAGTACTCTGCGTTGTGGCCGCAGCAACCCCGGTTCGAATCCGGGTCACGGCAGGAAATTAAATGATCCAGTGTCTTTTACACTTGTAAGTGATTTATAGTGATAGTAAAAGCCGCAACGTGTCAGGTACACCGCTGGCTGGTAACATATTGTCAGGGAACAGTGCGATTGTCGGTCTGTCTATAGCCTACACTCAAACTGACATCATACATTAACCTGGATAACCTTCACTGAAAAGAAATTGTGGGAACTTTTAACCAGCACTAAAAATGCTGTTTATTGTTTTTGGTTATATAAAAACGTAAACCAAATAACATATTTGTTCTTTGTCGATTTTACAATTTGCAAATAACCTCGTTTGTCGAAGGTAGGAGAGAGCGATAACGATTTAGGTAACTAAGTGACAGAAGTTATATTGGGAAGTGTATATACAGCGCAGTTTCGATTCAGCCCACAAGGATGCGGTAGCGAACTGTCGGTCGAGTGGCGTACCATAACTGTGCCGTGATCGTATAGTGGTTAGTACTCTGCGTTGTGGCCGCAGCAACCCCGGTTCGAATCCGGGTCACGGCAAACCTTTACTCTTAAGTCTGTTCTTTTGAGAGGCAAAATTATTATGTGCTCATGGAAACACGAAAAAAAAAAGAAAAAAAAATATAAATCAGCTAAAATGTGACATTATTTAACCTAGCAGCCTAATGTCATCGTCTTGGTAACATTCTACATTCTATTTATTAAAAAATAATTCGTGTCCATTCATATAGGCTACTTGTATCTCAAAATAATCTCTCTTTTTGTCTTTTCATTTCACAGTGATGGCAAAGTGGACCATAAAAGCATAACCCACATTTGCTTGCCCTATATGTTTTAATATGTTTCTGTAAATGCAGTTTTAATCTGCACGCACCTGATGATTTAAGCACCAGAGGGCAGCAAACGACTATGTAACCACTGCCTACAAATGGCTCAAGGAAAACTTGGCAGAGATGAAGACTGATTAATTACCTTACTGTGTTCGTTTGAGAACTGCACCTGTAGTAATTCTAGACACTGCTATTCCGACTGTTACTGAGATGCCAGACATTAAAGGGCCAGATAATGTTGTTCAGTTGAAATGCTGTGAAAATGAATACATAAGCTAATTATCAAAACCAATCATTGTTGGTTAATTATTATTTTTAATACATTTTTTTTCTTTTACACGTTCACCTTTACTGAAATGTAGTGACAATGTCCTTTGTTCCAATGTTCCAGTGTCTTTGTTCCAGCAAATCTCTGTTCCAATGTCCTTTGTCTTTACCCTGTGATCCAGTCTTGAAAGAAAATCACACACTTACATAATAAGAATAAATCACACTCAAAAACAGCTCTTATGCACCTGTAACCATGAAAGACTGTCCTTATTCCTCACCACCACAAACCAGCAACCAAGAACAAGAGCAACAAAGAGATGCACACTCAAATAAACAAGGGGAAAGCTTATAGTAAACATGGAAGCCTGCCAAAACCATTGCGTTCCATTCACACTCACACACACACACGCACACACACACACACACACACACACACACACACACACACACACACACACACACACACACACACACACACACACACACACACACACACCCGTGCATGCATTGCAAATCCTTCAGCTTTGAGAAAGAAGCAGCAGGCCTCCACAGAAGAGTCAGGCAAAACTGCTGTGTACTTGCTTTCTCTCTCTATGTGCATCTGTCTGACTCCTCACATCAATGGGTCTTGATTGACAGGACAAGCATGCACCTATGTCGCATGAAATGTGCATCCCTGCAGGCCTTTGTCTGGTCTCTGAACACATGTTCCTGTAATAATGTGCATCTTCATTAGCCACAACTATAAAAGCTTTTGCGGTCTGATTTTTGATCTTTCATTTTCACTAAATAGGGTTTCCTCCACAAACAGCCTCAAAAAAGAATGACTAAAGTTGATTGCTTGTGATCACACTACATTAAAAGTCTGTGAAAAAGAGTATGAATGATAGGCCTACCAATAATTTTGACATGTGTAATATTGAGTACTTTATGAGTACTCCAGAAATTAGAGCAGAGATGTACAATCAACATTTAATAGAGCAGAAGTAAGATTCTCGGTAGAGGTGATGAAAATCAGACCAGTTAACAATTATGGTGTTTAAACGTCCACTGTAAACAAAAACTACCAAACTGGACTATTATTGTATCATTTTGGCATCGGTAAGACAGTCCATTGACATTAAAATGTTTAACTCTTCTGTCTGTAGATAAGATGACTGTATAGCCTACATTTCAATATTGTATTATCAGTTGGCACTGGATAGTTGAGCACTAAAGCAAATAAATGAAGTTAAGCAGCTACAGCAAGATTAATAAACATAAAATACTTCAAGCCTCAGTTCTTTGTGAGTATATATATATATATATATATATATATATATATATATACATATATATATATATATATATATATATATATATATATATATATATATATATATATATATTAGGCCTGTCAAACGATTAATCCAAAATAAAAGTTTGTTTACATAATATATGTGGGTGCACTGTGTATAATTATTTAATTATTATAAATACACACAGATGCTTGTATATATTTAATACATATTTTCATGTATATACAGTATATAAATATTGTATATATAATTTTTTTTCTTAAATATACATGCATGTGTGTGTCTGTGTGTATATATATATATATAGGCCTATATACACACACACACAAAATAATTATATACAGTGCACCCACATATATTATGTAAACACAAACTTTTATTTTTGATGCGATTTATCGTTTCACAGCCCTAATGCCACAGGTACAGTATAAACAATAAATAATATAATCATTATATATCCAGGTCTCAGAAAGGCATTTATATGTGTAAGCAAGCATGAATTGAATGAATTAGTGACTTTTTATAAAATATTTTTTGTTGATCCTTCATCTTAATGAGCTTTAAAAAAAAACACTGATCTTGTCTGATCTTGACCTGAACAACATAGATGACTCCAACTCCTGCGAGATGCACCTTCTAAATCATTATGTTGATAACTTGTAATTTATTACTTCAATGAGCTCATTGTTTCTGCCTTAAATGTAAATGCCTTGTTAGCTAACTGCATGATTTGTATATGAACCATGCTGAAATACATTATTTGGACACAGTCACCTCTGATAACAGATCAATATAAATTGTAAATGTAATGACATGCATATTCTGTAAAGCTGCTTTGAAACGATATGTAGCTTTTGTGAAAAACACTATACAAATAAATGTAAATTGAATTGAACTGAATTGATCTGACGGAAATCAAGCATAGTTGTCAGTTCTGGCAGGTTACGTTAGTCAAGCTCGCATCAGCTGACTCTCAGCTGATCCCCGTCTACCAATAGGAATACAACGCCTATCACTGTATTCATATATAAGCTCCTTCAGTAGCCTATTATGAAGCTAATTACCCTCATCCATCCCCAGCTCCTCCTATCATCAGTCAGGGTTTGGTATTCTGATTCCCCTCGAATAAGAATAAATTCTGGAATTATGTTTTTACTTTAAAATCTCAAATTAATGATATCTGCATACATGGTTCTGTTTCTGTTTACCCTAAGGGAGGTTATGGCTGCTCTCCATGCTCTTATCCATACTAGGCTGCAGGGCTGTCAAACGATTAATCGGGATTATTCGCATCCAAAATAAAAGTTTGTTTACATAATGTATGTGGGTGAACTATGTATAATTATTTTGTACACACTACCAGTGAAAAGTTTAAGATCGGTAAGATTTTTTATGTTTTTAAAAGAAGTCTCTTCTGCTCACCAAGGCTGTTTTTGATAAAAAAATATTTGATAAAAATATTTTTTGATAAAAAAAATACACAAAAAACACAGTAATATTGTGAAATATTATGACAATCTAAAATGACTTTTTTATGTTAATATATATTAAAATGTAATTTATTCCTCTAAAAAAAAGCATCATCACTCCAGTCTTCAGTGTCACATGATCCCTCACAAATCACTCTAATATGATGATTTTATGCTCCAAAAACATGTATGATTATTATCCATGTTGAAAACAGTTTTTTACATTTTTATTTCAGGATTCTTTGATGAATAGAAAGTCCAAAAGAACAGCTTTTATCTGAAATGGAAAGCTTTCGTTATATTACAACACTACCCTTGAAAAAGTTTGGGGTCAGTAAGAATTTGTATTTTATTTTTGGGGGAAATAAATAAGAAATCAATACTTCTATTCATCAAGGATGAGTTACATTGATGAAAAGTTACAGTAAAGACATTTATAATGTTAGAAAAGATTCTAATTAAATAAATGCTGTTCTTTGAACTTTCTATTCATCAAAGAATCCTGAAATAAAAATGTAAAAAACTGTTTTCAACATGGATAATAATCATACATGTTTTTGGAGCATAAAATCAACATATTAGAGTGATTTGTGAAGGATCATGTGACACTGAAGACTGGAGTAATGATGCTGAAAATTCAGCTTTTTTCAGAGGAATAAATTATATTTTAATATATATTAACATAAAAAAGTCATTTTAAATTGTCATAATATTTCACAATATTACTGTATTTTTTGCCTATTTTTTATCAAAAAAATTGCAGCCTTGGTGAGCAGAAGAAACTAAGAAAATAAAAAATCTTACCGATCTTAAACTTTTGACTGGTACTTTTGAAACTTTTAACCGAATCTTAAACTTTTTGTGTATATAAATACACACATGCATGTGTACTGTATTTAAGGAAAATATTCTTTATATATAAATATTTATATTTATATATATATTATAAATTATATTATAATATTTATATATAATATAAATTGTATATATAATATATATATATATATATATATATATATATATATATATATATATATATATATATATACAGCTATGGAAAATATATATATAATAAATTATACACAGTGCACCCACATTATGTAAACACAAACTTTTATTTTAGATGCGATTAATCACGATTAATTGTTTGACAGCCCTACTGACTGCATGGATCCGCAGGAAGTTCTTGCCCAGAACAGGACCATACCAGCAATCCAATCTGTATGCTATCAATATCGTATTTAACGATAGTGGTCCTGACAGAATTAACATTAAACTCTTCAAATTCCTAATTTATGCTCTGAGATTAGTTAATATAAGTGGGTAAGTTACATCTATACACCATTCCTTCATGCAGCAGTTCTGGCCCATACCTTGACGCTTCTCTTTTTACTCTCTCAAGCCTTCTTTCTTTCTTAACGTCCCCTCATCGCCCCCCAAACCCCGTTTAGAACAAAGAGGCCTTTTGTTTCCTAATTGCCCTAAGCAGATATTTGTCAGGCATGGCTACACATCGCTGTAGCAGTTAAAGAACCCCTGGTCGATCATTCTCTTCATAATGCTCCACATCTGATCTCTAAAAGATAAGTGAACTGCTAGTGCATACCCATATAAGCCTTTTCAAAGCCTTTTAAAAATTGTCCCCACGTGTACATGCTCTTCATGTGAGAGTACCATATTCAATTGTCCAGTGTTCCCAAACAACTGAAAGTATGACCTCCTTCTCTTAACAGTCTTAAAGGTACCATGAATAAGCATTCTTAGTATATAGTAGAAGAAAAACAGTATGTAAAAAGAGAAGGGTGTCCAAATTCACAGAATTCATAAAGCAGTAAGTGAAAAATACCTAGATGACTTTCTACTTCTGACAAGATTCTAAAGTGCACATCCAAATAGAGCATCACAGTCATATTCCCATCACAAGTCAATTTCCCATTCATTTCTCCCATTGACATTTTGTAAAATCCATATCTAAAGAGTATTAGAGCATGTCTGAGGATAACCAGCTACGGCTGAACTCATAAGCATACAACACATCATTTCGAGTGAAAAAAACGAAGAGAAAATCCCCAAAAAAAGTCCAGGGTACAAGCCTGTGTACATATTTTCATTTCCGAGCAAAGGAACTACTCCTCCCATAAACCACCACGCCTCACTAAAGTCGACTGAAAGCCACCGTGAAAGAGCCTTTTGAGTGACTTCCAAATCTGACGACGGCCACGTGAACTTTTTCCTCCAGTGATTTTTATATAGTGAATGTGCAGGGAAACTCCTTTTCCTCGATTTACTGAAGCTTATGCACATGCTAAAACATTGAGCATCAGGCTCGCTCATAGGCTGCTCTGTGGCTACTGTACAGCCAATGGCGCGGGGTCGTCTCTGAGGTGCGACCAATGAACTTAGCCCTACGTCATCACGCGATCTTCAGTCTTCACGCGCCTTCGCGGGGTTTCAGACACGTGACACGACTTCCACCAATCAGATGCATCACTGTGGGATTGTTCAGGATTGTGGGTAATGAAGTACTTATCCAATACATCGTGAATAAAAGGGATTTATCTTAAAACAAGGTTAGTGCCCCATGAACTTTTGGCGTTTATATGAGCATATACAATCGCTTAGTACAGCCGTAGCTGGTTTTAAGTCTACCATGTATGGTTACGTTTTTATGGCTTATATCCCAAATGTGAATGGAGAAATTGTATTGAATTTTTACTTCCAGCACCGGCTGTGGCCGGGACTGTGATCCTCTATAGACACTTTACTATCCCATGAGACAACAGGATGGCAATTGTCAATGGCAACAGTTGAGTTTTGGAAGTAAAAATCCCTTCATTTTATATATAAGGGAATTGGTTTATTAAAAGATAACTTACAAACTTACTTAGGTTTGAGTTTGTTAATCAATGAAATATGCTTTAGCCAAACCTGTCAGTAATCATATTTAACAGCGGATGTCCCTGGTGGGAATCTATTACCCAGGATGCTGCGAAGAAATCTCCACCAAAAAGACAAACGACAAGTTGTGCAAAAATAATTTTAAGCACCTGCCCACTCCCATGAAGCACTGCGAATTATGTAATTGATTCAGTGTCTCTACACTTTTAAAACTACTTAAAGGGGTGATGAACTGAGAAAATCTAATTTTCCTTGACCTTTTGACATCTGAAGAGGTCATCATATTATAATAATATCCTGTAAGTTTCAGAACCGAAAACGTCCTTGTTAGTCCAATAAAAGCTTTTATTGACATCAGCCTCAGCAAACGACTCGTTTTTAAAAGTGGGGAACTATGACATCAAAGAGGATCTATGACATCAAAGAGAAGAAGATCAACACCTACTTCAACACGGCCAGTTCAGCCCCGCCCACCGATTCGCGCATGTATAGCCAAATAACATAGATGCCTACCTCGCTGATGTAACAAACTGAGATTCAGAGCTACCAAGCAATACAAAATATTTTGCAGTGCCTGGTTGTGAAAGAAGACGGATAAACTTTATTTTTAAAGTGACGTTCCACTCTAGCTGATGAGGGTAAAACATCGTCGTCTGTTCTCTTCATTTCACTGAGGATTGTTTTATAGAACAAGACTGGATTAAATTAATCCAGTGGATTAAATTAAAGACCAATTAAGAGTAAAGAACAGATGCTGTGCTGGATCTAACAGGAATTGTGCAACATACGGACTTGGGTTCGAATCATTCCGGTTGCCATTTAACAACATTGGATGTTTTCAAAACAATTTCCCTAAGGTGCATTGACAAGGTAAGTTGAGAACTCATTATAATATATAAAACTGTTATCCACTCACAGCAGTGGGCGTTTACTCCCAAGTCTTCGAGCGAGACGCCCATAAAAACCGAGCATTTTTCAGGTAGGCTCACAACTGTGGTATCAAAATAGCCTATTACTTATTCATTTTGATGTTTTTGAATGCAAAAACCAAACAAACATCATAAGTTGACCTCAGACAACAATATAATAAAATTTAAAAAGCCAGTTATTGACCCTTTTAAATATTTGTGTATATGATACAGTTGGGGCGCCATCTTCTTGCGAGATGCAGGAATTTATTCGGCACAACCCTCACAGTGCTTTATAGGTATTCTCTCAGCCATTGAGTGTGTACATCAGTTGTACACTCGGTATTGTGGTGCATTGTGGGATTGAGTGAGTGCACTCAATAACGTCCACTATGGTTTCGGACACCACTACAAATGGCTGTACTCTTAAATAGTGCCCTATTGTGTGCCTGTTTGTTACCATAGTAACCTATTGTGTTCACCTGTCCCTGGTTAATACACTAATTTAGAGTAAAACTGCGAAGTTTTTCCTTTTGAGTTTTTTGTGCTCAGACAATTGTCCATTGTCAAACCATTGTAAAAGGATCCTCATTCAGATGAATCTGCAAAAATGACTAGAAAATGCTGAATTCTGCTACCAGGACTTTAGATGGCGATGAAACTTATAGATTTGAACATAAATTTTGTGAGTCCTGTATTATATACTAAAGCCAATTAAAGGCAAACCAGGGACGAGTTGCATAAACTGCTAAGGCTAGTCTTACAAGTTAGTCATCCAATTTTTTTCTTCAAAACTGTTCATAACTTTTTTAATGGATGACAATGGAGGAGAGGCTTTACTTATCGCTAAATAAACTCTTTTTGTCTGAGAACGGCTCTATCGTTTAATTAATTGACAGCCCTTTTGCTAATCTTCAACAGCTCTTAAACATTTCATTTTAGATCTGATACATTTTTAGAGTTTACACTGAAAAAGAAATGCTGTTCTATAGGAACTCACGCATAATTGTGCGAATAGGTATCTTTCGTTTCTATGGGATCGACTATCTACACAACTCTGAATGAAATCCAAATACGTCAAGGCTGTAATGTGTTTGGTTATCAAGGCACACGATCCAAGTAAGCTGTTATGCTTCTCTAATGGTAGAGCCATGAAGCCTTGTATCTCCCAATAATGAGACATTCTCTATTTATACCTTCAGTTACTTGTCGGTTATTGTCTATTTTATGGTGCTCTATATTAGTGTTCTTCTAGAAATGTTTGCTTTATATTATTGTAGAAGCTTAGTTTTGTAAATAAATTAAGATTTCTGCCTTGGACTCAACCCAGTGTTCTTTCTGTGCTTGCATAACTTATAGTGATGGGAGAAACAAATCTTTCTAATGAATTGAACCAATTGCTTTGCAAAATGATTCACTGTTTCAAAGCATTCTAAACACCAGATTAAAAACAGATTAAATCCAACAAAAACCCAAACATGCATAAAAACTATATACCTATACATTTATATTTTTATAAATCTATTGCAAATATTTGATTGAAAGTATAATCTATCAGATGCAATTAACTAATTATCCAATATCATTAAATATTTAGTGTCTGTATGTGTTCTTTTAGCAATTTCCAGGGCTTGTTTTTTTTTTATTTTTTCTGTGTATGGCTCAGCTAAACTAAGAGCTAAGAGACTATTATTACCTACTATTATTCTTTTTAATTATAAAAACTTCTTAATCAAATGTCTACAGATGTTTGAAACTTGATCAGGAGATCAGGTAATAACCAATAGATATTTAAAATGGTTCGCCACTGGGCGCTGATCTCAGTAAATCCATATTATTCATGGTTTCACAGAGCAATGAACCATCAATGAACCATCGAAATTTTGAAACATTTTGAAACAGTTGCGTTGTAATAATGCCTCATTTACTGAAATTACGTGACGTTAGTAGTTTTGTTCCAAACCACTGATTTGAAACGAAAATTTTTAAAGATTTTGAAGCTTCATGAGGCAGTGTTTTGAGAAGTGCCCATCACTAACATACCGTAACAGAATAACTGACCTAAGATTTAATAGATCCATCAGTAGTTCCTCTCTAAATCAAAGACCTGCAGGTCTCCCTCTCATGATCTCATCTCAAGATGGCTGTCCCTGGAAGGCTGATTTAAAAAAAAAATTACATTAAAAATAACTTTTCTGTGCACGTGCTTTGGGAGTGTGTGTAGCACAGAAAACCATGTGTGGGTCTTCTTGTGGCTAAATAATTTAAAATCACATTAAAATAACTTTCTGTGCACACATTTTCTATGTGTGTGCAGAAAAGAAAAAAGTGTGCGGGTCTTCTTGCTCTTTAATGATTTAAAGTCATGTTAATATGCACACGAAGCAATTGATAAGAGGAATCAAAATGTGTCTTATTCGAATCCCGGTTTTTGGAATTTTTAATCTGGTTCTAAAATAGAACCGGTTCTCGATACCCAACCTTACTCAAGACAGTCAGTTCCTTGTCCTGGAGGCCTAGGTGGAGCCGCGGTGAAGAGTGACCAAGGTGGAGCCAGGGCTGGAGGACTGAGACCGTCCCTGGTTTCCTTAAGTCCTTCGGCTTCTTCTCAGTTGGCTCCAACCAGTAACTTGGATACAGTATATTTTTTGGTAAATTGGGTCTCCTGTGTTTCTGCTGGTCCTGCCCAGCTCCAAGTCTCCTGCATCTCCACTGGTCCCGCGCAACTCCAAGTCTCCTACGCCCTCTGATGGCTCCCGCCCAGCTCCAAGTCTCTGTCTTTACCGGTCCCATCCAGCTTCAAGTGTCCTGCGTCTCTGCTGGTCCTGCCCCAGCTCCAAGTCTCCATGGCCTCTGCTGGTCCTGCTCAGCTCCAAGTCTCCATGGTCTCTGCGCACAGCTCGAAAAGTCTCCAGTGCCTCTGCTGGTCCCACCCAGCTCCAAGTCTCCTGCGTCTCTCCTGGTCCCGCCCAGCTCCAAGTCTCCAGCATCTCTGCGAATCTCGCCCAGCTCTGAGTCTCACTCCTCTACTCAAGACAGCCAGTTCCTCGGCCCTGCCTCCGATGGTTGCCTTCTGCCTCTTGGCTCTCTCCTCAGTTGACTATACCAGCAACTCAGATCCACCTTGGGTCTTCCAGTCTCCAGCTCCGCCTTGGCAAGGGGATCCCCTGGCACAGCCTTGGCCACCGAACCCCATCACTCCACCTTAGCCCAATAACCAGCCAACCATCTGGTCTAAAGTATAGGGTACCGTACATTATGGACTGCCCATGCACAGTCATTTGTCATTTTATTTGTCATTTGGTGTTGGTGATGACCAAAGGGTGCCACAGACACAAAAGAATTTTCAAAAGGACAATAAACTTAAAACTTAACTCCACCTTGGCTCCTCCCTCCCTTAGCTCCACCTGGGACCGTTGTCCTTAGATACCCCTTTTCCACCAAAGCATTTTGAGAGCTGGTTTGGAGCCGGGGTCTACTCACAAACTAGTTATTTGTGTTTCAACAGCCAAAGAACAGGTCTCTGGCTAGAAAAATTGGTTCCAAAGTGGCGCAATCTCTTTGCTGGACTAAACCTGTTCTTTTACCACGCCATGCTTACATCGGGGGCTGGGGGACGGGGTTGTTGTGACCAACAACATGACGGGAATGGGAAAGCTCAGACCTATGGCGACATACACAGTGACGTAACAACGCCGTTCGCTAGGCTCTTTAGTCATTGGAAAAACAAACAGGTTCTAAGAAGGTTTGCAAGTTGAACCAACTTTGAACCAGCACTAGTTCTAAACGCTGTATTCTGCTGCCAGGCCATTAGATGGCAATGAAACACAAACTGATCACGTAATATGCATGTGCATGACGTCATCGATTTCAGAGATTCACGTTTTTATAGTTTACCCAAAGACCATTAATTTACCTTTTGAAACCGATTTTCAAAAGTTTCCATTTCAGGCACCCAAAAAAACGCTGTTGTCATGTAAATCAACGGCCAAAACACATAAAACGTTTTTAGTTGAAAATGATGTGGTGTAAACAGCCCATTAGTCCTGTGTATTTATACCCCCTGTTTGGTTCAGTTACTTGTCAGATATTGTCTATGTTATGCTGCTCTATATTTATGTTCTTATTGAGATCTTTATTGTTGTAGAAGTTCAGTTTTGTAAATAAAGATTGGTTACCTAGATCCAAGCCCCTGCTCTTTCTGTGCCTGGACACCACTTTCTACTAACTATAACTTTTCAACTGCATGTCAACTACCAGTCTTTAGTAGACTGTCTGCTTAATATCCGCTAACACTTGGTCGTACAACAGACATTCTACTGACTATGAATAACTTTGCAAGTACAAGTAAACTTATTCTACTTAACCCTAATCTAACAGTCTAATACTCTAATGAGAGTTAGTTGACACTCGTATTTGCAAATCTCAATGTATTTGCAAATTGATGAGAGTTAACTTACATGTGGTTGTTGAATACTTATAGTAAAATGATTAAAATGGACTATTGAAATAAAATGTTACCTTTTTCTTCTCTGTAGTAGTATGACTATTCTTAAGCTTGGGAAAGGCACTATATGAATATCAATAGTCATTATATGTTTTACACAAGAAGAAACCAATTACTGTTTATTGTAATACTATTATTATTATTACTACTACTTGTAGTAGTATTTTATTTTATTTTTCTTAGAATACTATTTGTTGCTTTATGTGTAAAACTTTTTATGAGAATAAAACTCTGAGTGCACATTTAGTGGTTGTTTATTGTGGTACTAGAGGTAAATGGTGAGATGATGGTGGCAGAAACTCTAAACATGCTACTCTAATAATACACTGAAAGCATTTAGAAGAAGTTGAGCTTTATCCCTATATCCCAAACCCGAAAATCCCAAAATCCGGAATAATTAACACTGTGATTATGGAGAGAGTTTAGCTTCCAGACGAACAATACCATTTACTAGAGATTGGTTTCACTCTTTGGATGGTCTCTTTAACATATTCAGTTAACTATAAGTAACGTTGCACCTACAACGCTGCTAACTCGTCTAACTCTCACTAGAGTGTTAGTAGAGTATGCTACCAAATCTCACGACCAATTCGTAAGAATTCGACGAATGATTAAAAAGTGGCTAATTCGTACTAATTCGTACGATTTGTCTAAACCCACGTGATGGTTAGGTTTAGGGGCGGGGTAAGGGGTAGGTCATTCGTATGAATTTAATACGAATTGGCCAATTCGATAAAATATGTACGATTTAGCAAAATCATACTGAATTCGTACAAGTGAGGTCATATGAATTGTTGCGAATTAGCCACTTTTTAATCATTCGTCGAATTCTTACGAATTGGTCGTGAGATTGAGGTTGGAGTATTAGTAGACTGGTAGGAATAGAATACGTTGACATGTAGTTCCAAAGTTACTTAAAGTCAACAGAATTTTTAAAAGGGACCATCAAAATAAAGTGTTACCGATAAGATCGGTGCAGGGATTTGAGTCTAAATCAAAAGGACCAAGGTGACCCATCTAAAAGTGCAACATAACTACTGTCATATGTCAGCTGACACTAATCCGGTGTTGTGATCAGTTTACATGCTGGTCACTGAAGAGTTATACGCTAAGCATCGCAAAGTTCTTTACCAAAAACTTGTTTATGTACATACATTTAATTAGTACATATTTAGACATTCACAAAATACAGTCACAATACCTGGCATAAAATAGACAATCATTAGTTAAAGTTCTAAAATAAGTAGGACTACTTTGTCTGCCCATTATAAGCGGTCAACGTGTTCTCATCATCTGGCCAACAGTCCTGACGAGCATCAGAGCCCAGTGGTCATCCAATCAATATCATAAACACTGCGGCCATAGACTTTCCTCATTTATTTCTTCCCCTAGTGCTAATCCTTTTAATTACTCGCCTTACTCAATGCTAATGTTATTCACAATTAGTTGGTATTATGCTAATCTTCGACCCACATTCGGCAGGAGAGCAGGAGTACCGTCTGAAGGCCAGATTGCTGGGAGGCTGCATGCAGACTGACATCAGTCTCCCAGCTGCACAAAGCAAGCCAGACAGAGAGACTCTTGCAGGAAAAAAAGACCCTCAATAAATAAAAAGGGGGGGCCGTAGTGTATACCTTAATGAGCAACTGTTGGCCACAGGGATTAGTGATAAATGCTGCTTTCCCTCTGCGTAGCTCACCCCAGCATTTGTGACAGTGCTGACTTTTTGCACCAGTTTCTTAGTGGTTAGCATTTCAAACGGAACCATGTCTGGACCTTGTCCTTGTTTAGATGCTTATGTCCTTCTGCAGGTGAGTCCATGCCAGATACAAGGTGTTTTATATGAATTTGTTGTGCAACTTTTTCTTTTTCTACCATTATGAAAAATATTTTAAAATGTGCTATGTTCCAAATTCATGATTAAACTCAGATATTACATTGGACATTGGTTGGGAAGGATGAAAACATCCCATCTTTCAAAATGAAACTAAAGCCAAGGAGAATGTGTGTCTGTTTTTATTATTTTCCATAAATAGAGAGAATATTTAGTGGTAAACACATGTTTTTATTCCTTATTACTGACACATAGCTACTGTATAACATTCATGTATACTGTATTAGGCATAAAGGTAGTCCCTTATTTGTATCTTTTTAATTTAATAATTTTCAGTAAAAGGTGTTTTAAAAAATCTGCATAATATAAAAAAATCAAGACACATAGTAAAACAGTACATTAATGAGTGTGTAACCCTAACCCTAAAATATCTACAACCAGAACAGACAAACGTTAACTTTTGTAAAAAGCACAGAAAGATGGTTATTGCAGTTGTCCTTCAAAAAATAGCCTACATAAAAAGATAAAAATGCAAGTTTAAATGATGTATACTAATTATACAATTTAATCTTTATTTGTTATATTTGTTATTTAATTGTTCTGTGAGTACCCGGGTTAACATTTAATGGCTCAGATCCACAGGTTTACACTAAAATTCTGAAAATACAGAAGTGTATGTGTAAAAGTGTATTACTGACACAATTTTGTCCAAATGAGTAAAGTACATTACAACTAAATTTCTGACTTTGTCTGGAGAGAAAAAAAATATTAATTTCTAAACATCTTTGCCGTTATGAAACATCTAAAACATTGGCTTAGAGGCATCCATTTACACCCTAATTATTGTCACTGTCCTATGAAATAACACAATGATAAATTGTTAATTCACAAGACAGCTGACAGAAGGAAAAAGGTATGACTTTCGATGTAAAATTAACAGTCATAGCGGAATGAGAACCAGACGTATCTGTAGCTTCATTGAAATTGACGCTCAAACAAGAGGCTTTTGTCTGCCAGGAGGAAACATAGACAAACAGAGAGAAAAATGTCAACAAGTGCAGAGCAAAACCACATCTTGAGCGACAGTGTTCATAAACGGCATGGCCAAAACCAGGGAAGAAAGTCACCATTAAATATCAACGGAGCAGCGGCTGCAAGAAATATCATCCAGAATAATTGATTTCTTATAACACTTTAAAATGTCATTTTCATCTGAAGGGGCCCCTGATCATCGCTGACAAACTGTAAAAATCCCATAAATAGAGAGAATTGGAACGGACACTTTAAACTTAATTAAAAGGAAGCTATGACCTAGCATAGTATAGATCGGAGTAAACAAACAGAAGGAAAAAAAAAACCTTGACCTCCTGACAGTCAAGTGCAGGCTCCTGACCTCACGTGACACCAGTGACATCCCTATACAACACACACTTTAGTCAATATCAACACATTAGAAGACTGGCTGTAAGGCAGGATTACAAACAGCAATATGCTGAAATAAATGTAAAAGAAATAGAAATACAGCAGTAAAAAAAATATTTACTAGAAGAGAGTATTTACTCCTTTACACAAATCACCAAAAGTTTCTGTAAATAGCCTGTAAATATCTCAGTTCAATTTTTCAAATGATAAAACACATAATTCAAATTCAAACAACTGCTCGTGCAAAACCTTTTCTCTAAGACACGCTGATGAATTCGCACTGAAGGAGGAGTTACGTCACTCAAAAATTGGTGGAAAAAAAAGTGAAGAAAAAAAAAGCTCCAAAAAGCACCAAACTTACCATCCACCAGGTCCTGGCTGTCATGTCATAACATAGCTGCCATTTGATGGAGCTGTCTGCCGTTTTCCCAGCCATTCTCCCGTCAGTAGCTTTCATCAGGAGCAGCTCAGGAGTAGATAACACACTAATCAAGCCTTCATCAGACGCCACTCTCTCAGCCCCATGTAGGCCAATCCTTATCACACTGCATTATGGGAGAAAAAAGTGCACACACACACACACATGCACGCACATAGCCCTGTGCTCTAGCGATGACTCCAGCCTGCAGTGCTGCCTATAATGACAGGATCAGGATCTGAATCCCTCACACACACACACACAGAGCCCCCACCTCGGCCAGGGCTTTAATTTTTTAAGCTGTGCAGAACAGGAGCATGGATCTCTTCTTTTTCTTTTTTTTTGGCATCTTGAGCTGGACAACAAGTGGGCAACCAATGAGGTGCCTGTGTGCGTGGAAGCTTTTTAAAGTTTATTTGCATTTTCATCAGTTCTATATTGTTGATTTGTGGGTTTTGGAATCCCCCCACCCACCCTAAAGCCATAAATACACACACACACACACACACACATTTTGCCCCCTCCCTGAACGCTCCTCATTCTGTGTCGATGAGGGGAGGCCCAAATGGGAATTATATTCCCCAAACAAAGACTGGGGAGTTTCATAGACATGAGAGCCGGGCACGGTTCAGATATCACAGACTTATACAGCAAATGAGGGAGGGAGGGAGGGAGAGAGAGAGAGAGAGAGAGAGAGAGAGAGAGAGAGAGAGAGAGAGAGAGAGAGAGAGAGAGAGAGAGAGAGAGAGAGAGAGAGAGAGAGAGAGAGAGAGAGAGAGAGAGAGAGAGAGAGAGAGAGAGAGAGAGAGAGAGAGAGAGAGAGAGAGAGGGAAGCAAGAGAGAAAGAGAGGAGCAAACACCTGACAGGTATTCCAAGTCCATTCACTTACTAGCTTGCTGTACTTACTTCACCGAGCTTTGAATCGACACCTGACTAGATTGCATTAGCTAACTGTGGTGCAGTTAAGAAAATGAATGTTTTGTTTTGCTGTCAAAAATTAATTCATACAAATTTAGTAAGCTCTGTCACATTCTCTCAAAGCATTAAAGAGAGAACTCTGCTAACAATGAACCTTTGGTCTAATAAAACATTGGTACCTAGTCAAATCGTTCTCTGAGATTTGTTTTCATGATAATTCAAATGTTTGCTAGCTCGCTAGTTTATACCACTAACAAGGCTCAAAATAGCCCCACACTAACACAGTAACATAATGAGTGTCTAACATGCAAAACGAAGCATTGAGAACTTTGTAAGACTGTTTAATAAGAAGATACGTTATAAAGACAGTTCACTTCATGTATACAGACAGGAGCCATCTTAGAATATAGTCTCAGAAGTCAAACCACGAACGTCAATGCCCCCAGTGCTAGCATTATACGTGAAACAGTTTTTATGGATGAAAATCTTTACATTCGATTATCATGAAAACAAATCTCAGAGAACAATTGACTACCGATGTTTTATTAGACCAAATGTTCATTGTTTGTCGGAGTTCTCCTTTAAGTTAAAAATGATTTGTAAATAACACTGATGTTGACTTGGAAGTGCATTAGAGGTTAATGGTTCTGACATTTTCTCAAGTATCACTGAACATTAGCATTAGCATGCTGAGAAAGTCCAAAAATAATCTGAACTGCAAAGTCAGTTAACAGAGTTCAGTTTTGTTATAAAACCACAAACAAGTTTTTTTTTTTTCATTACATTGAGTGGAGATAAAATAAGCACTAAAACCAAGTTCTAATTTATAGTAAAAAAAACACTACATGATTGGCGACTGATCTTATTTATACTGTATTTTTGTTACATTGTCGACCGTTGATGAGAGTTTTAAGAATTAGCAGTCTGATGACAACATGGAGGATTGAATCTTGAAATGCTTCCGTATATATTTGCTAGAAACCTTATTAGAAAATACCACAATTTATTATTATTATAATTTATTACATTTGTATTACATTTAGTCCACTCTGGACGCTTTTTTGTTTCATGGATAAAATGTCCTCAAATGAACATGATGAAACACATTCAATTTTAAACCTGATCTGTGAGCAACACCTGACACAAAGTTCATTTATTTACAGATTCAGATTGTGCTAGCATGATAATAATAATGGCATGTAAAACCAACAGCAGCTTCTGGACTGCTGAAGAGGCACACAGCTGTGAAAGCTGATTTGATTTGATTTTTCTAGAAGGTTTTAAAACATTCAAGCAATCAGAATTCACAAGCAAGTGCAAAGACATCAGCTAGCATGTAATAACAGGCTTGCATTGATAGCATTAGCACAGCTTTGGCTGTTTAAAGCAATGCAAAGCAGGCTTTGATGACATTAACCAATTATAAGGATTCTCTTGCATTAAGGCATAAAGATGCAAGTGTCATCCAATGGATGTGCTAGAGCCACTGGTTAACAGTTCCTCCCCAAGCACAACAACCTCATGTTTGAGGCTTGTAAAGCATGCTCACATCCCACTCCTTCAGAATTATGTTTAATACACATACATGCAAACAAATCGTGCTTTCGACATTTGCAGAATTACGCATCAACCTGACACTCGGCAGTGAGTTGTGGGGTTTAACGCTGAATGCCAGCTTTGTTCCATGTTTGGGACTCTCTTTGTAACCTATCCAGACCTTTTTCCCTCGGCAGTGCATTCCCAACCTCCACCTCCTCACAGAATGTTCCCGCCTGCAGCTGCTTCCCTCCACGTGAATTGTGGGATTGTGCTGAGAATGTCCCGCGAGTCAGGGCACAGCGCGTCTGGCATTCAGGGGCCGAGGTGGCATTTCAGAAGCACCATGGCCAGAAGAATACCTAGAGTGTTGTTTATCCTCCTCGCTTCTTGCGTTGTGTATTTCCATTCATTTCCGAAACCTTTCCCACATTTCCACACAGGGTCCCAAAGAGATTATTTTGTTTTCTTACACTTTGGATTTCAGGGGTCATCTTAAATACATTCTGTTCTATAATCACCCAATGTAAGCATTAGTTGAATAGCTAATTAAAATAATTTGCTAAATAATAATAAACCAAAGTACAAGGTTATTGATCCATAAATGCTAACTGAAAGAAAACCAAGAACAACTCCATACTTTATCAAATATTGTGAGATGCTTTTACTGTTTTCTGAATATGCTGAAACATTCTCTTGACATTTCACTTGAATTTCCCTCCCGTGTGCAGTATTGATTTTGACTCTGCAGATCAATACATTTTCTAGCCTCTGATTGGATTAAGATTACCTTTTCAGACTAGTTTTAATTGGATTTCTACTTTCTTTCAGTCAAGTGTTTGTAAGATTTACATGAAAAAATCAATAGGCAAATCAATAATTCGAGAGGCCGGAAAGTGAAGACTGAATTGAATTGATCCAAGTAATGTGAACACCTGCTATGACACTGTGTATGTGCTATCTACTAACTGCAAATCATAACAGTTGGAAGACATACATAATTAAGTATTTTTGTCAATTGATATATATATATATATATATACTATATATATATATATATATATATATATATATATATATGAATTCAGGATGTAACCTCATAATGCTTCTAAAAATGCCATGTGTATGTAATTGTAGTCAAATTTCAAGTCGCAAATACAGCAGTCATGGCTGAGAGTCATTTAAATTGTATTTATGTACAGACTAGTTAATGTTGACCCATATGGACTGGGATTTCAGGCAATTAGGAAAAAAGAGCACTTGTCTGTTACTAATTGATGATTACAAATGTCCAGAGATGCTTCTTAATCCTTGTCCAAACCACATTGAAATTATAATACCTTCAATCACATACATGCGAAAAAGAGATATCATCCCAAATATCACTCCTCTAGACACCCTATTAGGTTTTAAGTTTTATTTCCATAATTCCCTCTTTTGTTTAACCAGATGTCCACTCCTAGAACTATAACAGGTGGCCATTTGTTAAATTAGGCCAGTTTACTTAGTAGGCCAGACACATGGGCAAGCAGAAAATTGCACATAAATATGATATACATTCAATATACACCATTCAAATACATTAATTTAGATTGGTTTTAATTTTTAGCAATGAACAGTGATTGACTGTAATTGGCACCATTTTTTTCCAGAACAAAACAGGACATTAATAAACAGTAATTAATGCCAGAACAGACACTGATTGACAGTAATGGAGTAATCTTGGCAAAAAAAAAAAGTAATTACAAAACCTAGTTTAATTTGTTCACAAATGACCACCTGTTGCTCCACAGAAGACATGATGCCTGCTTTA
>JAQIUQ010003270.1:0-27679 GCA_030378365.1 Hybognathus amarus
CATAACATACATCACATCTGCAATATTACTTCGTTTCATCCTATTGCTCCAACACTTCCAGTAGCGCTTCTTCATTGGTGTTGTTTCAGCGGTTCTTCTTGCTTCCAGTTGAGCGGACTGTGGAGGATATTCAAGGCTAGGAGTGGAGATTTTAACTGATTGAACCGACTCCGGGAAAGCGAAAAGTTAGTCCCTTGAGTTCCAATTCAGATCTTGATTTCTGATATGTCCAAGCCTAGATGTGAGTGATTTTAAATATTTTTAATATACATGAAAAGTAATTCAAAATAAATTCAGTAACGTGTTTGATTAATAATGTTCCTTTGTTTTAACATTTTCGGAATCTTAAAGGGGTACATGAACTGGCTTTTTAAATTTTATTATATTTTTGTCTGAGAGTCGATTTATGACGTTCGCTTGGTTTTTGCATTCAAAAACATCAAAAATGAATAAGTAATAGGCTATTTTGTACCCTAGTTTTGAGCCTACGCTGAACACGCTGGGTTTGATGGACGTCTCGCACTGCAGACCTGGAAGATAACCGCCCACTGCTGTGAGTGGATGATTTCAGTTTTGCATCTTATGATGAGTTTCGACTCACCCGTCGATGCACTGGCTGGGGAAATTGTTTTGAAACGTGCCAATGTTGTAAAATGGCAACCGGATGCGATTCGCGCACACAGTGTTCGACCCAGAGTCCGTGTGTCTGCACAATTCCTGTTTCAGATATTCCAGATATGGACGGCACAGACGATCTCGTCTCTTTACTCTTAATCGGCTGCTGCAAATCCAGTCTCTGTTTACAAACAATCCTCAGTGAAATGAAGCGAACAGACGGACAATGTTTTACCTCATCAGCTGGAACGTCATTAAAAATAAAGTTTATCCATGCAGTCCTACTGGAATCCCAAGAGGAAGCTTATGCAGCAGAGCTGTCTTCCACAACCAGGCACTGCACGATACTCTGCTTTGAATACTCGGTTTGTCATCACGAGGATAGGCATCTCTGTTATTCTAGCTATTCGATGTAATGTGCCGAGAATCGGTGGGTGGGGCTTAACCAGTTCGCCTTGATCCTTCTTCTGCGGGGGTGGTGTTTTGTCCTCTTTGATGACATAGTTCCCAGCTTCCGAAGTCGTTTTGTTGAGAGCTGGTGTTCAATAAAAGACTTTTATTGGACTTAACAAGGCTGTTTTCAGTTCTGAAACTTACAGGATATTCTCTTATAATATGATGAACTCTTCAGATGTCAAAAGCTCAAGGAAAATTTGTTTTCTCAGTTCATCACCACTTTTAAATTACATTTTGAATCCCAGATTTTCCAATAATGTGGCTTACCAGACTTTTGAACCCAACTGTTTTTTTCAGGGGGAATTTTTACTATAGGGATGATAAATCTGAATGATCCAAAGCTTTTCTCAGAAATAAACGGGATGTAATTGGTTTTGCCAGAGGGAGTGAAGAACATCTCTAACCAGCTGACGATAGGGCGCGGAGATCTGAGCGGAGCATCCGGATCTGCGCGGGGTCCGGCGGACCCAGGCTCAGGGGCTCGGTGGTGTCGAGCGAGGGGCGGGGTCAGCTTCACCTCCGTCTTCAGTACCTGACAACCCCCCGCCAGGATGGAAATGGCCAAGCAGCGCTACATGGGCGGCACAGCCCTGCTCCAGCAGCACGACGGTGCGTTTGCTTTTCCCCTGTGTACAGAATCCTTTATCTTGACTTTTTTCAGTGATTTAATTTGGATCTTTGTACCCCAATCTTATTTAATATAATACCTTCTATATTATTACACTTTTACATTGAATACACAAATATGATTACATTCTAAGATTTTATTTATATTATTAAAAATCTCAATAGAATATATTATGTTTTAAATTAAAGGAGGAACTCCGGCACAAAATTAACCTTGGTCTAATTACACATTGGTACCTAGTCGACCATTCTCTGAGATTTGTTTTCATGATACATTGAATGTTAAGAGTTTGTGTCTCGAGAGACAGTTTTCACGTCTAAATGTTAGTAATGGGGGCATATAACCCCCATTGTAAGAGTACAGACCGTTTAATAAGAAGATATTTTTATTATGACATTTCACTTTGTGCTATACAGACAAGGAAGCCATCTTTTTTGGAAAAACAGTCACGACAGAGTCGACCGCGAAATGACGTGCAGAGTGGCTGAACATCGTATGAAGTTCAGCGAACTTTGAACTGTATGAACGTCGTTCGTGGTTTGAACTTGTTAGACTGTTTTCCAAAGATGGCTTTGGTCTGTGTACACAAAGTGGACTTGTCTTTATGACGTATCTTCTTATTAACAAGATCCGGTAGCACTACAAAGTTCTAAGTGCTTTGTGTTTGCATGCAGGGACCCTCTTATGTTAGTGTGAGGCTGTTTTAAGCCTCTGTTAGTGGTATAAACTATTTCTATTTACTTAGTATATGCCCCAGTACTAGCTTTATACATGTTATGTCATGTTACATATATGTTCTCAATGCTTTCGGTTTGCATGTATGGACACTCATTATGTTACTGTGTTAGTGTGGGGCTATTCTGCGCCTTGTTCATGGTATTAACCATCGATTTATTTGTACTTATTATATGCCCCATATACTAGTGTTATACGTAAACAATTTTTGAGATAAAACTCTTTACATTCGATTATCATGAAAACAAATCTCAGAGACGGTCGACTAGGTACCAATGTGATAATTAGACCAAAGGTTCATTTACGCAGCAGTTCTCCTTTAAATGATTTTTCAAGGATCAATGGCTTTTTACCTTTCTTATTAAAAACATAAATGCGCAATTACGCACTCTGACTTCCTGAAGTCAATTACCATATTCTAACACGCAACCGTTACTTTAAATTTGTAACACAGTTTCACAGTATTACTATTTTTACTGTATTTCCAATTGATCAATAGAATAGCAGCTGATTTGTTAACAGAGATATAAAAGATATAATATAAATAATAGAAAATGAGAAAATAGTAACCTTTTGAACGTGCAGTGTATGTATGCCATCGGGAGTATAACACACCTGGACTCAGTTTAACAATCTTGAAAATACGGAAAGTTGGTCAAATGCTTCTTTGAAATTTTAGAACACACACACACACTGTCCTCCTGTCCTGACCCCTGTCGCTCTGCACAGGCTCGCACTAGCAGGCAGAGGGTGATGATGACTGGAGCATCCTGAGGGACAAAGGCGCGAGCCGGCGCATCTGAGTATGGGACTCCAGGGCTTCCGTACCACAGGCAGTATGGTGTCCCATCCTCCCGCAACGCAGCAGTGCCCTGACTGCGCTTCCCTCACATGCCACACCCGCGTACCCCTCCAGGTGTGGCCCCGGCAAGATCAAAGAGGACGGCTCCTAAATCTGTTACCCACCCCGGACTTCGAAACCCGGAGTCACTCTCTGTTCTTACCCGACTTAACCACGACCTGACAAACCTCGATGAAACTCAAACTCAATTCATTCTCCGACTCTTCTCTGTAAACTCTCATACTGGCGCTTTTCCACTGCTGGCACGGTTCGGCTCGGCGTGCTCCCGCTAATGCTCGCTCGCTTCCCAGCTGCGTGCGTTGGTTCGACGGCTCCGAGCACGGGACGGCTCGATCCGCTTTGGCTCGGATCCTGATTCCACCACAGGTAGTCCCGCTTCAGGAGTGGTGATCAGAGGCTGATCGATGACAGCGGCGGCTGTCACCTGGCGATTCAAATCTACAGCGGGTTTGGCTTCATCGTGTATGTCTCATTTGTCACAAATACAAATGACGCTGGTAGTGACGATACCGGAGTACCTGACCGGTCAGTGATCTGTGCAGTGTTTCACGTCACATTCAGTAACGGTACGTTACGCTGGGCCCTGAGACAGACCAGATATTAATTAAAGCAAGTTCGTCCCGTACCATGCAGTGGAAAAGCGGCATAAATTAGCTACGTTTCTAACCCATGTTGTCAGATGAAACCCACGTAGCCAAATACTTTATAGTTGTCAAAAATATGCTTTTATGTGGATTTTGTCACAGAGCGATTTTGTTCTCGGAAAACATGAGAAATATAGAGTTTAATTTTGGTTTAATACTTATTCGGTTTTTTGATTATTGATTTTATTTGATTGTTTTTGGCATCAGCTCCGGTTTAGATAGTAGCTTTCTGTAATCGGCCCAGGACAACAGTACATCGTTTTCAAAGAATTGTTTTTAATATTTTTATTTAGTAATAAAATATTGTAAAACTGGCGGAAACGTAGTAGTGGAAGATTTGCGCATGTTAAAACAACTTCAGATTTGGTCAAATGAGAAGCACATTTCATTTGAAAACAACCCGAGGCTGCTAATATCGAGACCTGACCCGTGTCCAAGACATCTCTGAAAGTTTTGGACCCGAACCCACTCGGATCCAAGTGTGACTCTGGAGAGCCTCTAGTGGACGTCATCACACTTCTCCTTCTCTTGGCAGATCATGTATTCAAGCCTTTCATCTTCAATGGAGAGCATGGGGACCGTCAGCATGGTGATGTCTCCGACAGTCCGGCCCGCATCGATCCTGTGAGGACAAAGCCTCGATTCCAGCACCAGGTGGATCCGCAAACATCGGCTGTACAAAGCCCACCAGTACGCACCTGAGCAGCTCCTGGTAAGTCTGAGAAAGATTGCTTGGCTAGTATAAACAATGCTAAAATGGTTTGTTTTTTGGTTTGTTTATTTGCTCTTTTGGACATTTAAAGGGTTAGTCACTCCACCCAGAAAGCCACGATTTACACACTCCCAAAACCTCGAATGAATTTCTCTTCTTCTGGCTGACGAGCATTTTGAAGATCCAAATTTAATGTTTTTTACATGAACAATGGAAGTTAGTAATGGTGTCCATCAACTGTGTGTGGTTACCTGACATTCTCGGGAAAATATCGATGTTTTGTTCTATGTTAATTGATTCATTTTTGGATATATAAATGTCAGCAGATGAAACTGAATTTTTGCTCAGTTTGAGCCTATGAACAAAACTTTTTCAAAAAATCAAGTCTATGGAAAGTCTCATAATGATATAAAAACAAGTGCGTACTGCATGTCTCCAGGATGCTGGAGTCTCTTACAGGAGACTGATGAGATACCTGAAAGTCTCAGTGTCTTGATGGAAACTGAGGCCATGCTGAAGGGGGAGATACAAGGCCAGGAGCTCGGAGATCTGTTCTTCGACTGCGTGGACGCTGAGATCAGAATTCTACCAGTGAGACAGAGAGAGGTTAAACCAACAATTGTCACACATCTGACCAGAAGTCTTCTTGTGTCCGATATTGCCTCTAACTTGTGGCTGTTTTGCAGTTATCGTTGTGAATGTCACTAGTGCTTGCTGATCTGCCTGGAGAGAGAGAGAGAGAGTCCAGAGCGCAGCAGGGTTCCTGCCTGCTCAAGTCCTGCTCTCCTGAGTTCCCCTGATGCCATGCCCCAAACTAACTTGTGACGTCCATGCCACACTAACTGTAACTAAAAACACACACTAGATGTTCATGTGAGTGGATCACCATAATCATGTGTAATTGTCACACAGGGTGGTCATATACGCATCACATTAACCAGTTTGTGATAGTTTACTAAGGTGTGTATGTGCTGTGGGTAGATGTGTGAGAGATGACGAGATGTTAGTGAAACACTCTCATTCCTGTAAGAGACGGGCTCAGCTACCAGACTGACCCTCTGAGGAGAAACACAATAAAATATCAATGACTCAAAACGTCTGGCATCTTCATTTGTACTGAAGAGGTTTCTTGAGGAGAGGAGGACAGCTGTAAATATTTCAGTTGCCCATTGACTTCTTGATTGGCAGTCTACCTTAGTACTAGTTTTATTTAAGTTCTTGCACATCTTGAATTCCTCCACAACATTTCTTCTGAAATTATTCATTTCACTTTTTGGTCTGAAATTGCCTTACACGTGCTATAAACATGACTTCCTCTTTTTTTAGTAAAATGAAAAACAAGCCCAGCCCAGGTGAGAAAAAAGTAAAGCAAAAGTAACATAGCCTGATTCATTATACTCCATAAAAAGTGTTATCCTGACTAAGATATCATATCACAAACATCCTGAATCCTCTAATAAAGCAGAATTAAACTTCCAATAGGAACTGTGTGATCTTGAAATGGAAGAGGAAATGTCAAATGACAGAAGTATAAATGTATGATCACAGAACAGAGAAGGCAAAATCTCAGTAAAGAGTAAGCAATAACCCAGACGTCCAGTTAATAACAAGAATGCTGAGAAACTTGCTTCTTTGTATACAATATTATTCAATAATTGCCCTGGTAATTTAATTTCTATGTATATGTAATTGTAATTTTTTTGCCTTTCATGCCCCATGTTGTTGTTGTTTTTTTTAAGTTATTTTATTTTATTTAGGATGAGCACTGAATGTTTGTAATAAGATTTGACATTGTTATTGATTTGATTCTTAATAAAAGGAAAAGAAAATAAATAAAAAATAACCCAGACGTCCATCTTCCATTTCAGCGGCCCAGAATTACTAGACCGATAAACCACAAAGCTTGATGATTTTTATTGATTTTTTGCCTCAAAACGTCAATTAGAGCAAATCTATTTTCTTAAGCCATTCTATGGCT
This sequence comes from Hybognathus amarus, assembly GCA_030378365.1. Taxonomy (NCBI): domain Eukaryota; kingdom Metazoa; phylum Chordata; class Actinopteri; order Cypriniformes; family Leuciscidae; genus Hybognathus; species Hybognathus amarus. The sequence goes on from JAQIUQ010003270.1 coordinate 6,631, forward strand.
GGTGTCCAAAATCGCCTTTAAGGGCACTATTTACAAAATTGTTATTCTGTTTATTTTTTTTTAATGTTATTTATTTTTTAAGGGATTCAAATGCCTGCTTTAAATTGTTCAAATTATAAACATATTTTCTTGGTATTATTACACGAGATAAAACACTGATGCCTACTGTAATTTGATTTGTACATTCATATCATCTAATTCCTTTTTTAATTATTATTAAATTGTTTAACTCCATGTTAACTGTTAACTAACAGGCTAGTTTCCATGACAGACTTTTAATAAATCTTTTCATATCTACTGGAGCGACCAGTTTGCTAGGCTTTCAGTGGCCTCAACATGGGCACTCATATGAAGCTCAACATGGGCACTCACTTCCTGATAGTCGAGCGTTCTGCGCAGGCTCAACGACGTAGATGTCACGTGAGCAATCTGACTGACAGTTGTGAGATGGTCTAGTAGCTGTGCCTACACAAATTTTAATCGTGCACAGAGACGGCGAAGCGCGACCTGGAGCAACTTTTTGTAAGTATTCTGATTAATTATTTTGTCATTTTGCTTCTATTCTATGCCATGGGCTCGACTTTAAGACAGTAAAAGATTGCCTGCAAGGCTTTGCGAGCTTCTCCTCCTGTGTATACGGTAACTTCTCCACTGCTGCGACGGACAGTCAGAGTGAGTTATGACGCAATTTTTAGCATATTTTTACAAGAACGGCTTCTACGGGGCTAGTAACGTAACATACAAAGTAATGGAGCCTTTTATACATTGTCGTGTTTCTTTAGAAATAAATAATGGATAAATGGAGTCTTTGGACGCCTCAGATGTAAAGTTATTCGCTGTCAAAGTGACGCCTAAATGAATGGGAGTCAATGGGATGCTAACAGCAGGAGATAGCCCGCTACAATGGCGGCCCCCAGAGGCAGCTTCAGCGTCCGGCTGATGCGATTACCCCCTTGGTTTTCATTCACTCCCTCAAGTCCAGGCGATGTCAGGCAACAGTGAGTGAGTAACTTCTTTCTGCCAGTGAGTGGCGCTGTGAAAACATCCTCCTCTGGAATTGTCTTCACAAAAAACATTAAACATGTGCTATATTAAAAGAGTGGGGATTTAAGATGTCAGTCGCAAAAGTCATGTTACATGATCTTTACCAGGAAGAGAAATATTAATAACACACAGCTTACATTATATGGACAAAATATGGAAAAGAGTGAAAGAGTTCAAGTATCTAGGTTTGTGGTTTGATGAGAAATGTGTATGGAGAAATCATGTTAAAAGAGGAATTAGGGAAATAGGTCATAATATTGAGATAAAAGTTTTCTATTCTTCTTGTTCTTTACAAGCTTGTGTGATTTAAGAAACATATTAAGTTCCAAAATAAAATGCTTACAACATAAGGAAGACTTATTAAATTTCTGCTTGTGAATAAAGAACTTAGCATATAAGATTATAAAGTTTAAGACAAACTCCAGGGTGCCATCTTGAGGGAAATGAGTAAACAGATAAATATCTTTCAGGGTGAAAGAGAAAGTTATATTCCGAGATTTGAGAAATGAGTGCCTAAATCATCCCAAAATCTTTGGGTAACTGGACATACCTAAATAATAAATGAGGAAATGGTTTCAGTGTCTTGTTTTACGAAAGGGAAAAGCATGTGTCAGATGTCAGAAACTTTGGCAGACGAAATAATTTGTCGGGTAAGTGTTGTGTGAAATTTTAAAGTGGACCTCTTCTAGCCTTATTGAGAGATACAATATTTGTGTAGGAGATTAGACCATGTTTTTTCCAAATTAACATCCCCTTGGAAACGTCCAATCAGCGTTTGGCTCTGAGGCGTGGGTGAACCGTGTGACACAACGAAGCGGGGCAAGTTGGGTCCAGAGGATTCCCATGGCGGCTTTCAGCGGATGAAACTAGCATCAGCGTGGCTATTGAAGCAAGTTTATCCGGAATTACAGAGTATTTCCTCACTGAAAGAAGAGCAAAACACTGCTCTGGAGGCTTTTCTCAGAGGAAAGGATGTTTTTGCTCTTCTCCCGGCTGGTTTCGGCAAGAGTTGCTCTGATTGGTTGATTTGGCCCGTCTATCACCAACATAGGCCAATCAGCTAACCAGTATTTTCGCCCTTTCCAAAACTACTTCAACGGAAGGTTTCCAGATGGATATGCGGAGCAAATCCATCTGGCGGAGTCAGGTTAAGGAAACGGGGAGACGCTGCAAGCTCTCTTATTTCCTCAGAAGATACAGGTACCAGATCATAAAATATAGTTTTTTTAATTATTTTTTTCTATCTGTTATTTTTATTATAACCTGTATTGCACACTCCGGCCCAGTAGGTGGCGGTATGCACGTACTTTGTTGGTTGCGATTTGCCATTAAACCCAAGAAGAAAATTGTCATTCACGTCACATCCGCAACAAATATGGCGGACGAGTTGGATGTTGTTGACATCGAGGGAGATGAATGTGATGAACGAGTTGGGTAGGAGTTTATTTTGTCTTACTTTGCCGTCTGGGCAATGTTATGGAGTCTGTGCGTTGATATATTGATGTTCATGGCTGAGCAGAGATTGTAGACTACTGATTGAAGCGGACAGAGCAGGGGCTAATGTGAGCTCTCATGCGAGAAACAGTCAACTTACTCTAACGTTACTTTAACATTCGAGCAAGCAAACGCAGTTTTTTAGTAATGTTGGGCATTTGGCTTTCAATTGTCGAGATTCAGCACGTTGGGCTAGGTAAACGTTTTATGTCTCTTTGGATGATCCAAGCGGTACCTGGAATGGCGGCATTCAGTGTGTTTGACACATCTTAACAGGAAGAAATGAGAATCAATACAATGTCAAAATGTTTTTCATTGAAAATCGTTTGAAACTCTTCCCTCAGCTTTTGTAAAGCAATACACTTCAAAAAGTATTGCAATTTCAAGATTTACAAACAAACATGGCTGCATAACTTCATTTTTCTAATACAGAATACAGAGAAAATTTAGCCAGAGGGAGCAGCACTTAATACAACAAGAAAAATACAATGAAGTCTAAGTACAAAAAGGGTATTTGTAAGGAAAATAAACATTAAAAAAATAAATAAAATAAATGGTAGAAATTATGATATAACATACATGACAAATAAGGGGTGAATGCAGTACTTTGTTCAACCATTTATCTCAGTTGGGAAGAGTTTTAGGGTATCATATATTTTTTTTGTGCCTTAGGACCTTTCAAAATTTTTAAGGATTTTATATACAGTTTAAATTCATTTAAGAAAACTACAAATTTGGGAAGATGATTTCACAACTCTACACTGATGAATGAATAATTTGGCTAGACATACAATTGTATTAATACATAGCTCATCACCCTTGCTTTGCAATATCAATCCAAATTTGTAAAAGCAAACACATGTTACGTGTACAGTAATACAAATACACGTATAATGGAAGTCTGTGGGGCAAGACTTTGCATTTAATAAACGTCAAACTTCAGTTTAATTATATATATCTCCACAACAAAACACGTACTTGTTGACATAAAACTACCGTGATAAAATTATACTCTGAGAAAAGTTAAATACAGGTTTTTAACTTCTGTCATGAATTTTAGGCATGCCAGAAACGGACAGTAAAATCCGCTACAAGTACAGGAATTACATATGTAAACATAATGAGAAGTTTAACCTCAAATATCACACATTTTTGCGTTGAAGAACCAAATAGAATATAAGCTTTTAAACCTTCTGTAATGCTGTACTCCATAGAAGTCTTTTAAGTTTTTTTAAAACACAGGACCAGATTGCAGTTATGAGAGACATGTATTAGGTATGTGGATAAAAAATAAAACTCAACAAATAGACAAATGGATAGCATATGTGGAAAGACCTGGGTACCCTCTTTACAAAATAAAAAGAAAAAAAAAATAAATATGTCAAGTATGAAGAAAGTTACAATATTTTATAGTTCAGTAATCAGCACCTATTTTTGTCTCATATCTAGGGTGAAAACAATAGAATTTAGTGTGACCGAAAACAAGTTGTTTTTTCACAAAAATGCTCATAACTTTCTCAATATTCAAGATATCTTAATGAAATTTTCTGTGGAGATGGGTTTCATATAGTTATTTGGATCTAACGTGGGTTTCATATAGTTATTTGGATTTTTACTTGATTTTAACACACATAAAGACTGATTTGGCCTATCTTTTATAGTATTTTTCTGACGAGCAGTTGTTGAAAATACAAATAATTGAATGGAAAACAACGATCCAAGGAAAATTATATATCCTTAATTTAAAAGATGGATTTTGGTTGATTCATGCTATTTCCAGTTGTGTAAGAATATAGAGTTAACAATACTGACGCTGGTGGAGGAAAGAAAGTGGAGGAAACCACACAAAAGTTGAGTGTAGCCTACACGACGCGCTGCATTTTGACAGCTTTTCTACAGGTAACGTTCAGTGTTCGGTAGTCATAAAAAAGTGGGGAGTTTTAAATGGCCGCGAAATTTTGTACAGCACACCACAAACATATGTTCTTTCATGTCGCCCTTCCTCTGGAAAGTGTCCAAAGTGGGTAAAAATAATTTCGTGACAGTTGAATTCTTCCGTATTGTTTAAAATTAGCCTTCCTGACGTAGAAAATGAAAACAAATGTGCAGTTGAAAACCCTAATGATGTGATTGGCTAAAAATCATGAATGATTCCACAGCGGAGTCAATGAAAACAGCACATTTTCAGAGACCCGCTCAAAATGAGTTGGGAAAATGCGGCACAAGAGATTTGGAACACAATGGCGGCCGCTATTTACTTGAAATGTCCACATACCTACATGTATATATCATCAAATATGGGAGGGTCAGGTACCGTCATGTAGGGTCATCAGGTGGGCACCCTTTTTCTCTGATGTTCCGACGTTGATGAGTCCAAGACATCTTCAGGCGGCTCAATGATGATACCTGGCTCCCAGGAACATCTTCCAGACTCCGTTTGGCCCTGAGGTTGATGTTAATCTTGCGTGATAGACTGAGCTTTCCACCTCTTTCCAAGCTGAAGGTTGAATATCCATTTGATGTTCTGGAGAATTGATTGGTGGGATGTCTGGTAGAACTGAGATTTGTTTGTGCCGTCTGGGTCAGAGCGCATTGTCTTCAAGTGATCCTCCAGATATTTCTTTGTTACTTTCAGAGTTCCACTTTTCTCCCTTGTGAAGAGACTTTCTCAATTTGAAGGGATCTTACAGAACTGAATTCTTGTTTGCTACTTTGAAATAATGACTGTTTACTCATTCTTAACCACATTAACATCTTTTTTATTATTTGTGTGTCCTCTTTACAGTGACCTGAGCAGTGCTGAGGTTCTCCAGGATCAATACTTGCCAGTCTGCATGGAAGACGAACAGCAGTGTACTGGTAAAGTAACCCCAGATTGAAAACTTTATGGCCCTATTTACACCTGGTATTAAGAAGTGTTTTCGTCAATCCGATCACAAGTGGATGAGTCTAAATATGGGTGTAAACGGGTCTAAAACGGTTTGAGCTTGTCAGAAACGCATTTGACCGGATTGCTGTGGTGTAAACTCTCATGTGGTCGAATGTGTTGGAAGCAGCTGGAGTCTTTCCATCTTCTGTGGGTGCATCTATATGTAAATTGCGCAAACTTGTTTCGTTCATTAGATCGAAAAATCTGAAAAAGCACGTACATTTACCGTTGCAAAGTGGACAAAAGAGACGTATTGAAACACCAGGGGCCTGATGTATAAACGTTGCGTACGCACAAAATGGGCATAGAAATATGCGTACGCATTTTTCCACGCACATATCGGGATTTATAAAAAATAAACTTGGCGTAAATAAGTGCGCACCGTAAGGATGCTCTTGACCGTGCGTACACACTCTTTCAGAAGAGTATGTGTTTTGGCGACACCGATGGTGAGCTGGAGTCAAATGTCTTTTTGCTCACTATTAGACAGAGAATCGAAAGAAAAATTTACATCTAAAGAAATATAATTAAAATATAATTTCACAAACCTACCATCACTTGAAGCAAACATCCATCCCTTCTTAAATGACCGCGCCAGCACGCGCGTTGAGCCGTTTACTGAAACTGACGCACATATAGCATAATCTAACGGCAGATGGAGTAAAACCGTAAATCTTCATGAGTCCAAATCATAAATAGAGTGCATGTTCTCAATAGCAGTTTAAATAAATAAAAGAATGATTTAAACTATGTTTTACTTCTAATATAAACATTTAGATTAAATATGCCATTCTCATTAATGGAGTTAAACACTTAAACTACATGAAATCATTACTGAGAAGTTACACAAAAAAATTATATTCAATAAATAGAAATAGACCTATTTGTTGTGGATGCCTTTGAACACTTTTCTTCTGGCATGCTGTGTTTTAATGTTTTAACTAGAGATAATTGCTAATCATGATAAAACCAGATTGTCTGGGAAAATTTTGTGCAAATAATGCACAACCATGTCTATCTGTTTCCATTAAAATATAAATCAATTAAAAATACTATTTGGCCAGTGGAAAAGATTGAGAAAAACTTTCTCTGAAATGTATTTAAGGCTATGTTTACACGAAACGTTGCTCGAAGAGAAACGCAAAAGTGGCGTACGCGTCATCACTTTTATTCTACGTTAGGCGAGCGTTTTGTGTGGGAAATCTCGTGCAAACGGTGACTTAAAAGTGTGAAGTTCAGTGTGAGTATGCACTTCAGGCGGCTAGGAGTGCATACTACAACACACACCAAGTCCACGCGCCTGCGTACAAACTTCACAGTCAAGCAGACTTTTGCGTTTTTCCGTTTACACGGAAGCGCGGCGGTGGAGCGTTTTAAGATTTCCACTCTGGAGGGTGGTTTCACTTTTTGCGTTTTAAGCCTAGAAACGCCGTCGCCGTGTGAGCGGAAAGGCACATCCGATAAAATATTTTTACGTTTTCACCCGCGAGCGTTCTCGTGTAAACAGGGCCTAACACTATTTGATTTATTCAATTACAAAAACAAGGGCAAGGATATAGGCTACTAAAAAAATAATAATGTTTGTAATAATGTGATGGCACATCCGCATTTCATATTTTCCTAATGTCTTGTACTGTTAAACTTGGTATCACGTGGATGAATAATCATATGCAAATGATATGCAGATGAGGATATGCATATTTAAACTAGGCGTTGTAATCTCCATATATGGTTATTTCAGGGAGGAGACGCACGTGCGCACAATCTCCCGCTGACTGGGATTTATAAAGTGAATTCTGCGCAGGTTCTGGCGTACGCGCGGTTTTATAAATCTGAAAACTTTTGTGCGTACGCAAATTCTGCCTTATGTGCGTACGCACACTTTAAGGATGAAAATCTACGCAAAGTTGTATACATGAGGCCCCTGGTGTAAACAGGAATGTGTCTCTCATGTCTACTTGTGATCCGATAGATCTTAATACCAGGTGTAGACGGGGCCTATGTGACGGGAATCTGAGAATGGAAATGATGTGTTGTTGTTTCTGTGTGTGTTCAGCCGTGGACGCTGGACAGTTCCATCAGCGATGAGAACAGAGAGGCCATTGAGAGCATGTTGCTGGAGGAACAGTATCCTTCACACTTCTGAACATCACAACGATTTACATCCTCATTTTATTCATGTTTGGTTGTCATCATTCATTAAATGCGTGTGGTTGTTTTCTTAAAAGAAAGGTATTATTTTGCCAGTAAGAAAGCACCAAAGGTTGCATGGACCAATGAGAAGACCAAAGTCAAAAAGTAAGCTACCCTCTTTTCCTGTTTCATGAATATGTAAACACCCACACTACCATTCAGTTTGAGGTCTTAAAGACTTTTATTCATCAAGGATGCATTCAATTTAAAGACCTTTAAATTGTTATAAATATTTCAATTTCAGTATTAGCAGTGGTGGTAAGTAACGAAGTAAAAATACTTCGTTACTTTACTTAAGTATTTTTTCGGGGATCTGTACTTTACTTGAGTATGTTTTATTTGCACCTACTTTCACTTTTACTCCACTACAATATTAAAGGCAAAATTTACTTTTTACTCCGATACATTTCCCCATGCCCGCTCCGAGTATTTATTACACTTGGCTTTCCAAACCAATGAAAAACGTGGTTTTCTTTAGAAAAAAAAAGAACGCACGCGCTCACGCTCTTTGTCAGCATACGCTCACATAGCAGTTTGTTCAGTTCGCCAGTTCAGTGGAAGATGATGACCACAGAAACAGTAGCAGCTCTCGCTGTCAGCAGAAATGATCCCGAGATTTCGCGACAGGGATCACCCATGGCCATATCTCAAGGATATGTTTGAATTCACTGAAGTTAAGTAAGATTCTTATCGGCTGAAATGTCTTCTTTGCCTGCCACGACCGTGTTACAGTGCTTTCTATCAGTTCAGTTCTGCGCCCCTCGGTCTCAATTGTAGCCTACACATCACACGTTAATGAATAGGTCTGGTCCGGGACACTGCAATTCACCAAAGTTTATTATTTTGCATAAGCCTTGCCGGTTAAACATTTAATTCACGTGCTGATGCGCTGTTCTAACGTCCGCTTTCCCTGAGCGCAAACCCCCGACGTCGCAGACAGAAGCCTGTCAAACAGCGCCTGAACACTGGACTAAGTTCTCTTCGAGTCTTGTTATGCTAATACTGTAAAATACACACAATGTTTACATAAAAATAATTGGCTATGACTAAAGTGAAAGCAAACATTTGAGAGAAAATCTGTTGTAATATGCGTCTATATTAAACGCGTCGCGTGCTGGTCTAAGCGACACTAGTAAATAGTGCTGCTGCTTGTAGCCTACTTAAAGGGATAGTTCACAAAAATAAATAAATAAATCTGTCATTATTTACTCACTCTAATGTTGTTCCAAACCTGTATTAATTTCTTTCTTGTGCTGAATACAAAAGAAGATTTTTTTTTTGAATGTGGGTAACCAAACAGTTGCTGGTCCCCATTAACTTCCAGGAGAGAAAAAAAAAACTATACACTGGGGACCAGCAACTGTTCGGTTACCCACATTATTCAAAATAACTTTTATTTTCAACAGAAGAAAGAAACTCGGGTTTAAAACATCTTGAGAGAATAAATTAAGACATTTTTTCATTTTTGAGGGAACTATCCCTTTAGTGTTAATAAAAAAAATAAAAATAAAAAAACACAAGGAGAAAATCACTCACTGACTGAGAACTTTAATAGTAGCTTTAATAAGAATCAATAATAGTGAAGTCTGTGTAGTGTTTTAATTTAATATTTGTTCATTTAATTACTTTCTTCAATGCTACTGTTAAATACACCTACTGCATTTGAAAAAAAGCACTGTTTATTTAATTTGAATATTAATTTGTGTAATGTTTATCTTGTCTAATTTTTTTTAATAACAAAGAAAATAATGACGAAGATTTTTATCTTCGCCACTGGCCTAAATGTATGCCTTTCTTTTTTCTTTTGTTACCTAAGGCTTTGTTTTTAACATAGGGACATTAGTTTGGCTGTAATGAACATCCACTTGCAAAATAGTAAAACTTCAAAAAGAATCGTGATAAAAAAATCGTGATCGTGATTTTCCTAAAAAAAAAATCGTGATATGATATTGTTGCCATAACGCCCAACCCCTGAAATGAAGTATAGCATTATTTACAAACCAGTTATTTAAGAGTTGTCAGTCATTCATAAGATCACTTAAGTAAATGTAGTAAATACAGGTAGTTATAAAGCATTTACTAGTGGTCAGTTAACTATGTGTGTGAGCTCATCTAAAGTGAGTATTCATGCCTTGTAAAGCATTTATAAAGGAGATTTAAAGGAGATCAATCTTCTAAACAGTAAAATGTAACAAACACAACACAGTGCTATAGAACATATTTAACAGCCTTTAAATCTCCTGTAATTGTCTTTTATTATTGCAAATCTAACAAATTCTTAATTGCAGTAATCTGAAAAATGATGTAATCTCATCATTTGTTCAATTAAATAATTGCAAACCCCCCTCAAAATAATTGTTCTGCTTAATTATGTATATTTACAGTTCATTGGAATGTTTACTTTTTACTTTCGGTACTTAAGTACTTTTTAAATCGGATACTTTTGTACTTTTACTCAAGTGATGTTTGAATGGAGGACTTTCTACTTTTACTGGAGTAATATTTTATTTAAGTATATATACTTTTACTTGAGTATAACTTTTGAGTACTTTTACCACCCCTGAGTATTAGAATGATTTCAGTTACAAAATATTTATATTTTAAATAAATGCTTTTTTTAAAAAAAAATTATTTACTTTGTATTCATTGAAAAATCTGGAAAAACTATCACAGGTTATAGAAAAAAATTAAGCAGCACAACTGTTTCCAACACTGATAATAAATTAGCATATTACAATGTTTTCTGAAGGATCATTCAGTCACTTCACCCGTTACTTACATCACTTGCCTCGAATACCTTATTGTTTACATAATATTTAATTTTTCATATTACATAATATGAAAGTATTTTTGTATAGTATTTTATAGTATTTATTTATTTTGTATATAGTATAGTATTTTTGAAATGCAGGCTTGATGAGCATAAGGGACTTCTTTTAATGTTTTTGTGAGAAGTCTCTTATATAGTCTCTATATATATTCATTCTGAATGTCTTTGTAGGTCATTGGTGAAAAGTTCTGGAGCACAAACTCGTTGGGCTGAAGAGGAGAAAGATCTCTTTGAGAAAGGACTGGTAAGTTTTCTGAACATATATACTGTAATAAAATACAGCATACTCTCTTATAAAAGGAAATAAATTGTATCGATTTTAATCGTTCCTAGGCTCAATTTGGCCAGAGATGGACCAAGATCGCCAAACTGATCGGCACTGAGAACGGTTCTACAGGTGAAGAGCTATGCTAGACAGTACTTCAAAAATAAGGTATGCTTAATTCCACATAATGGGTCTCATTCATGAAACATTCATAAATATACGAGTAAATATGAGAGTGAATTGCGCGTAAAGAGATCTTCCCGAAAACTCTTCTCCTGATTCACAAATACTTCGTAAACGTCAGATGTGATAGTGAAATGTGTGTGTGTGTTAGTGAATTCCAACCAGTCGTGAATGGGATGCGCGTGCACGTCCATTCTCAATTACCATAAATCCGCCCATTATATTCGACTGACAACTATATATAGGCATATAATAACATGAATGCGAATGAAAAAAGAAAGATTTCTCGGATGCAGAAATTGAAGTTTTATTATCAGAAGTTCATTCAAAACAACACTTTTATTTTCAAGCGTACTAGTAGCCTATCAGGTCCTAAAAAAGAAAGCTTGGCAGCATATTACAGATGCAGTTAATGGAGTTTTCGTCTGTTAATCGAACAGTCCCAGAAGTGGGAAGAAAATGGTTCAACATTAAGCTTGACAGCAAAAAACAAATTGTAAAGGTTCAAGGTTCGTTGGTATGTGTGTGGGTGATGGAAGGAGACACAGGGTCGGCGAATGTCGGGGCTCGTGCACTTTATTAATAATATTTTTCTCCCCAGGGCGCGTCAGCGCGCTCACTCCACAAACTCAGACAGTTCAAAAATAAATCAAAGCAAACAGTACTCTTTCCACTATATACAGCTTTCTCTGGTCCCCTAACAGCAACACTCTTTCCACTGAATACAGCTTTCTCTGGTCACCGAACAGCAACACTCTTTCCACTGAATACAGCTTTTTCACAGGACAGCAATTCCTCAGACTGGCGTGCACGAGCTCCCCGTTCCTCTCTCCCCGTGCTCGTTCTGACGGTCCGCTTATATGCGCCCTTCTCACTCCAATTACTGCAATCAAAGACAGGTGTTTGTCATTTGAACTTGACCCACTTACTCACCGCTCGGCTCCGTCCCTTCTCCCCCGCTACAGACCTCGCTGAACCACGCCCCTCTGCCACATACCCCCACCGCCCGTCTCAGGCCGGGGAGCCGTCCGGCCTGCAGCCTCCCTCCCCCCTCCTACGGGAGAGAAAGTCAGCTACAACCATCTGCGCCCCCGGTCTGTGGACCACCTTGAACTTAAAAGGCTGTAAAGCTAGATACCAACGGGTGATCCGCGCGTTGGTATCTTTCATGCGGTGGAGCCACTGCAGGGGAGCGTGGTCCGAACAGAGGGTGAACTCTCGCCCCAGGAGATAATAGCGGAGAGTGAGAACGGCCCACTTGATGGCAAGAGCTTCTTTCTCAATGGTGCTGTACATAGTCTCTCTCTTCGAAAGCTTACGACTGATGTACAGCACCGGCCGCTCTTCACCCTCCATCTCCTGGGTCAAGACCGCGCCCAGCCCCCTGTCCGATGCGTCAGTCTGTAGGGAAAAAGGGAGAGAAAAGTTAGGAGCCTGTAATAGCGGGCCGCCACATAGAGCAGCCTTTATCTGGGTGAAAGCCCGCTGACACTGCTCCGTCCACTGGACGGTATCTGGTGCCTCCTTTTTAGTTAAATCAGTCAGCGGGCTAGCAAGGTCCGAATAATTAGGTACAAACCTTCTGTAATATCCTGCTAGCCCCAGGAACTGTCTAACCTCCTTTTTGGTCTTAGGACTCGGACAGGTCGCAACTGCTGCGGTCTTATCAATTTGGGGACGCACCTGCCCATGCCCCAAGTGAAAGCCCAGATACCTAACTTCCACCCGCCCAATTGCACACTTCTTCGGGTTGGCCGTGAGCCCCGCCCCTCGCAGCGTCCTGAGGACGGCTCGCAAGTGCTGCATATGCCGCGGCCAGTCATTGCTATAGATGATAATATCATCTAAATATGCTGCGGCATATGCACCGTGCGGCCGGAGGATTTTGTCCATCAGGCGCTGAAAGGTGGCGGGGGCCCCGAACAAGCCGAAAGGAAGGGTGACAAATTGGTGTAATCCGAACGGCGTTGTGAAAGCAGTTTTTTCTTTAGTCATTGGAGACAAGGGGATCTGCCAATAACCCTTTGTCAAATCCAGTGTCGAATAAAATCGAGCAGTACCCAGCCGATCTAGCAATTCGTCCACCCGGGGCATTGGATACGCATCGAATTTCGACACTGCATTCACCTTGCGATAATCCACACAGAACCGGACAGAACCGTCGGTCTTAGGAACTAAAACTATCGGGCTTGCCCAGTCACTGTTGGATTCTTCTATTACCCCCATATCCAGCATAGCTTTTAATTCATCCTGAACTGTTTTCTTTTTATGTTCAGGTAGTCTGTATGGCCGGCTGCGCACTACCACACCCGGCTCGGTCTCAACATGGTGCTGTATGAGGTTCGTTCTACCAGGGAGGGGCGAGAACACATCAGCAAACTCTGTTTGTAAACCTTGAATGTCAGCGATCTGGGACGGTGAGAGGTGATCCCCGCAAATGGCCAGAGCAGCGGATTGCGCTTTGAGAGCTGCTTCCGGGCCGAGATCCTCCTCCCTACTCACTACCGTCGCCAGCATCGCTGACTCCACCTCATTCCATTTCTTAAGCAGGTTGAGGTGGTATATCTGATGTGCTCCGTCCCTATCTGATCGAAGAACCTCATAGTTGAGCTCTCCGATTCGCCGTGTGACCACAAACGGTCCTTGCCACTTGGCGAGTAATTTAGAACTGGATGTGGGGAGCAATACAAGCACTTTATCTCCCGGTGCGAATTTACGCAGTTTAGCCCCCGGTTGTACAGCCGACTTTGTTTGTCCTGAGCCTGTAACAAATTCTCCATAGAGAGCCGCCCCACCGTGTGGAGTTTTGTTCTCAGGTCCAGGACATATTGAATTTCATTTTTACTGTTCGAAGGTCCGTCCTCCCAAGCCTCCCTAAGCACGTCCAGCACCCCGCGGGGCTGACGTCCATAGAGCAGCTCGAAGGGGAAAACCCCGTGGAGGCTTGGGGGACCTCGCGTACAGCGAACAAGAGGGGTTCTAACCACTTATCCCAATTTTTGGCGTCTTCCTGTACGAACTTACGAATCATGGATTTCAACGTGCGATTAAATCGTTCTACCAAGCCATCTGTTTGTGGGTGATAGACGCTGGTACGAATCGATTTAATGCCCAATAACTCGTATAGTTCGCGAATTGTACGTGACATAAATGCCGTGCCTTGATCGGTGAGAATCTCTTTCGGGATTCCCACCCGGGAGATTAGCTGAAACAGTGCACTCGCAACACTTTTAGCCGAAATGTTGCGAAGTGGCACTGCTTTCGGGGTATCGCGTTGCATAATCCACTAGGACTAATGCAAAGCGATGCCCCCGTGCAGATCGCTCTAATGGCCCGATGAGGTCCATGCCAATTCTCTCGAAGGGGACCTGCATTAATGGGAGGGGACACAATGGTGCCTTTTTGTTGGCCGGTGGATTCACCAACTGACATTCACGACAAGACGCGCACCACCTGCGCACATTCTCGTGAATGCCCGGCCAGAAAAATCGGGTCATTAAACGATTTCAGTGTAGCTGCTTGCCCTAAATGCCCAGCCATTGGATTAGAATGAGCCGCCTGGAAAAGCATTTCCCGGCGGCTCTTTGGAACTAACAGCTGAGTTGTATCTTGCTTTGTCTGGGTGTCCTGGGTCACCCGATACAACTTGTCTTTAATTACGGCAAAATAAGGGTAGGAGAGCGGTTGATCTGGGTGGACAGGCTGTCCGTCGATCAAGCTGGGTGGTACCAAATTCCAGTAAGTGTCAAGGGGGGTACTTATCGGGCTTTGGTGGATTCAGGTTGTAACCAGACCTCCATTCACCAAAGCCTGATTCATCCGGAGGCATTGGATAAGCGCCGCATGGTTCGGGTTCGGTGCGTGCACGGTGAGGTGGTGGGTTACCCCTTAGTGCCAGTCACAATTCAATTTCGGGGTCAAAAGCATAGAGTGGAGGTGGCAGTTAACCAGCACCTCCAGCACCCATTAATTTTGGGAACGAATTGGCCGGGCTTTAAAACTTTATTGGCTCATTTATGTATGGGTGCTTCTGGGAGAGAACTAAGGCAGGGAGGGAGAGCGGCGGTTCAGGTTGGAGAGGCTGTGCCGGGACCCTCGGGTGCTGGCTCAGAGGAACGGAGTGGGTCGGAAAGAGAAATCTTCTCTGACCGCGATGATTTTCCTCTGGAACAGTCCCGAGATGAAACGCTCAAAAATAAATCAAAGCAAACAGTACTCTTTCCACTATATACAGCTTTCTCCTGGTCCCCTGAACAGCAACACTCTTTCCACTGAATACAGCTTTTTCTGGTCACCGAACAGCAACACTCTTTCCACTGAATACAGCTTTTTCACAGGACAGCAATTCCTCAGACTGGCGTGCACGAGCTCCCCGTTCCTCTCTCCCGTGCTCGTTCTGACGGTCCGCTTATATGCGCCCTTCTCACTCCAATTACTGCAATCAAAGACAGGTGTTTGTCATTTGAACTTGACCCACTTACTCACCGCTCGGCTCCGTCCCTTCTCCCCCGCTACAGACCTCGCTGAACCACGCCCCCTTGCCACACAAATGAGTCTAAAAAATCATATAAACTGGAGAAGGACCACCATCGATCACCAGATCTGCTATTACTTATGAAAGCTTGTTTCCGCCATAGAATGAAAAATAAAAAAGGTAATTGCGACTTTTTATCTCACAATTTTGACTTTTTTTCTCACAATTGTGAGTTTACATCTCGCAATTCTGACTTTATTTCTCACAATTGCGAGATGTAAAGTCAGAATTGCGAGATATAAATTCAGAATTGCGTGACATAGTCGCAATTGCGTGATATAAAGTCAGAAATGCATGATAGGCTATAAAGTAAGAATTGTGAGATTTAAACTATTCTGAGGGGTTAGGGGAAAGTTAGGATTTCCCCCCCCCTTAGAATTAGCCTGATAACTCGCAATTCTGACTTTATATCTCGCAATTATAACACGCAATTGTGTGATAAAGTCGCATTTATTCTTTTTTTTTTTTTTTTTTTTTAGTGGCGGAAACAAGCTTCCATAAATTAGCCTACTGGCTCTCATAATAGAAGTAAAAAAAACAAACAAACGTTTTTAATATAAAATACTGTACAATATAATATAGGCTACTATATCAAATATTTTTTTCAAAATGCTGTTTAAATATGTAGCCTACCCGATTCTAAAGGTGAATTAAAATGCTGCCTTATTAATGAGTAAAACGTTCGAATGTTAAGCGCACCATTTACGCGTGGCTGGGAGCAGGTGTAGATTTCTTGCGTACCAACTAACATTTGGAAAATACGAACATTTTAATGAATCCGAAAATTTACGCCAGAACCACTTTACACATGATTTACACAAAAAATTTGTTCTGCTCGTGTTTCATGAATGAGACCCTATGACTTTAGCCATATGTCTTTGGTTCAGATGGGTTAGTTAGGGCTATTAAATATATTTATATATATATAGGATTAGTCCTATAAATAAAGACAAGACAACCAACTTGATTTATGTTTTTTATTATAATTTTTTTTTTGCTTAAAAAATCATTAATTTCTTAGGGCGTTTTCACACCAGAAACTTCATGTTTTGATACATTTTCTACTTTCAGAAAGTTTTGGTTTGGTTTCACACTGAAATATTGCGAGCGCACTATAAAACTTTACGTGACATATTTACATCCTGTCATCATCATCTATGTTGGCTGCATCTTGACATTGTTTGGTTTGTAAATGGACGTGCTGTCTCGACGTCAGCGTGTTGTCAATTCGGCGGGTAACAACATGAACGAACAGACGCATATCGTTGCAACCATAGACCTTATGTAGCCCCGCCCTTTTCAGCTCTGCACTCGTTGTCTTTTGACTTCCGGTCCGTATTTTCACAGCGACCTTGCATGAACAGGCTGAACTGAATCATCATGAGATCATGAATGAACTGCTTGTAAAAAAATTCCGGTCGACATTTGTTAAGATATCTGCTTTACAATGCTTATGATAAACATTACAACACTCATGATAACTTTTGTTAACTCTACAAGAGATCCGTGTCCAGCGGCAGCTCTTAAACAGGGTTTTTGTGGGGCATTAAAAGTCCTTAAATGAATTTTGTGAGAATTAAGGCCTTAAAGGCATTAAAAATCATTAAATCTGATTCTTACTGGCATTATTTTTTGTATTGTTTTGAAGATAATTATATATAAATGTATTTGCATATAGCCTTCATGATTAATAATTGTAAAATAAATTGTCACATTACAAACATCTATCTTTCCAAATATTTTATATTTTATACTCTCTCCTAATTTTATAAGCACTAATAAAATTAAAGTGTATTGCATAGTTCGATGTTATAGGTCACTTTTAAAATCATATTTTATAATTATATCCGGCCCATGGATGCATTAATCATTGCATCTGTATGTATACGTGGCTAGTCGTGGGTCATATATGGCATTAAAACATTTTAAAATGTCATTAAACGGCATTAAAAAGGCATTAAATTTTATTTGAAGATACCTGCTGAAACCCTGTTAAAGGGCCAGCTACCAATAAAGCGTTCTGTCAGTAAAGTTAATGAAAGAACAAAGGGAACAGAGAAAATTTCTCACTGCTCTTGACTAAAGAACTTGTGTAGCTTTAATAAGGAGTAGTCTTTATAATTTATGCAGCGCAGACTGTTTGATAACTTCAATTTCTGTATATGTCCTACCTGTTAGACAGTTAATTTTTATCCAGACGTCAATGGCTTATTGATCATTATAGGTGTTATCAATCATTTAGTTGTTATTGCTAATTTCAGAATTATCACTAATCTGTGTGTGTGCATTTGGTTTAGAACCAAACAAGTTGATTCATGAAACCATTTGTTTATTATATCGCAATCGCATATCACAACCGCAATATTGACCTCAATAATCGCAATATGACATTTTCACCAAATCGTGCAGCCCTAGATAAAATTATAAATCTTTACCCTGGACAAGTGACTTTTGTGCAATGGACAAGTGAAACATAAATTTGCTTGTCCAAAGGACAAGTGCCTCAAAAAGTTAATGTCAAGCCCTGCGGCGCCCACGTTTCTCTGGTGCATAAGGTGTATATTGTTATCTTCCCATGTGCAACATCGGCTTATTTCTCATGCCTCCTCCTTTTTTTTTCGTCTTTTTGGGAACCACCAGAACTTCCTGTAAAAGGAATGAAAGTCCGCACCATACATAAGCTTTCACACTATAAACGAACCAAACCTTTTTTCAGTTTGATCCGGACCAAGACTACCTCTTTTCGTTGGACCGCTTGGTCCAGATTGTGGTCCTATAATTTTGATTCGGACCAAACTGAAAAGTCCGAAAGTCCGCGACCAAACAGGGTAGGTGTGAAAGGGCCCTTACTGACCAAACATTTGAAGGGTAGTATAGCAAACCATTTCCTGTTTTTCAACAAGCCTTATCAAATGTAAAACATGTTCATACTTCACATTCATTTTTAATCTTTTTTACAAAATGATTAAATAAAATAAGGCAACATATTTTCTTTAATCAGTGGTACTACTAGTAATTGTATCCTTTGTCTTTCACCTTCAGCCTAAAATAGAAACACCTGCTGACGTGCCCTCCTCTAATGTGACTTCAGACACCACGTTGGTCCCCTCGATCCAGCCTCACGTCTCAGCCCTGACCAATGCTGTACGCATCGAGCGACTTTCTGATGATGAGGACGTTGACATCACCGATGACTTCAGTGATGATGGGTTTCAGTCTGAATTGAAGCCAGAGCCCTCAGGCTCCTTAGATTGTGACCACCAAGGAGAACCCAGTCCAATGACGCCCCCATCAGACGTACTTTTAAACCCACTCTCTGAATCAGGATCCAACGCTGCAGATGGAGACATTGATCCAGATACGAATGGAAACGCTAACATCCCTCAAATTGCGATTGATCCAGATCCGGAGGAGGCAAGGTGGGCCTTCATCTCTAAATCAGGCAGCCCAGGTAAACACAGCCTGTCTGGGGAGGAGAGTGCTGAAGGAGCAGGTACTTTGGCATCACTAGCTTTCACTGAATCTCTAACCATAGCAATCCATCAGCATTAGCACAATTATGAGGAATGTATTATTTTACTCCAGATAAGATTGAATCTGGTCCTGAGGAGGAGGTGGAGGAAGACCAGGAGGAGGAGGAAGAGGAGCTCAGAGCTCCTGAACAGGAGGTTATATTGGACTTTAACACAATCACAGAAGAGGGAGAGGCAAGCCATCCCAGAATTCTTTGAGGGGCGTCCATCAAAAACCCCAGAGAGATATCTAAAAATCCGCAATTTCATCCTGGACCAGTGGTGAGACTTTATTCTGTATGATTCTGAGGAGCTTTTTCTTGTGTACATCGTCTGTCCTGCTAAACTTACTGAATATAATATTTTAAGCTTTTGTAAGACAATGAAACGGTAAAAATATCACGTAATTCAGGGAACCGGTTGTTTTTTATTACAAAAAAAATTTGGAGGGTTGGGAAATTTTTTTTAAATGCTTTAAAGACGTCTCTTATGCTTACCAAGGCTGCATTTGTTTGTTTGAAACAGGATTATTATGAAATACTTTAAAAAGTTAAAAGTTATTTTAAAGAGGACATTTTAAAATGTTCAACTTTCTTTAGTGTAATGTTGCTGTTTGAGCATGAAAAGGTTTGCAAAGTTACAAAGCACAAAGTCACTCGAAAGGGAGTCATCAGCAGGGTTGTGGACTTGAGTCGCATGACTCGGACTTGACTTGGACTCGAGTCCCAAATTTGATGACTTGCGACTCGACTTGACATATTCAAAGATGACTTGGGACTCCGACTTAGACTTTGACAACAATGAGCTCGCGATTTGACTCGGACTTGAGCCCTGTGACTTGGAAAGACTTGACCTACCTTCTAAAACTGCAGATCAGAGTTGTAATAATCACTGACTGTAGTATTATAGCACTGTATCATTGACGCATGTTCACAGTGCTGATTAGCGCTGCTTTCGCACGTTTGGCATTGAGCCAGAGAGCGCAAGATCGAGTGCGTTCAGCAGCGCGTGTCAGTTGTCATTTATTATCACACGTTCAGACAGTTTTCAAACAAATAATGTTTTTGATTTGAGAAAAAAACACTGATGTCTAAGTACACGGAAATAATAACCTTTCAAATGTAATTTTAAGACATCATATTTCCCCCACAATAAATGCACATTTTAGCCTATAGGTAACTATAAAGTCTTCTCCCTGTTCACCAGTGACTCACTTTCATGTCTTTCGGGAAAAATGGATGGATTTACGTTACGTTTTGTAAATGACAGACACTGTAGCCCAAAAAGTGTCACGTGACTGCTTGATATGTCGCCATGGAAATAGGAATGTTCTAGTACAATTACTGTTGTGTTAACAAAAAATAATTTAAAAAAATTAAAAAAATAATTAAAAAAATAATTTTGAATATTTTAAACTTAATGGGCTCTATCTTGCACCCGGCGCAAATGACTTTATACACTGACTCATTTATCATTCCTATTTTGCACTCGCGCAAAGCGGGCTTTTTCCTCCACAGACGCACGTCGGTAAACTAACAAATGAACTTGCGCTTCCTGGGCGGGTCGGCGCAAAAAAGGAGGCGTGTGTCGCGCAAACAATCCCTGGTGCTATTTTGCAGTTCCAGAAAACAATTGCGCCAATGACCAGAAAAACCTGGTCTAAACTCAGTGGCGCGTTGCGCGTATATTCAGATGCTATTTTAAGCGTGCATGCTTGGCCATAATACAGAGTGTGAACAACGTGGATACACTGTAGATGATTCTCTCATCAACACAGATGCATTTTACTTTTTGCAAATGATACATTATTATACAGAAAAATATATAAACATGAGGGAAATCATTATTGTGTCCATGATGATGGGAGAAACAGGCATAAAGCTTACACATTTACCCAAATTATTATATGCATGTTTAACCCAAAGCTAATTTGGGTGGGTTTGTCCCATCCCCAGTGTCCCTTCTCTTTCTTTTACGGCCCTGACGAGAACATCGTTCTACTCGGCTGTGAACCGATGCTGAAGCGCGCCTGGTAAATGCGCCGTTAAAATAGAATTGCGCCACG
>JAQIUQ010003271.1:0-10733 GCA_030378365.1 Hybognathus amarus
AGAGAGAGAGAGAGAGAGAGAGAGAGAGAGAGAGAGAGAGAGAGAGAGAGAGAGAGAGAGAGAGAGAGAGAGAGAGAGAGAGAATTTTTGAATTTTGACAATCCTTTATTACAAAAATATGACTATAAAAACCATTCACAAAAAAGGTCACATATTTTCATATCCAAAAAAAAAAAACCTCACATCAACACTTCTGAAATAACCAATTCATTATCAACTAATGAGCACAGCACATTATTACAGCACCACTCAATTTCAAAAATACTCAGTGTACTCATTAGTTTATAAAAATTAAACTCAATGACAAGTCGTGATTTTACAATTTTTTTAAAAGCTGATATAAGTTCTTGTTCCCCTTTCTGTTCAATTGTATTTCTCCTAGTTATATAAATAGCTAATTTTGCAATACCAGCAATAAAATTAAGCAATTGACATTTGTATTTTTTCTTAATAGTGTACATAAAACCAAGTATAAAATCCTGCTTTGTAAAACACACCTCAAAAGATTCAAAAAGAAGCCCTAAAAGGCTAAACAAAAAAGAAAGTCTGTTG
The DNA here is from genome assembly GCA_030378365.1 of Hybognathus amarus. Taxonomy (NCBI): domain Eukaryota; kingdom Metazoa; phylum Chordata; class Actinopteri; order Cypriniformes; family Leuciscidae; genus Hybognathus; species Hybognathus amarus. Next base: position 553 of record JAQIUQ010003271.1, read on the forward strand.
CAAAACATAAAACAATGAAACACAGTCTCCCTTTCATTGCAAAAAGGACACTTCTCACTTACATTTGGGTTCAACATTGCCACAAAAGAATTGACTGCAATAGCCCCGTGGAGTATCCTCCACTGAAGATCACCAACTCTTTTAGGTAAGGGAGGTTTGTACAGTATCCTCCACACTGGTTTTGTTGTTTCAGTAATCTCTAACATGTCTCTCCATACAGTATCACTTCTATTCTTTAACCATTTTATATTCATCACTTTGACAAGACTTCTATACAATGCTTTCCCTTTAGCTTCAAAAAAATCAATTTTCACATCAGTTTCCTTTTTCATCCAATGATTACTATCGTTAAATGAAACAAGATCAGGTACAATACTTATATCTGGAAAAAAATCTTCACAGTCTGGAAATATACATTTGTTATTGTACTCATCAAGTAAAATTCGTTCTTGTACATTCAAAGCCCCCTGTAGTTTATCTAAAAAACGTTTAACATATCGCTCAGATTTTACCTTTAAAAAGGCTGAAACTGCTTCTACATCTTTAAATTCAGGACCTGCATTGTTTATAATGTGTTTCAACTGTAGAGATCCACTTCTGTACAACAAATGTTTCAGACCCGGTATTTCATCTCCAGATACATCAAGACGTGCTCCACACACAATGGGCTCTTCCAGTAACCAGTACAGTGACATTAAAGGTTCCATCCATTGAGGTTTAAACAGACTCCAAATTTTAAAAAGACTTTTATAAAAAGCAGGAATTCCTCTAAAATCAAATTTTTTAGAATCCATTAAAAACAACACATTGTCCAGGCCGAGTCCACTTATTCTGCGTAAAATGCATTGTGCCACTGGTCTCCACACCAGTCTTTCAGTACCCAGCATACACTTCTGCACAAACTGAAGACGATAAGCAGCACATCTACTGAGCCAAATGCACTAGACCTTGGCCTCCATCTTCTTTCGCCAGGAACAAAACACTTTGAGGGATCCAGTGCAAATGGTCCCAAAAGAAGTTCACAATTTCAGCTTGAATTTTCGGTAGGAGACCAACAGGAGGATCAACGCATGCAAGTCTATGCCAGAGGGAAGAAGCCGCAAGATTGTTAATGATGAGTGTGCGTCCTTTAAAAGACAACTGAGGAAGAAGCCATTTCCATTTTTTCAAACGTCCTGTTACTTCTATCTGCCATTCCTTCCCAGTTTTTCTGCATGAAAACTTCATTGCCTAAGAACACACCAAGATATTTTAACCCATCTTTTTGCCATAATAAGCCTCCTGGTAGAGTGGGATTCCCTCCTTCCCATTTTCCAATCAATAAAGCATCACTTTTCCCCCAATTTACAGTTGCTGAAGAAATCTCTTTAAAATCATTAACAACTTCTTTTAACATTTCAACATCATTGCTATCATTTATAAAAACAATAACGTCATCAGCATATGCAGATAAATAAAAAGCATTATTACACTGTGGCAATGTTAGACCCTTTAACTTATTCCGTAACATAAAAAGCAATGGTTCTATAGCCAGCACATATAATAGGCCAGACATGGCACAGCCTTGTCTAACCCCTCTCTGTACAGTAAAGGGGGCACACAAACTACCATTGATTTTAATCACACTCTCAATTTCACAATACATTGTTCTGATCATATCAATAAAACCTGAATTGAACCCAAAAGCTTGCAAAGTATTCCACAAATACAGGTGTTCAACCCGATCAAATGCCTTCTCTTGGTCCAAAGAAATAAGGCCAATATTTATACCAAACAACTTTGAAACTTCTAAAACATCTCTGATTAGAGTTATATTATCAAAAATTGATCTGTTTGGTATACAATATGTTTGATCGTAGTGTATCACCTTCTCTATAATTTTACTCAATCTTGTAGCCAAAGTTTTGGACAGAATTTTATACTCGGAGCACAGGAGAGAAACAGGCCTCCAATTTTTTATATTTTGAAGATCACCTTTTTTGGGCAATAAAGTGATAACTGCCCTTCTGCAACTAAGAGGGAGAAACCCATTAATAAGACTTTCATCAAACACTAATAAGATATCTTCTCTTAAAATGGGCCAGAAAGTTTTATAAAATTCAATGGGTAACCCATCGATCCCGGGGATTTCCCATTCTCCATACTCATCATTGCTATGTAAAGCTCTTGCTCTGTCAAAGGTTTTTGCAAACTTTCATTACTCTCTTCATCAAGCTTTGGCAGACCTTCAAAAAAAATACTACTATTAATCTTTTCATTTATCAAATCAGCTGTATATAATTTTTTATAAAACTGTACAGCAACTTCTCTTATCTCAGAAGCTTCAGTTAATTCCTGTCCTGTATCAGACACCAAAGAATGAATTATTCTGCTTTGACTGTTCTTTTTCTCCATACTGAAGAAAAATTTGGAAGGTGCATCCATTTGCGTGACTTTCTGGAAACGTGAGCGAACCAGCTGCTCCCTGTGCCTTAATGTCCAACAGGTTTGCAAATAAAGTTTTCTTTGATGTCAGAGCTTCCATATGTTCTTTTTTGCCTGTAGATTCAGACAAACTGTACAAATCAAGTATCTCAGTCTCTAAAATCTTCAATGATCTAGTTATTTCTCTTGTAACATTAAGAGTGTATTGCTGGCAAAAGTTTTTAATTTGTATTTTACCGCAATCCCACCATTGCTGTAAAGAGCTATATAAGTGCTTCTGTTGTTTAAAAACATCCCAGAAAAAAGTAAAAGAATCTTTAAAATGTTTATCATCAAGCAAAGACGTATTTAAATGCCAATAGGCACTTCTTGACTTCACATGGCTAACTAGGACAGAACAGAGAACCGCACTGTGGTCCAAAAACCTACAGGATTAATTTGACAAGATTTAAAAATATTGAACTGATGCTTAAAGCTATAAAACCGATCAAGACGTGCTAAAGACAATGAATTATCTTTACAATGAACCCATGTGTATTGTCTTAGTTGTTTATGCATACTTCTCCAAATATCACACAGATCAAAAGTTTGAATGATTTGCTTGAGAACTCTTTGAGATGCAACATGTGGTTCTAGATGATTTCGATCTATTTTATCACTCTCAGTACAGTTAAAATCTCCACCTAAAACTAAAAAATCATCAGTATTTAGACCTTTCAGAGTAGTGTTGATTAAATTTAAGAACAAAACTCTTTCCACTCCACTATTAGGAGCATAAATATTTAAAAAAACCATAACAATTTTTTCAAATTTAACGATAACTTTTAAAAAACGACCTTTTTCAATTTCAACAAATTCATAAGATATTGGAGTCATATTTTTGCTAAATAAAATTGCAACACCTCCACTAATAGAGGATTTATGACTAAGAAAAAGTTGACCTCCCCACTCTCTTTTCCAATCCACCTCATTTCTATGATCACTGTGCGTTTCTTGTATAAACATGACATCAACAGACTTCTGATTTATAAATTCATACAACATCATCCTCTTACGAACTTCTCTAGCTCCATTTAAATTGAGAGTTCCGATTTTTAGCTGACTCATAGTTTTATTTTGGTTCAACCAGAAACTAAGATGGAAAAAAACAGAGAGTGTGCATAAGGTAAAAAAAAACAAGCTTAGAGATTTATACCATGGCATTCTTCTCATCTCTACTAGGAATTTGTTTTTTTAACTTGTTTACAAACTTCCGTAAACGGTACACTTCAAGATCTGAGAAAGCCCCTTCCTTTATCAAATATCTTGTGTCTTTCACAAATTGTGCACGATTAGGAAAATAATCCTCAATCTGCACGCCTTTTAGCCCCTTCGTTTCCTGAAGAAAAACACTAATGTCTTCAGCTTTGTACAGAACATTCCCTGCTTCATTTTGGGAACAAGCAGAAAACTCTGAACACACAGAAACACTAGAATCAGAATCATCATCATCCGAAGCTATGACTTCATCTTCAGCAGCGTCACTTTTTTTGACTTGTTTACTGATTTTATCATTTCGACTCTTTCTTCTTTTAATTGGAGTTTTGAAAGTAGATTCAACTTCCATATCCAAATCACAGTCATTCAGTCTCAGATTTTCCTGTACAATTTCTTTATTTTGTTCTACAAACGCCGAAGATAATGTACTCAACCCCACCGCGCTCTCGGCCGCCAGAAACTCCGCCGCAACACCTCCATTATCAACAGGAGAAAACACTCGCGCCTCCGCACTGTTCGCTCCCTCCAGCGGAACGATCGCTGTACTCGCCGACACACTCGGCTCAGACGCGCTACTCTCATCCACCGCGCTCCCCGCTTTAACCGCATCAATCGGCTCTGTGTTTTTATTCACTTTATCAGGGCAATTACGACTGAGATGCCCGATTTTCATACAACCAAAACATTTGATCGTCGTGTCAGATGATGCGAAGACAGCATAATCAAAACCTTCTATCTTAAATTTAAAGACCAGGTCAAGTTCATCCTCACCATTCTTCAGTATCATAAACACCTGTCTCCTAAAAGACAGGAGGTGTTTTACTAAAGGAGATTTACATCCGAGCGGAATTTTTTTGATGGGGGAAACTATCTTTCCATAACGGGACAATTCCTGCACAAGCATCTCATCCTTCACAAAAGGCGGAATGTTTGAAATCATTATTTTCTTGGCGGGAGTACTCAGAGGAAACACCGGCGTGAGTGAACCTTTGATCACAACACCTTTTTGCACTAATTCATTCGCCTTCTCAATAGTGCTAAAAAAAAGCACAAACGCACTATTCATTCGCGAAGCGGACACGATGTGTTCATGGCCCACAACGTCTCCCGCAGCCAAACACACATCTTCCACGTTAACATTAGAATCAATTTTCACTCCATGACGCCGAGTTAAATTTTCAAAAGCCATCGTGTTTGGAGTCGCCATGCTTCCCAGCAAAATGCTGGAAGCAGACTATCCTCACAACAACAACAAAAAACTAAATACCTCTACAAAACAACAGAAAACACAAACATAAACACTTACAAGAAAAAAGAAAAAGTTTGAAAGTAGCACTCTAACCAGCCAGAATCGGCTACCACTCACATCCACACTCACCACGCTCCGCCCACTCACTCCCAGCATGCACTCGAGAGAGAGAGAGAGAGAGAGAGATATGAAGACGTTCCACTTTAAGCCATACAATTTCCTTGTGGAAGGAGCTCTAGAGCTGAGTATGGTCTCCACTACTCCAGCTGATAGGCCAGCTTCTAGGTACTGTGCCCCCTCAGGGAGCCAGACCCACAGTTTCCATAGCTCTGGCTGAGGGTGTCAAATATCGAGCCCTCCGCCTGTGTCAGCAGGACCCTCCTAAGGGGAATCTCCCACAGAGGGCCATCTGGGAGCGATGCAATGTCTGAGAAACCGTACTTGGGCCAGCCGCGACGGCGGCTTCCAACAGTAGACTGATCCCCGTCGCGATGGACCCTTCTCTAGAACTCCCGGGAACAGAGGGATCGGGGGAAATGCATACAGACGCAGCCTCAGCCATGTCTGCCCCTGGGGTGAGGGAAAACCACACGTGGACAGGTCGTCTCTCGAGATGCGAACAGGTCCCACTTCCACTGGGCCGGACCTCTGAGATATTGACTCCACCACCTCGGGGTGAAGTCTCCCATTCCCCGGGCCTCAGCCCCCTGTTCTCGACAGGATGTATGCTCCTCAATTTTGACTCCCTGGGATATATGTTGCTCTCAGAGACAACAGTTTCCCCCTGGGACCACTGGGAGGGTCTGATGCCGCCAGTCTGCATCGAGGGCCTGAGGCCCCCCTGATGGTTTATATAGGCCACTACTGACACATCTGCCTCGACCTCAGGAGAACATGGTGATCTCTGAGGTCCAACCAGGAAGCTCCTCAGAGCCCGGAACACCGCCAACATCTCCAGGCAGTTTTTGTGCCAGGAGGAATGATGGTCCTTCCATGACTTCCTGCGTGTTCGTCTGAAATGTTCCGTCCATGACCGCCGCCCAGCCCGTGAGAGGAGGCGTGTCGCGAAACAGTTACTCCCAGGGACAGCACTGGACCTTTGGCACCAGAAACCAAGCTTTCTTCCACATAGATAGGGAACGAAGGCATCTGCACGTAACCCTGATCATGCGGAACAGGGGTTGCCCTCGCGGAGAACCCCTTGGTTGTCAGACCACCACTGAAGGGCGCCCATGTGCCAGCAGGCCGAATGGAATGATGTTGAACACTGCTGCCATGAGCCCCAGACACTCTTCTGGAAATGCTTGAGCTAAGTGATGGCCTAGCCTAGCTTTATCCTGGCCACTGTGGCCAGAATGGGAGGTCGGCATCGTGACCGAAATCCCACACCACTCCCAGGAACGTAGTTCTCTGAGCTGGTGTCACCACGCTCTTCTTACGTGTTGAGTCTCAGACCCCCAGCTTTTGGATGTGAGCGAGACAACCTGAACCACCTGCTACTTGTGACAGAGCCAGAATCCAGCCAGTCATCTATATAGTTAGAGCACCCTGATGCCCTGGAGCCACAGCCAAAAAGAGGTGCTAGAGCTGCAGCCTGTTCACATTTGGTTAATGTGCGGGGGGAGAGCAAGGTCTAAAAACCCGGACTCCCTGTCTCAGTCAGAGGAATATGTTCTATAGCCTCTTTTGCCAGCAGGGAGTTCAGCTTCCTGCTCCAGATACCGGACCCTGCATTGAGAGCAAGGTCTAAAATTCCCGGACTCCCTGTCTCGTAGAGGAATATGTTCTATAGCCTCTTTTGCCAGCAGGGAGTTTGCTTTCCTGTTCCAATACCGGACCCTGCAGTCCGTCGACTGCAGGTGCAGACCACCCCATTGAATCTGGGTGGGTGGAAACTGAACTACAGCCTGTATCCATTCTGACTGGTGCGCAGTGCTGAAGGGCCCAGTGGCGGGGAAATATGCGGAGTTCACAGAATCTTTATTACAAAAGTAGAGCCCGTCTACATGCTGCGAACTGCAAACACAGGAATCCGAGCCACTCAGATTCTGAAATCGCAATGCAGACCTTTTGTAATGTACGCGCTTCCCTTGGCAACAAGGAGATCCCAGTCACAGAATCTTTATTGCTGAGTGAGACTCAATAATACTACACACTGCCTCAGCAACCAGAGAATCCGAGCCACTATAGATTCCATATTGCAATAATTTATGACAATTGAATCCTTATGGGACAGACTACACCAAATAGGACAGACAGTTTGACACAGAGCACTTGCTGAAGAACAAAAAGCTGACATCTCATATGTGCCGGTGTCCCTTTATAGCTTCCGCCTATGTGCCGTCACACATTACATCATGACAGCAACACCAATTGGAGATTGGCTTTGTTGCATTCATGCTTCAGAGGTGCTACGATGAGGGCGTGCCCCCCAAAGTGTCATTTGATGCAGTTTGCGTTCCTAGAAAGGGAACTACTGTAAAAACAACAAGAATCGGTTCAGTTACAGTATCAACCAGAGATTTGGTTGATCTCTTTGTCAGGTTCCATCAGTGTCAGTCTATGGTTGATAAAATGGTCAATAAGTGTTGCACAAATTTCTTGAGTCAGATTTGGTCCTCGTCTTCTTTGTTCAGGTTCTATCAACTCTTCAAGTCCTTATCTACCTCTTCCTCTACCTGAGCCTCTTCCTCTATTTCCTTCTCATCTTCCTCTACCTCCTTCATCTCCTCTTTGAGCTCCCCCTTCTCATTCTCACTCTCCTTCTTCTTCTAGCTCCTTCCATTTTTGTTGAAGACAGGTGAACTCACCTGTTGCCTTTTATAGCACACTCAGGTGCTGTGTTTTAAAATTAGCACATGGGTGCTAACCTGGTGGATGTGAGTATCCAATTCGTTCATTAGTGTGGTCATTGGCAATCCGGGGCTTTGTAATGACAAGGAAGTAACCTCATATCTGTGTCTAAGGTGTGTGTAGAGTTTTACAAATCACTGTGTGTAATGTTTTGCAAAAAGGGTGAAGCAGACATTGTGTGTAATGTTGTGCAAATCTGTGGAGGTGTTGCTCATTGGAGTGGAATTTTGCAAATTGTGTGGAGATCTTTATTTTATGTGTGTAAACAATCGTAAAAAAACTGTAACACAAAATAAAAGTTGGCCATGTATTGATGTTTTCACAAAGCAATTAATTCTGATTTATTGCATTACTTGCTCAAGGATCTACAATAATCACCTTGAGAAACTCTAAATTGCCCTGTCTATTTTAAAAGCATTCCACATCCAATAAGCCTCTTTAACTACAAATGATTTTGTTACAGCTGCATTGCAGGATTCGAAGTTGTATTGGCTAACGACTTTATCAACTACCATAATGAGGTATGAGGGTATTAAAATGGGGAAAACTGATCCAAATCTAGTCAAGGTTCATGCAATACAGATAGAAAACATCAATAAACAGTGGGTCTGTGTCCTAATATGAGAAATGTGGTGTAATGCTTTCATATAATGGCCTGCCACTGCTCTCAGCATAGATACGGTTATACATTCAGATATCCAAGAAAATGATGTCTGATGATAATCAGGCATTTTTAATCATATTCTTCACTATTTATTTTTACCAAGATGTGGAGGTCAGATTAGTTCCTTTTATTCTCCATAGAACTTATCTGAGAGAGATAAGAACTGAATGAAGAGAGATAGGCAGCCGAAACTCAGTAGATTTCTCTGCTTTTTCAACTTCAGAGAAAAACGAAGAGATAAAAGGTGGTTGTACTGATAGCCATTGGAGACCATCACAAAAAGCTTAAACTCTCTTCCATCTTTGCTTCTGATGCATTATGGGGAGATTATATTGTTTCCTTTGTTCAAGATCAGTGGGTTAAGTGAAGAGGTATACACACACACACACACACACACATATATATATATATATATATATATATATATATATATATATATATATATATATATATATATATATATATATATATATATATATACACACACACACACACACACACACACTCACCTAAAGGATTATTAGGGACCCCTGATCAATTTCTCATTAATACAATTATCTAATCAACTAATCACATGGCAATTGCTTCAATGCATTTAAGCCTAGTTCACACTACATTATTTTTAGCATGGTTGTTGGTGCCAGATGGGGCAGTACTAGTAAGTGTCACGATCTTCTCAGTTACTGGGATTTTCATGCACAACCATTTCTAGTGTTTACAAGAGAATGGTGTGAAAAGGGAAAAACATGCGGCAGTGCTGTGGGGCGGGAAGTGCCTTGTTGATGCTAGAGGTCAGAGGACAATGGGCCAACTGAGTCCAAGCTGATGAGAAGAGCAACTTCGTCTAGAAATAACCACTCAGTTATAACCGAGGTATGGAGCCAGAGCATTTGTGATGTCACAACACGCACAACCTTGAGGCGGATGGGCTACAACAGCAGAAGACCCCACTGGGTACCACTCATCTCCACTACAACAGCAGAAGACCCCACTGGGTACCACTCATCTCAACTACAAATAGGAAAAAGGGGCTACATTTTGCAAGAGCTTCACCAAAATTGGACAATTGAAGACTGGAAAAATGTTGTCTGGTTTGATGATCTCGATTTCTGTTAGAGCATTCAGATGGTAGAGTCAGGAATCGGTATAACAGAATGAGACATGGATGCATCATGCCTTGTTACCACTGTGCAGGCTGGTGGTGGTGGTGTAATGGTGAGGGATATTTTCTGGCACACTTAAGGCCCCTTAGTGCCAATTGGGCATTGTTTAAATGCCACAGGCCTACCTGAGCATTGTCTTCTGACCATGTCCATCCCTTTATGGCCACCATGTACCCATTCTCTAGGTGGCTACTTCCAGCCAGGGATAATGCACACTATGTCAGACAAAGCTCCAAATCCATGTCAAATTGGTTTCTTGAACATGACAATGAGTTCACTGTACTAAAATGGCCCCCACGGTCTCCAGATCTCAACCCAATAGAGACATCTTCAAGGAACGTGAGCGGAGTCTAGACCGTGCCTGAATGTGCTTCCACATATCTCCATTATCTGCAAGATGCTATCCTCTCAACATGGACTAACATTTGAAAAAGAATGCTTTCAGCACCTTGTTGAATCAATGCCACATCAAGAATTGATGGCAGTTCTGAAGGCGAAAGAGGGTTAAGACACCAGTATTAGTATGGTGTTCCTGATAATCCTTTAGGCGAGTGTATATAAATATGATATA
>JAQIUQ010003274.1:0-36360 GCA_030378365.1 Hybognathus amarus
CCCATTGAAGACACTATATGGAGAAATCCTGAGAGTGTTTTATTTATTTATTTGACCAGGAAAGTTCCACGTTAGATACAGTACCTCTTCTACAGGAGTCCTGCTCCACAACAAGACACGAATTAAGAAATAGTACATATAACACAACATAATAAACAAACGCATAATAGCCATACTGCTGCAAACAACACACATCCTGATCAGCCATTAAAACATTTACACCGCTCCCATAAAACAGGCTTTAGAGTGTGTCTAAACACAGCGAGAGATGTACCGCGTTTTATGCCTGCATTGACCATAATTACTAAAGCTGATCTACATATTTCTGTATGGATAATTGGCATCTTGACTAAAAGTTTGTGTTGATCTAGTATTAGATTCTAGGACAGTGTGTCACCAAACTACATATAATACCGGGGTTAATTACCCAGGAAAACTGTTAAAATAAAAATCAACATAATAATAAAAATAGGTTTATTTTACTATAGCACCTTTCAGAAAACTCAAGGTCGCTTTACAATAAAGTACAAATAAACATGACTTAGAAACAATACAAAAAATAAAGTGAGATGGATAACATAATAGATAGTGGTACATAAACATAGAAATGAAGAGAAACAAGAAGCAAAACACGATCTTTCCTCCTCAAGCACGTTTTACTCAAAAACCTTCATTTCCTTCCGACTGAAGAAAGAAAGACATGAACATCGTGAGAGGACGTGAGGGAGAGTAAACTATCAGGACAAGTGAACTACTCCATTAAAGTGACAGGTGACTGAAACTGCCTTATCGTGTATCTGAATTATAGTTTATAGTTCTCGTTTATAGCTTATTGCGTTATAGTCGTTATAGTTATAGTTATCGATTTCATTATAGTCGTTATAGTTATCGGCACTTGGTAAGAATGATGATTATCAGCATGCATGTCTTTCTCAGAAGTGGACACTTGGCTGTGGCAGCACACTGTTCATTTACAACAGCCTTTCTCTGATCGGTGTGTGCACGAGTGTGTGAGTATCATGGGGCTAGTGTGTGCACGAGTGTGTGCACGAGTGCTGACGAGTGTGTGCACGAGTGTGTGCACGAGTGTGTGCACGAGTGTGTGGGTCAGTGTTGTTCATGGAGATCCTCCAGTGGTCCGGCTTGGCGCCTGCGCTCCCAGGATGAGCTGGGAATGATGCACGACTCCTCCCTGCCAGCTTTATTAGGAGCAAAGGTCTACAGCAGCTGGCACTGCGAGGTCCACTATCTTATCTCCCATCGGCCGTAGAATCCTGCCCCGAGGACAGCGGCGACAGACAGCAGAGGAACATCTTCTTTCTGACCTTCACACATCCTGAGACCTCGAGAGAAACGCTCCGACGCTGGAGGAGTGAAACACACTTCCTTATCTGATTATCTGATTACATTCATGCAAAGTCATGCGTGCCTCAAATCCACTTACAATAACAACATTCTTGTCTCGTCGTCTGATATCTTAGTCACACAACTCAATCCTTTACACTTTAAACAAAGCGTTTGATTTGCCGCAGAATGGGATGCCGGATCTTAAATGTTGGAAATCTTTAATACTGTTCACTGGTAGCAGGAGTTTACTGGGCCATCTTGCCATTTAATCACCAATTAACTACTGTAAACTGTTATCTTTGGGGAGACACACCTTTGAACGCTATCGTAGATCAGCAGTGAGTGACAAAAGGTGATAAAACACTTGACAGAACTCACTGTGACATTCACCGTTCTCCACCGGGCTGCTGAACTTACTTTTAAAACTACTGCAATGTTGCTTTTCCCCATTAAAAAAGAACTAATTGCATTTACTTTGTTATTTTTTATGAAAAGTAATGCATTACATAACTTTAGCGTTACTGTTTCTGACCGGAGCTGGGCTTGTTTTTTTTTTTAAATGTATTTTCCTCAAATGTAAAGGCCCCTTGTGTGTTTTTATTCATTTTGAGTGAGTGAGATGGGTAAACGTCTGCTCACATTTATTCTGAAACTAAGAATGACCGCTCATATTTACACAGAGAACACAATGCGTGTGGACTCACGGTTTCTCAGTCAGAAGTTAGGATGCCGACAGGAGAGCGGTCACTCAATGGGAAAACATAAGTAACTTCTGTGACTTATTTGAAAAGTAACTCAGATATTTAAAAGTAATTTGTTACTTTACTAGTTACTTGAAAAACAGTAAATCTGATTAGGAAACTGAAGTTGCTTGCACAGAGATTCAGTCTCATCGCGCACGCACACACACACACACACACAGGAGAGAGTAAATCTGGTTCGTGACCGGCTGCTCAGTGGAAGGGTAGTTGTGCTGAACTGATATGATTTATCTTGAAGGTCTGATAAAAACATGACTCAACCATTGAGTTTATTGTGCTGGGAATCTTGTGTGCTGTCATTCAGTTCAGGGCTGAGATTATATTGCTGGGATTATGAATGATGATGTTGTGTTACGGTTAGTTGTTGGAGTGTGTTTTTGAGTAAATGTGCGTTCTGTAACACACTGAGGCTGTTTGGCAAACGGCGTCATAAACTACTGTTTTACTGTCATAAAGCGAGGTGTGTTTATGGCCGTGTGTATCTGCATCTGTGCTCACACTCTTTTATAAGCAGCTTGTTAAAAATCAAATGCAAATGTTATTGAATTAAAGAGCAAACAGTCGCTGCTGGTCTTTACGGACGCGTGAACGAGTGTGTGCCGAACGCTGATTGTTGCTACAGATCTTACTCTGTGCGGTTTGATGTTTAGTGTTGTCAGCAGTGAGACGATGTGTGTTTATCTGCTGGTGAAAGGAGTGTGTGCTCATATCACGCCCTGGCCGTCACTCGTGAAAACACTGTGGAAGTGATGATTGGACGCCTCTCAGTTCTCCTTCAGGTCCTGTAGCTCAGTCCGTCCCAGATCGCCCAAAAAAGTGTGACAGTTGGTCGCTCAACCATTTTTATTTTCCTAATTTCTTTTGTGAGTAATTATTGCAAAAATATTTTATGAAAATAACATGACAATGAAAACTGGTCAAGCATCCACTACTGAAGCCCTTTAAACGCTCCAAGCCCTCTGGACACATGAGGCCTTTAGATTGGCAGAAACTAAGGCCCCGCCCACACGAAGACGACGATTCGCTGGATTCTGTATACATTTTTTATGCGCATCTGGCGTTTCGTCCACATCACATCCGGCGTTTTGGGAGAGTGAAACCGCTATTTTTTGAAACCGGGTCCCAAGGTGGATAAATGCTGAAAACGACACCCTTGCGCTTTCGTGTTTTGTACGGCCTACATCCGTATATTTTTGTGAAACGATGCTGTCATCACCCCACGTGTCCGACCTGTCATGAACAACAACTGCCAAACTGCTTGTATAATAATAATATATATAATCAAATCGCAGAAACTTCTGAGCCTCTCTGTATTCCTTTATTTATTATTTACTTGAATGTTTTTGTCTTTTAGGCCTATACTTTCTTTCGTCTGCTGCTTGTCTGTTGTCTGTAAAGACATTTCGTATTTTATAGGGATGGGGATTTAAAGCAAAAAAATATTCAATGATCGATGGGAATTATTTGATTATTTTGGCTATTCAAAAAACGCACCCAAATGTTCCACTCCGACATTACGTTTTTCTGTAGGTTAGGCGTAGGCTACGTGTTATATCCATTAAAGAATGTAGGCCTATTCAGTTTAATATGTATGTTTAAATATGTTATTCTTTTATTGAATCTATGTTGATTATGAAAAGTGAACCGCATGCATATGCGCAATAGGCTATATCGGGAGACCTAATTTTGACCACATTAAGTTTTGTTTTCTATAAAGCCCTTCTTTGAAGTGAATTTCATTTTTTTAACAATTTTATCTTTATTTTAATAAATGTTTCATCAACCAGTTACCTGGATTTAATAAATAAGAAGCAAATATAGGCAGAGAATAGCCATAGCCATCAGGACGTGGACGCCCCGGCGCGAAATAACTTGCATTGCTCGTGAACTGGAGCTCGTCTCATAAATGAACCGAAAACTCAGAAATATATAGAAATCTTGAAATGGCTACGTTTAAACAACATCGACAAACAACAATTAAAAACGAACAGAAACAGATAGGCTACTCTCTCGTATAGCCTAATCCGTATGAAGTGCATTAGCTACGTTACTCCAGTAGGCGCGTTCACAATTACTGTGAAGTGGCGAGTCAGCATCATCATCAACTTCCTCTTTTCAGTCAAGAATGACACAGAAAACATTAGTTTATTAATAACGAATTAAAATGTCTATATTTGACACATTCTGTTACTTTTGCCGGTCTTTGTGGCAAGCTTTCTGAGTCCGCTAACTAATCGAAGATCTTGACTCCCTATTTTGTACCAGGCAATTTATGGTTGTTCAATAAAGTTCTTTGTAAAAAAGAAAATAAGCAACGGTGCATAATATTTCATAGCCTTTTATTTTACTGCCTATACAGCGCGCAAGGTTTTACTGCACATGCTCTAAGTCTTCTCTGGCATTTTTAGTGTATCTCTATGGCAGAATTACAGCGCCGCATACTGGTCTGGGATGTCTACTACATCGGTTTCAGTCGGTTTCAGTGGTTTCGTGTGGACGCAGATCATTTTTCGAGACGCCGCCGTGTTTACGGACTTTTTTTTAGAACGAGGAAAAAAAATTATCGGATAGGGGAAGCTCTGGCTTCGTGTGGACGAGGCATAAAAGAGATGCTTGTCCAAAAGCAACAAGAAAAGTGTCTCTCTTCAGTTACAGCAGCGTTCAGTGTGTGTGTGTGTGTGAACATGAGCAGCAGCGTCTCGTAACAACAGCAGTTTCTAGCACTACAGCGAGAGAACGGATTGGGCTTTAGGGACGAGTGCCTGATCCAGTTTCTGCTGTGATCCGGTCTGTCACTGAGTCTCAGCAGGTCCAGATGACCCGATGACACACACTCGCACACGGGTCCAGCAGTGTGTGTGTGATTCTGCTTCATGTCACACAGACCCCATATGTACACGTCTCTTATTGCTGGATGATCTCATATGATCTGAAACACACGGCAAGATCAGGATTACAAACATTTACGGTTCTGGATCAGTAAAACACCAGCATTGACTGACAGGCAGTGCATCATGACTGCACGGCACACTTCTGAACGTAAAACACTTCTAAAGCTCATGATTTCACAGAGAACTGCATAATTGCACGGATCAGATGCCTTTCTGGGTTTGGAAGTGAAATAGACAGACACAGATGTGAGACAGGTGTGTATTGATGTGAGACAGCTCTGTGTGGTTTGTTGACTGAGGATGCTCTAAATACTTTCTATTTTGTCCTGGTTAGTTGACTGGTTGGTTGGTGGGTGGGTTAGTTTGCTGTAGTTAATGGCTGTGATGTCATTGGGCGTCATCATGCTGAGTGTTGTGCCGTGGGTTCGATGTCAGGCCTGTGCAGTGACTCCAGCATGTCAGGCGTGTTCCTCCTGGAAGAGTTCCTCTCCGAGTGATTAGATCAAACGGGAAAAGCCGACCGTCAGCTGTGGCTGTTCTGGCATTTCCTGCTCGGATTGGACATTATTAGCAGTTAATTGGAACCTTGTTTGGCAAGAAAGAGTCAGACAGAATAAGAGGATGTGTGTGTGTGTCATCACTGCTGAATACTGGAGTTTAGTGTTCAACGGAGTGTGTGTCTGATTGTAGGAAATGCTGCTCTGTGTGTTTCTATATACAATACCAAGGTTGGACACATCCACTTTTCCAAATTGAGAGCAAACTAGAGTGCAAACAGGTCAGCTGAGCATGTGTGTGTGTGTGTGTGTGTGAGGAGATGGTTTCCTCAGGTCAGCAGGTCCAGAGGAGACGGTCAATGTCTGTGTGTGTGTGTGTAAATGAGAGCTTGTCCATGCGTGTCTGCAGAACAAACCTCCAGGGAGGAAGTAGTAGTAAGACCTAAGAACACAGCGGAAAGGCTTGTGGGGTTTTTAATGGAAAAGAGAATTTAAACTTCAAGCATGCGATCACCACATTAAAGTGTGTGTTCTGGATCTGACCGCGGCATGCGTTCCTCTGCTTTTCATTAGACCTCACGATTTCTTCAGTTGATTTGGCAAATTAACTTACAAGAGGCAGAACACACCATTCAGACTGGAAACGAGCGTAGCAGCAAATTGCGTTTATCAAAAACACACTCAAGAAGTGTTTACCTTACGTGATCTGACGGAGGGAGGAGACCGAGAGGAGCGCTAACCTGCGAACGGCATTCTTCACTTTATGGCTCGAGCTCCATCAGAGATCAGTCTGAGCGGCCGATGATGTTCAAGTGGACACACACTCACACACAAACACACACACTCACTCACTCTCACACTCACTCACACACACACTCGTAACACAGGCTCCTGCTGCTGGAAGCGTACGATATTCACGAGAGGCTCATTGACACGAGCAGATCAGACACGTTTGAGTCCCTCACAGTAATGCCTTTCTGAATATCCCACTCGCCGTCTCAGGAAATGTTGTTTTTATTAATGTCTACTTACCTCTGAGAAGGTATTTGTGGTTTTAATAGGGGTGTGAGCAGTTTATAACACTGACGTGAGCGAGAAATGATTGCTGGAGTGGGACGCTGGTGGCTGTGAGTGGGCCGGTTCTGGGAGGTCCAAATGAGCTGAGAGAGAGAGAGAGCGTCACCTAATCCAGTCAAGTCAACATTATTTCTATACTTCACAGTGATAAACAGAGAAAATCACAGAATCACTGCTGAAACTTCATTAGATATGACTCAAACTTAGATTCAGGAGTGAAGCAGCTTTACAGAAGAAGAGAGAGTCATTACACAGCTCTGCAGAACACAGTGGCTCGATCATCGGTTCGTTCTGTTACGACACACACACTCATTCTCTGCGTCTGAGCAGAACCGTCTGGCACACACTGACACACGCAGAGCTGATTTATGGGGCTTCAGCTTTAGGATGTACCAGGGTTTTATTAAACACCTTCTGGAGGCCCGACAGCGGCTGGATCGTCCCGTTTAAGAGTTTCTCCTCAGGTCACTCAGAACTTCCCTTGACTCCTGGCCAAGCAATTTAAAGAGGCCGAAGCCGGGATGCGATACAGACGTCTCAGCTGTTCAGAGAACCCGTGATTCTGCCAATATGTTCTGCATTTGATGGTGCAAGCGAGATCGGGGATGGATTTCACATGTGCGTCGGAGGGAGGGATTCTCCAGACGGAGCTTTTCCTGCGGCAATCTGCCTGTAAACCCGCACACCGGCATCACTCCGACGGCTGGATTTATAAATCCCTCCTAATGTCGCCATGGAGGCATTCCGGCTCTAAATGGTGGAATTGATGGCTTGCCCCCTCGGTAACGGCACACTTGATGATTATAAATGAAGTCGTAAATAAGGCCGCTGGACTTTTACAGATCTTGGCACAGTAGAGGCAGTAGTTCTGCCTGACCCACCGAGGTCAACGTTTAACAGATTGCTGCCGTGGAGCAGAGAGAACCGTGTTAAACATCATCATTATCTCCAGCGTTTCCTCCACAGCTGGAGCGCACCGAGGATCTGGAACAATGTAGTCATGACTGAGTCTTGGAGGAACAAAAGACATGCTTCTGGTCCACATGCCTCGTTTGGACAAGAGGAAATGAACAGAGATGAGAACTTGATACTCAGGAGTTTACGACTCTGGCAGACTTTAACGTGAACGAGCTCATCTCAGCAAACAAGTTCCTCATCCACTGAACTGAAACAAATGTTTAACAGGCTGCATAAATCCACAGATATTATGCTAATATATTTATCTATATAACTGTATCTATCTATATCTATGCTAATAATTCAGTTGTTTGATTGGCACACGTGTTTCACACAACTATTCAAATCGATTAAGTTTTTCTCTAAATTCATAAATGTACAGTTTTTGCACAAAAACCATCAGATGTCACCACAACCTGAACTCAAAATCAGCGAAACGTTCACACACAAGCAGAACTAAACGGGAGAAGAATCCAACTAAGAAGGAAGAGCAAGTAGACAAGGAAGAGGAAGGAGGAGAGATACAGGAAGTAGATGAGAAAGAGGAAGGAGGAGAGAAAGAGGAAGGAGATGAGGAAGAGGAAGGAGGAGGAGAAAGAGGAAGTAGATAAGAAAGAGGAAGTAGATGAGAAAGAGGAAGGAGATGAGGAAGAGGAAGGAGGAGAGAAAGAGGAAGTAGATAAGAAAGAGGAAGTAGATGAGAAAGAGGAAGGAGATGAGGAAGAGGAAGGAGGAGAGAGAAGAGGAAGTAGATAAGAAAGAGGAAGTAGATGAGAAAGAGGAAGGAGATGAGGAAGAGGAAGGAGGAGAGAAAGAAGAAGTAGATAAGAAAGAGGAAGTAGATGAGAAAGAGGAAGGAGGAGAGAAAGAGGAAGTAGGTGAAAAAGAGGAAGGAGATGAGAAAGAGGAAGTAGGTGAGAAAGAGGAAGGAGATGAGGAAGAGGAAGGAGGAAGAGAAAGAGGAAGTAGGTGAGAAAGAGGAAGGAGGAGAGAAAGAGGAAGTAGGTGAGAGAAAGAGGAAGGAGATGAGGAAGAGGAAGGGAGGAGAGAAAAGAGGAAGTAGATGAGGAATAGGAAGCAGGAGAGTTTTTTTGTTTAAATACTAATATTTACTCAAATTTATTTTTGTAAAATAATCTCTCTCAGGTTAATGAAGAATCGTGTGGATCTTCAGATGTGACTTGCAGACGTTCTGCTGCACATTGTGACGGGAAACGCTGCAGACTCTTCACTCCTGATCTCAGAACAATGTGTGTGTGTGTGTGTGTGTGTGTGTGTGTGTGAGAGAGAGTGTGAGTGCTGCAGACAGCGATGACGTGTCACTCTTGATCTCAGAACAGTGTCTGCATGCTTTTGCTTCTTAATTAATGTAAAGCTTCACATGTTTGTCAAGAAGTTTTCCCAGAGCATAATTGACACAGGAAGTAAAATAACTCAATTAATTAAAATTACAAATAATTCTTATTCAGGGTGTTTTATTAAAAAATAATAGTGTTTCACTTTCATCTCTACAGTCAGCTCAGCTTAATACAGTTCAGATCTTACAGATCGACTGTTTCACAGTCATGAACAAGAGAATAACAGAATCACTGATGAAACTTCATCAAATATGAGCCAAACTTAGAGTCAGGAGTGAAGCAGCTTTACAGAAGAAGAGAGAGTCATTACTCAGATCAGCTCTGTTCTCATCTGATCAGTGCAGTCACATCAATAATATCAATGAATATGAAATGTCTCTTAAACACTTGTGTTTGAGATGTTCTGGTAAACGGGATGTGTGTGTGTGTGTACAGAGGCTTGTACCTGAAATGTCACGTTTGGGGGTGTTTGATCACCCCTGAAGCGGCGCAGGATGAGCTGAAACCACAGTCTTCCTGTGTCTCTCTCTATCTCTCGAGCTCAACCTCCAGGAGAAGCTGCTCTTCAGCGAATCCCAGGTAAATACCCGCTTACTAACACAACCTCGTTTCTTTGGGCTTTTTCCTGAATACCTGTGAAACGGATCGGAATCGTGTGTCGGGCCTTTTGAGGGGAAGTGATGTGAGTCTTCATCACTTCCTGCTGGAGTTCCCCAGAGACACACTTGGATATCATTAGAGCAAAATGGCTGGTCATTCGTGTGTGTGTGTGTGTGTGTGTGTGTGTGTGTGTGTGTGTGTGTGCGTGTGTGTGTGTCGGCAGCTGCTCGTCTGTTTGTGGAGCTGTAAGCGGGACTTTAGTGGTGGATTGTTCGGCGGCCATTACAGAGAGTGTGTGTGTTTTCCGTGGTGCTTCTGCGGAGGATCAGTGTTTGTGTGTGTGTGAGAGAGAGATTATAGATGGTGTTTCCAGACACACAGATATGTGTGCTCATAACTGACTCAATTAGTGGGTATTAGTGATTAGAGGACAGCTGACAAAACTCAACATGAACTTTACATCTAAAATTAAACTGTTTCTGGACCAGTATTGCTGCTCATTTGTCAGTCTGGTTAAAAGCATCTGATTAACACACACATGTACTGTGAACTTATCAGAAGAGATTAACTAGTTTACCATTGAAAGACAGAACAATGTGTTCAATGAAGACCAGGAGTCAAATCTGAAGTTCAGCTAGTTGACTTCTCTCGTTTCAAGAGGATTCAGCAATGAACAAATTAGATCTAATATAAACTTCTACTAATGACACACACACACACACACACAATATATATATATATATATATATATATATATAATTTTATTTAAATCAAATAGATATAGCATGTCTCCTTTGGAATTCTTTGCACATTTGTGATGTTTACATGGTTTGTGCAGATCTTGTATTCTTGTTTGGATAAATAAGCATTAGTGATATAAAAAATGTATATATTTAGAAATTATATATATGTGTATATATATATATATATATATATATATATATATATATATATATATATATATATATATAATTTCTAAATATATAAATGTGTGTGTGTGTATATATATATATATATATAAATACATGCTCACCAGCCACTTTATTAGTTTCAACTGTCTCATTAACACAGATATCTAATCAGCAACTAGAGGATCTACATAAAGAGGAGCCGCTGAAGTTCAGGCTGAGCATCAGAGTAGGAAAGAAAGTTTATTCAAGCGACTTTGAACATGGCATGTTGTTGGGGTCAGAGGTTAGAGGATATTGAGTAGACTTGTTCAGCTGATAGAAAGGCAACAGTAACTCAAGTAATCACTGGTTACAGACGAGGTGCAGAAGAGCATCTGAACACACAACACACAACCTTGAAGCAGAAGAAACTACTGCACTGAGTGACACTCCTGACAGACTGAGAACAGCAAACTGAGGCTACACACACACACACACACACACACACACACACACGTTTGTTTAGCTACACGTCTTGGGACTCTCCATAGACTTAATGGTTTTTATACTGTACAAACTTTATATTCTGTCCCCTTACACTAACCCTACCCCTATACCTACGTCTCACACACACACTAACTCTACCCTTAAACCTATCCATTTCTCTCTCTCTCTCTCTCTCTCTCTCTCACACACACACACACACACACACACACACACACACACACACACACACACACACACACACACACACACACACACACACACACACACACACACACACACACACACACACACACACACACACACACACTAACCCTACCCTTAAACCTATCCATTCCCTCTCTCTCTCACACACACACACACACACACTAACCCTACCCTTAAGCCTATCCATCTCTCTCACACACACACACACATAACCCTAAACCTATCCATCTCTCTCTCTCACACACACATGATGTTTGGACGCTCCTGTCAGAGATTGAACATGATCATCTGTGTTTCAGAGGTTCAGGCTGCGGCTGATGTAATGGTGTGTTATATATCTTTATGGCTCACTTTGGGCCTCTTAGTACCAGTAGAGCGTCGTTTAAACGCCACAGCCGACCCGAGTCCTGATGCTGACCATCCGTGACCTCATACACACACACACACTTCACAAAGCTCAAGCATCTCAGACTGGTGTCATGAACATCACGATGAGTTCACTAAACTCTGGAACCATGTATGTATATATATATATATATAGCCTATATAAATATAGCCTATATATATATATAGCCTATATATATATATGCCTATATATATATATATATATATATATATATATATATATATATATATATATATATATATGAGACATAATCCTCCTGACTGACAGTCCTGATGCAGATATACTTCTGTAATATGAGACATGAACAGCGTTTGTTCTCAGAGAAAGATCGTTATCGTTTCAGGCAGTTCTGCTCGGTGACCGATAGGCGGCGCTCTTCCTTCAGAAACAGCATTAATCTCGCTGTACACAAGACATAACTCCATTAATAACTCCAGAACTGAAGAGTTTCCAGTCGAAACAATCTTCATAAACATGAAGCCTTACTATATCATATCTTCTCATCCATAAACCCAAATTCACCTCAGTATATAAAGACTCGAACGCGATTTAAACAAAAATAATTATTTATTTCAAGTAACTCATTCTCATTAAAAATATAACTCATTAAAAATTAACTCATAACTCATCACAAATAATGTTATTTTTAAGACAAAAGCGTTTGTTTTCTTCCGTTAATATGGTGCGATATTGTTCGGTTCGTTGTTAATAAACACGCTAATATTTTTATGGTTCCACTGAAGAAAGGCATTTTGAAGGGAGAGTAAAAGATGAGAGACACATCATTTTCGAATTACCCTTTAAAGTATTATATGGTCTTTATTAAACAGTAATCTAGGGCCTAATTGTTGCAGTTTTATTGCCTGTGATCCAATAGATGTTTTTTATTTTATTTTTTACTATTAATATCTGCAAATCATCTTCAGGTCACCTCGTCACTTCCTGAACACTGAACCCGCTGTCACTCAGGAGTGTGTGTTGTGTTGTTCAGAAATGTGTGTTCGAGCTTTTTTTAGTCCAAATGGGTTGGGGAAAGCTGTAATTAAGCGGCATAATTATTAACACGCAGCAGCATTAATAAACGAAGAGAAACAAATGTAACGTAGCCTATTGCAAAAAATAAAGAACATCCTTTTTCCATTTTATAGGCCTATTTATTTGTATAAATAATATTCTGATCAGAATATTTTTTTTTACAAAGGACATACAATTGTGCATTTCATTACTGATAAATAGGCTATAAAGCTGAGCATGTGTTTGTTTTTTTTTTTCTCCGGAAATGTAATTTTCGCCTATTGATTATGATTTTAAAATGCAAAACGGATCTTTCCCCTGAAAAAAAAACATGATGACAGAATTATATTTTTTTACTGAACTGTCACTTTCAGATGTGATTGAGAAATGAACATGTTTATTAGTGTACTCACAGACTGCAGGTGTGTGTGTGTGTGTGTGTGTGTGTGTGTGTGTGTGTGTGTGTGTGTGTGTGTGTGTGTGTGTGTGTGTGTGTGTGTGTGTGTGAGAAAGAATGAGAGTGTGTGTGTGTTTGAGAGTGTGTGTGAGAGAGAGTTTGTGTATGAGTGTGTGTGTGTGTGTGTGTGGGAGAGAGAGAGAGAGAGAGAGAGATAGTGTGTGTGAGAGAGAGAGAGATATGTGTGTGAGAGAGAGAGAGAGAGAGAGAGAGAGAAGAGAGAGAATATGTGTGTGTGAGAGAGAGTTGTGTGTGATGAGTGTATGTGTATGTGTGTGTGTGTGTGTGTGTGTGTGTGTGTGTGTGTGTGTGTGTGTGTGTGTGTGTGTGTGTGAGAGAGAGAGAGAATATGTGTGTGTGTGAGAGAGGGGGGCGGGTCGTATCAGTGAAGCTCCGCCACTCGAACAAGAGCCCGAACAAGAACTCCTCGATCCAGATCCAGATCCCGGACTCTCTCGCCGCACTCCTGAAGTTTATCATGTTCAAACTAGTTATGAATTAGAGCTGAAGTTCCTCGGTCTGTGTGGATTTACAGTCTAACTGCGACCTTTGCATTGTGGGTGAGAGAACAACTTCATTTCATTTGACAGAAATGCTCGAACTCTCATTGGGTTCCGTCCAGTTCTGTTCACGAGAGCAGAGGACCGGAGCGCGCACTCGACAGCGGACGCGGTGCTAATGTTAAAGACATTTTGATCCTGTTACGATTTTATGAAGCGGGAACAAATATATATAAAAAAAATAAAAAATAAAAGTATTCGGAAAAGTCCAAGTGTCGTGTTGGTTCCGCCGAGTTCTGATCACATCTGGAGCAAGAAACGCGTATTAATAGAAACTCTGTGTGTCTCATAAAGGTCAGCGCACTACTCCTTGCGCAGGCCTTGACCGCTCGCTTATTTAAGGTTATGCTCACAATCATATTTTAATTTCTGCATTTACAGTTAGTCTGACATGTGAAGATCTCAACCATCCTAAATTACTGTCCTCCAGAAATACTCAGAGATATGAGATATATAATAGATAGAAGAGAGATAAAGCCAGATTAAAATCAGGCCTGATGATTCAAACTCATGTTCGCTTATTTCATTTCGGCTCGTTTGACAAGATTGTTTCGTGACTTTCTGCGATTAATATAGGCATAATTTGAACAAGTCAGCTTTATTTTTACAGCACAGAGAGTTTCAGAGCAGCTTTACAGAGATAACAGGACCATAATGCAACAGAGTTCATGTTTAGAAGAGAACAGCGTCACAGTCCAGCTTAAATGAGTTCAGGGATGCTTCATTTCTGTTAAAAAAATATTAATTTAGTTATTATAAAATATTATTTAGTTAGTGATGTCATCGTCCAGCTCAGTTCAGTTCTCATGTTGAGATCAATAATATTGTTCAATATTAAATGTCCCTAGCAAACCACAAACCAAAGGCGACGCACACACAATAATACAGTCGTAACCTGGTTGTTTAAAAAAGTGTTTGCATGACAACTTGTTTAAAGTTGGATATACCGAACGGCACATTAAAAACAGAGAGAAAAAGCAAGATCAAGAAATAAATCTGTGGAGACTAATATGATGACTGCGCGAAGCAATGCTTTACATGTGAGAAACCCTCAATAATAAATATGCAACTGAAAAATATATTTCCTGGATGTTTTAAATAAGGAAACAACTTTAAAACTGTGAATAAAAGCTGTTCCGATGTGTTTCCCGCAGGATCTGACATGGGCAGTAAGACTCTCCCGGCCCCGGTGCCGCTTCACCCGGCGCTGTTCCTGCAGTTCCCCGCGGGCGCGGATCCCCGCTACGGGCTGAGCTCCGGCCACAGCGTGATCCACCACTGGGCCCTCGGGTACCCGCAGATCCCGGGGCTCCTGGACCCGCGCTTCGCGTTCACCGCGACGCTTCCCTTCGCCGCGCATCTGTTCCCCAAACACGGATCGGTGACGCGCGTCGTGCCCGCGCTGCACAAGGACAGACCGCGATTCGACTTCGCCAACCTCGCGCTCGCGGCCACGCAGGAGGACCCGCCGAAACCGGGAGCGGAGCTGGGAACACTGGGAACACTGGGGAAACTGAGCCCGGACCCGCAAGCCCGCGCGCGGGAGACTCCCGTCCAAGAGCAAAAAGGAATTTATTTGCAAGTTTTGCGGGAGAACACTTTACAAAGTCCTACAATCTGCTGATCCACGAGCGCACACACACGGACGAGCGCCCGTACACCTGCGACATCTGCCACAAGGCCTTCAGGAGACAAGACCACCTGCGGGACCACAGGTGTGTGTGTGTGTGTGTGTGTGTGTGTGTGTGTGTGTGAAGCTGCACTCTGAAATATAAATGTTCTCTATTGACATCGGTGCGGCTCCATAAAGAATATTTAACATCCAATCTTACTCGCGGTTCTTTATGAGGGAAGCTCCTGCACACGGAGTGTAATGGGAGAGTAATGACGGTCACACTTTAAAACCTGTATCTGTAAGAGTGTGCATGAGCTGATGATGTTCTTCTGCGCGCTCTCGCAGGTATTAGTTATGAATCAAGCTGTATCACTGTAAAACTTGCTGCCTTACATTTTTAAGTAGCCTACAGTCAATTAGGATGTTTAGGTCATATCAACTTAAATTACTTTAAACTGACTTTAAAAATGTGTCGATTCGTGTTGGCTATAGCCTAGCTTACAAAAAAAGTTGAAAACTGCTTTAAGTATTTTGAGGACTCGAGCAATGTAAAAACATGTCATAACTTATTGATCATATAATTGTTCACAGTTTTTACAATACAGATAGTTTACGGAGATAACAGGGAGGAAGTGTTTCTGCTGTTGCGAGTTATGATCGACCCTGACGGATATTGTTTTGCAGATATATCCACTTCAAGGAGAAGCCCTTCAAGTGCCAGGAGTGCGGCAAGGGCTTCTGCCAGTCGCGGACTTTGGCGGTTCATAAAACGTTGCACTTGCAGGTAAATCGTTTGCACTGTTTATAGGCTATACATGAATAGGCTAATGTTCTGCAGAAACACGCGCTCGTGCTCGTCGTTTTGGGTGCACGCGCATTCTTGATTGATTGATTGTTGACGATCCTCGCGCTTTTGTCATCTGGGCCTCAAATGTTGAGAATGAAGCTTATATGCATATTTGATGGAAAACTAAAGGGAATAATCCTTTGCTTGCTTCAAATCTGAACAGGAATCTCCTCACAAATGCCCGACATGCGGAAGAACCTTTAATCAAAGAAGTAACCTGAAAACTCACCTTCTCACCCATACAGACCTCAAGCCTTTCTGCTGCCTCCGCTGCGGAAAGAGTTCCGGCGCAACTGCGACCTGAGGCGCCACACACTCACACACACTCCTCACAACACACACACACTCTCCTCACACAGTCTAACTAACACAGTCTGACACACACACACAATCCTCACACAGTCTAACACACTCTAACTAACACAGTCTGACGCACACACACACACACACACACACACACACACACACACACACACACACACACACACACACACACACACACACACACACACACACACACACACACACACACACACACACACACACACACACACACACACACTGCAGCTGGGACTCTAACTAACAGGAACTCTCTGATCTCGAGCCTCTGGCGGACAGAGAAGCGGAGACTCAAGCATCTAAACAGACTCTGTGAACTCATGTAAATAAATTCTTGATTGTTATTTTTATTATTTCTGCATCTGAACTCAAACTGTGTTCACATCAGTGTGTAAATAAAGGAGCTGCTCGAAACTGCAGGATTGAGGACATGTGTTTCAGCCAAAGACACTCATGAGACAAGACGCATCAATTCTGGAATAAAAGAGTTTCTCTTTTGAATTGTGACTGAAATTCTGTACATCAAAAACATCTTCGTTTGTTCTTTAAAAAAATATTGCATATAGGCTATATATATATATAGGATATTGTTTTAGCCTATAATATTTTATTTTATTTCCTAATTACATGTCCCGAAACTTGGGATGATTTCTAACATGAAATTACAGTTATGGTTCTTTCATTTTAATTGTTACAATAATTATTATTAGAGCCTATTAAATTGCAGAGCGTTAAACTGAATATAGCTAAACTATGAAATATAGCATAGGCCTATTGTGTAAAAACTTATTTTTAATAATTACATATAAATATTATATTGTCTGAAATGTATTTGTTACGTCACTGAAATTGTAACATTGTGCGAATTAATGTATTTTTGTTGCGCGTGAACTGATGATTTCAGATTAATAATAGGCTAGGCCAGCGCATCGTCTTTATTCTGTAAAATAATAGTGCACAGTCCATGGTTTCATATTTAAAATACGCGGTATTAGTTAATAATAATCCTTATTAAAAAATGAATAAGGTAGAAAGTAAAATTCTCACATTTTGTAAGCAGAAAAAAACAGACAGAAACATTTGAAGAAATGAAATTAATATAGGAATTAAAATGAACTAATATTGACTGTGAATTTTGGAAATCAACAATGCCGCGAGTGAACGATGAGCATGTGAAATTTAACCCGTAAAATACATTTCAGATTTATTAGCCTAGCCCAGTGGTTCTCAACTCCAGTCCTCGGGACCCACTGCTCTGCATATTGTGTGTGTCTCCCTCATTTAACACACCTGATTCAGATCATCAGCTCGTTAGGATAGACTATGAACTGAATTGAGTGTGTCAGATAAGAGAGACATACAAAATGTGTAGAGCAGTGGGTCCCAAGGACTGGAGTTGAGAACCACTGGCCTAGCCTATAGGCAACTGAATACGTTTTAATTGCCTAATTTCGTACAAACGACGCGATTCATAAACGTGCAATTCCGTGAATACAGAAGATGATCTGAAACTGATTGCCATCTATTGATTATATGAGGTATTCAATATTCAGCAAAAGGGAAATCACAAAAACAGAAGAAATATGAAGGGACAGATATTGAGCAGCAATAACAGCTGCAGAAATAAACACACATTCAGTGATTCCCAAACTCTGCCCTGATGAGCTGGATTACAATAATCCTGAGTTTATAATAATCATTAGGAGTGAATAATAATAAAAACATTTTATTATCTTTTTATTATTATTCACTCCTAATGATTATTATAAACTTTATAATCTTATTATGCAGAGCTAGTCCTTGAATAGCTTTTTAATGTTTGCCACTGGCCAGGTAATAATCGCTAATAATAACAGCAACTATTGTTAGTGTGTACGCCTAATACTAAATTATTAGACTGTGTTAAATATTGTATGATCAGTATTTACTGATTTATATGAATGTGGATTAAAGTGCAGGAGTTTCTGATGTGCTCAGCCGAACTGTATAGAGTAATAGAGTTTAGAGTCAGTCCTTCTCTGCAGCTTCATTAACAGGAGAGTTATTTATACTCGTCAATAAATCATTCCTGCATTATAAACACTGATTAGGCTATTAGTATATCGGTATTTAATTATAATGATTAGCTTGTAGGCTACTGTCAGAATAATGATTATTTGTGTATAATCCGTGTTTCAGTAGCTAATGAATATTAAATACGCTTATTTAGACTTATAACGCAACTGATAATCAGTGTTTTTTGTGTGAAAGAAACTGAATGCGTCGTTTGTACGAAATTAGGCAATTAAAACGTATTCAGGTTGCCTATAGGCTAGGCCAGTGGTTCTCAACTCCAGTCCTTGGGACCCACTGCTCTACACATTTTGTATGTCTCTCTTATCTGACACACTCAATTCAGTTCATAGATCTATCCTAACGAGCTGATGATCTGAATCAGGTGTGTTAAATGAGGGAGACACACACAATATGCAGAGCAGTGGGTCCCGAGGACTGGAGTTGAGAACCACTGGGCTAGGCTAATAAATCTGAAATGTATTTTACGGGTTAAATTTCACATGCTCATCGTTCACTCGCGGCATTGTTGATTTCCAAAATTCACAGTCAATATTAGTTCATTTTAATTCCTATATTAATTTCATTTCTTCAAATGTTTCTGTCTGTTTTTTTCTGCTTACAAAATGTGAGAATTTTACTTTCTACCTTATTCATTTTTTAATAAGGATTATTATTAACTAATACCGCGTATTTTAAATATGAAACCATGGACTGTGCACTATTATTTTACAGAATAAAGACGATGCGCTGGCCTAGCCTATTATTAATCTGAAATCATCAGTTCACGCGCAACAAAAATACATTAATTCGCACAATGTTACAATTTCAGTGACGTAACAAATACATTTCAGACAATATAATATTTATATGTAATTATTAAAAATAAGTTTTTACACAATAGGCCTATGCTATATTTCATAGTTTAGCTATATTCAGTTTAACGCTCTGCAATTTAATAGGCTCTAATAATAATTATTGTAACAATTAAAATGAAAGAACCATAACTGTAATTTCATGTTAGAAATCATCCCAAGTTTCGGGACATGTAATTAGGAAATAAAATAAAATATTATAGGCTAAAACAATATCCTATATATATATATAGCCTATATGCAATATTTTTTTAAAGAACAAACGAAGATGTTTTTGATGTACAGAATTTCAGTCACAATTCAAAAGAGAAACTCTTTTATTCCAGAATTGATGCGTCTTGTCTCATGAGTGTCTTTGGCTGAAACACATGTCCTCAATCCTGCAGTTTCGGAGCAGCTCCTTTATTTACACACTGATGTGAACACAGTTTGAGTTCAGATGCAGAAATAATAAAAATAACAATCAAGAATTTATTTACATGAGTTCACAGAGTCTGTTTAGATGCTTGAGTCTCCGCTTCTCTGTCCGCAGAGGCTCGAGATCAGAGAATTCCTGTTAGTTAGTAGTCCAGCTGCGTGTGTGTGTGTGTGTGTGTGTGTGTGTGTGTGTGTGTGTGTGTGTGTGTGTGTGTGTGTGTGTGTGTGTGTGTGTGTGTGTGTGTGTGTGTGTGTGTGTGTGTGTGTGTGTGTGTGTGTGTGTGCGTCAGACTGTGTTAGTTAGAGTGTGTTAGACTGTGTGAGGATTGTGTGTGTGTGTCAGACTGTGTTAGTTAGACTGTGTGAGGAGAGTGTGTGTGTTTGTGAGGAGTGTGTGTGAGTGTGTGGCGCCTCAGGTCGCAGTTGCGCCGGAACTCTTTCCCGCAGCGGAGGCAGCAGAAAGGCTTGAGGTCTGTATGGGTGAGAAGGTGAGTTTTCAGGTTACTTCTTTGATTAAAGGTTCTTCCGCATGTCGGGCATTTGTGAGGAGATTCCTGTTCAGATTTGAAGCAAGCAAAGGATTATTCCCTTTAGTTTTCCATCAAATATGCATATAAGCTTCATTCTCAACATTTGAGGCCCAGATGACAAAAGCGCGAGGATCGTCAACAATCAATCAATCAAGAATGCGCGTGCACCCAAAACGACGAGCACGAGCGCGTGTTTCTGCAGAACATTAGCCTATTCATGTATAGCCTATAAACAGTACAAACGATTTACCTGCAAGTGCAACGTTTTATGAACCGCCAAAGTCCGCGACTGGCAGAAGCCCTTGCCGCACTCCTGGCACTTGAAGGGCTTCTCCTTAGAGTGGATATATCTGCAAAACAATATCCGTCAGGGTCGATCATAACTCGCAACAGCAGAAACACTTCCTCCCTGTTATCTCCGTAAACTATCTGTATTGTAAAAACTGTGAACAATTATATGATCAATAAGTTATGACATGTTTTTACATTGCTCGAGTCCTCAAAATACTTAAAGCAGTTTTCAACTTTTTTTGTAAGCTCAGGCTATAGCCAACACGAATCGACACATTTTTAAAGTCAGTTTAAAGTAATTTAAGTTGATATGACCTAAACATCCTAATTGACTGTAGGCTACTTAAAAATGTAAGGCAGCAAGTTTTACAGTGATACAGCTTGATTCATAACTAATACCTGCGAGAGCGCGCAGAAGAACATCATCAGCTCATGCACACTCTTACAGATACAGGTTTTAAAGTGTGACCGTCATTCTCTCCCATTACACTCCGTGTGCAGGAGCTTTCCTCATAAAGAACCGCGAGTAAGATTGGATGTTAAATATTCTTTATGGAACCGCACCGATGTCAATCGAGAACGTTTATATTTCAGAGTGCAGCTTCACACACACACACACACACACACACACACACACACACACCTGTGGTCCCGCAGGTGGTCTTGTCTCCTGAAGGCCTTGTGGCAGATGTCGCAGGTGTTACGGGCGCTCGTCCGTGTGTGTGCGCTCGTGGATCAGCAGATTGTAGGACTTTGTAAAGTGTTCTCCCGCAAAACTTGCAAATAAATTCCTTTTTGCTCTTGGACGGGAGTCTCCCGCGCGCGGGCTTGCGGGTCCGGGCTCAGTTTCCCCAGTGTTCCCGGTGTTCCCAGCTCCGCTCCCGGTTTCGGCGGGTCCTCCTGCGTGGCCGCGAGCGCGAGGTTGGCGAAGTCGAATCGCGGTCTGTCCTTGTGCAGCGCGGGCACGACGCGCGTCACCGATCCGTGTTTGGGGAACAGATGCGCGGCGAAGGGAAGCGTCGCGGTGAACGCGAAGCGCGGGTCCAGGAGCCCGGGATCTGCGGGTACCCGGAGGGCCCAGTGGTGGATCACGCTGTGGCCGGAGCTCAGCCCGTAGCGGGGATCCGCGCCCGCGGGGAACTGCAGGAACAGCGCCGGGTGAAGCGGCACCGGGGCCGGGAGAGTATTACTGCCCATGTCAGATCCTGCGGGAAACACATCGGAACAGCTTTTATTCACAGTTTTAAAGTTGTTTCCTTATTTAAAACATCCAGGAAATATATTTTTCAGTTGCATATTTATTATTGAGGGTTTCTCACATGTAAAGCATTGCTTCGCGCGGTCATCATATTAGTCTCCACAGATTTATTTCTTGATCTTGCTTTTTCTCTCTGTTTTTAATGTGCCGTTCGGTATATCCAACTTTAAACAAGTTGTCATGCAAACACTTTTTTTAAACAACCAGGTTACGACTGTATTATTGTGTGTGCGTTCGCCTTTGGTTTGTGGTTTGCTAGGGACATTTAATATTGAACAATATTATTGATCTCAACATGAGAACTGAACTGAGCTGGACGATGACATCACTAACTAAATAATATTTTATAATAACTAAATTAATATTTTTTTAACAGAAATGAAGCATCCCTGAACTCATTTAAGCTGGACTGTGACGCTGTTCTCTTCTAAACATGAACTCTGTTGCATTATGGTCCTGTTATCTCTGTAAAGCTGCTCTGAAACTCTCTGTGCTGTAAAAATAAAGCTGACTTGTTCAAATTATGCCTATATTAATCGCAGAAAGTCACGAAACAATCTTGTCAAACGAGCCGAAATGAAATAAGCGAACATGAGTTTGAATCATCAGGCCTGATTTTAATCTGGCTTTATCTCTCTTCTATCTATTATATATCTCATATCTCTGAGTATTTCTGGAGGACAGTAATTTAGGATGGTTGAGATCTTCACATGTCAGACTAACTGTAAATGCAGAAATTAAAATATGATTGTGAGCATAACCTTAAATAAGCGAGCAGGTCAAGGCCTGCAAGGAGTAGTGCGCTGACCTTTATGAGACACACAGAGTTTCTATTAATACGCGTTTCTTGCTCCAGATGTGATCAGAACTCGGCGGAACCAACACGACACTTGGACTTTTCCGAATACTTTTATTTTTTATTTTTTTATTTATATTTGTTCCCGCTTCATAAAATCGTAACAGGATCAAAATGTCTTTAACATTAGCACCGCGTCCGCTGTCGAGTGCGCGCTCCGGTCCTCTGCTCTCGTGAACAGAACTGGACGGAACCCAATGAGAGTTCGAGCATTTCTGTCAAATGAAATGAAGTTGTTCTCTCACCCACAATGCAAAGGTCGCAGTTAGACTGTAAATCCACACAGACCGAGGAACTTCAGCTCTAATTCATAACTAGTTTGAACATGATAAACTTCAGGAGTGCAGCGAGAGATCCGGGATCTGGATCTGGATCGAGGAGTTCTTGTTCGGGCTCTTGTTGAGTGGCGGAGCTTCACTGATCAGACCCGCCCCCCTCTCTCACACACACACATATTCTCTCTCTCTCTCACACACACACACACACACACACACACACACACACACACACACACACACACACACACACACATACACTCATACACAAACTCTCTCTCACACGCACTCTCTCTCACACACACATATTCTCTCTCTTCTCTCTCTCTCTCTCTCTCTCTACACACATATTCTCTCTCTCTCTCTCTCACACACACATCTCTCTCTCTCTCTCTCTCTCTCTCCCTCACACACACACACACACACACTCATACACAAACTCTCTCTCACACACACTCTCAAACACACACACACTCTCATTCTTTCTACACACACACACACACACACACACACACACACACACACACACACACACACACACACACACACACACACACACACACACACACACACCTGCAGTCTGTGAGTACACTAATAAACATGTTCATTTCTCAATCACATCTGAAAGTGACAGTTCAGTAAAAAAATATAATTCTGTCATCATGTTTTTTTTTCAGGGGAAAGATCCGTTTTGCATTTTAAAATCATAATCAATAGGCGAAAATTACATTTCCGGAGAAAAAAAAAACAAACACATGCTCAGCTTTATAGCCTATTTATCAGTAATGAAATGCACAATTGTATGTCCTTTGTAAAAAAAAAATATTCTGATCAGAATATTATTTATACAAATAAATAGGCCTATAAAATGGAAAAAGGATGTTCTTTATTTTTTGCAATAGGCTACGTTACATTTGTTTCTCTTCGTTTATTAATGCTGCTGCGTGTTAATAATTATGCCGCTTAATTACAGCTTTCCCCAACCCATTTGGACTAAAAAAAGCTCGAACACACATTTCTGAACAACAGACACACACTCCTGAGTGACAGCGGGTTCAGTGTTCAGGAAGTGACGAGGTGACCTGAAGATGATTTGCAGATATTAATAGTAAAAAATAAAATAAAAAACATCTATTGGATCACAGGCAATAAAACTGCAACAATTAGGCCCTAGATTACTGTTTAATAAAGACCATATAATACTTTAAAGGGTAATTCGAAAATGATGTGTCTCTCATCTTTTACTCTCCCTTCAAAATGCCTTTCTTCAGTGGAACCATAAAAATATTAGCGTGTTTATTAACAACGAACCGAACAATATCGCACCATATTAACGGAAGAAAACAAACGCTTTTGTCTTAAAAATAACATTATTTGTGATGAGTTATGAGTTAATTTTTAATGAGTTATATTTTTAATGAGAATGAGTTACTTGAAATAAATAATTATTTTTGTTTAAATCGCGTTCGAGTCTTTATATACTGAGGTGAATTTGGGTTTATGGATGAGAAGATATGATATAGTAAGGCTTCATGTTTATGAAGATTGTTTCGACTGGAAACTCTTCGTTCTGGAGTTATTAATGGAGTTATGTCTTGTGTACAGCGAGATTAATGCTGTTTCTGAAGGAAGAGCGCCGCCTATCGGTCACGGAGCAGAACTGCCTGAAACGATCACGATCTTTCTCTGAGAACAAACGCTGTTCATGTCTCATATTACAGAAGTATATCTGCATCAGGACTGTCAGTCAGGAGGATTATGTCTCATATATATATATATATATATATATATATATATATATATATATATATATATATATATAGGCATATATATATATAGGCTATATATATATATAGGCTATATTTATATAGGCTATATATATATATATATACATACATGGTTCCAGAGTTTAGTGAACTCATCGTGATGTTCATGACACCAGTCTGAGATGCTTGAGCTTTGTGAAGTGTGTGTGTGTGTATAAGGTCACGGATGGTCAGCATCAGGGACTCGGGTCGGCTGTGGCGTTTAAACGACGCTCTACTGGTACTAGAGAGGCCCAAAGTGAGCCATAAAGATATATAACACACCATTACATCAGCCGCAGCCTGAACCTCTGAAACACAGATGATCATGTTCAATCTCTGACAGGAGCGTCCGAACATCATGTGTGTGTGAGAGAGAGAGATGGATAGGTTTAGGGTTATGTGTGTGTGTGTGTGAGAGAGATGGATAGGCTTAAGGGTAGGGTTAGTGTGTGTGTGTGTGTGTGTGAGAGAGAGAGAGAATGGATAGGTTTAAGGGTAGGGTTAGTGTGTGTGTGTGTGTGTGTGTGTGTGTGTGTGTGTGTGTGTGTGTGTGTGTGTGTGTGTGTGTGTGTGTGTGTGTGTGTGTGTGTGTGTGTGTGTGTGTGTGTGTGTGTGTGTGTGTGTGTGGAGAGAGAGAGAGAGAGAGAGAGAGAGAAATGGATAGGTTTAAGGGTAGAGTTAGTGTGTGTGTGAGACGTAGGTATAGGGGTAGGGTTAGTGTAAGGGGACAGAATATAAAGTTTGTACAGTATAAAAACCATTAAGTCTATGGAGAGTCCCAAGACGTGTAGCTAAACAAACGTGTGTGTGTGTGTGTGTGTGTGTGTGTGTGTGTAGCCTCAGTTTGCTGTTCTCATCTGTCAGGAGTGTCATCAGTGCAGTAGTTCTTCTGCTTCAAGGTTGTGTGTTGTGTGTTCAGATGCTCTTCTGCACCTCGTCTGTAACCAGTGATTACTTGAGTTACTGTTGCCTTTCTATCAGCTGAACAAGTCTACTCAATATCCTCTAACCTCTGACCCCAACAACATGCCATGTTCAAAGTCGCTTAAATAAACTTTCTTTCCTACTCTGATGCTCAGCCTGAACTTCAGCGGCTCCTCTTTATGTAGATCCTCTAGTTGCTGATTAGATATCTGTGTTAATGAGACAGTTGAAACTAATAAAGTGGCTGGTGAGCATGTATTTATATATATATATATATATACACACACACACATTTATATATTTAGAAATTATATATATATATATATATATATATATATATATATATATATATATATATATATACACATATATATAATTTCTAAATATATACATTTTTTATATCACTAATGCTTATTTATCCAAACAAGAATACAAGATCTGCACAAACCATGTAAACATCACAAATGTGCAAAGAATTCCAAAGGAGACATGCTATATCTATTTGATTTAAATAAAATTATATATATATATATATATATATATATATATTGTGTGTGTGTGTGTGTGTGTCATTAGTAGAAGTTTATATTAGATCTAATTTGTTCATTGCTGAATCCTCTTGAAACGAGAGAAGTCAACTAGCTGAACTTCAGATTTGACTCCTGGTCTTCATTGAACACATTGTTCTGTCTTTCAATGGTAAACTAGTTAATCTCTTCTGATAAGTTCACAGTACATGTGTGTGTTAATCAGATGCTTTTAACCAGACTGACAAATGAGCAGCAATACTGGTCCAGAAACAGTTTAATTTTAGATGTAAAGTTCATGTTGAGTTTTGTCAGCTGTCCTCTAATCACTAATACCCACTAATCGAGTCAGTTATGAGCACACATATCTGTGTGTCTGGAAACACCATCTATAATCTCTCTCTCACACACACACAAACACTGATCCTCCGCAGAAGCACCACGGAAAACACACACACTCTCTGTAATGGCCGCCGAACAATCCACCACTAAAGTCCCGCTTACAGCTCCACAAACAGACGAGCAGCTGCCGACACACACACACGCACACACACACACACACACACACACACACACACACACACACACACGAATGACCAGCCATTTTGCTCTAATGATATCCAAGTGTGTCTCTGGGAACTCCAGCAGGAAGTGATGAAGACTCACATCACTTCCCCTCAAAAGGCCCGACACACGATTCCGATCCGTTTCACAGGTATTCAGGAAAAAGCCCAAAGAAACGAGGTTGTGTTAGTAAGCGGGTATTTACCTGGGATTCGCTGAAGAGCAGCTTCTCCTGGAGGTTGAGCTCGAGAGAGAGAGAGAGACACAGGAAGACTGTGGTTTCAGCTCATCCTGCGCCGCTTCAGGGGTGATCAAACACCCCCAAACGTGACATTTCAGGTACAAGCCTCTGTACACACACACACACATCCCGTTTACCAGAACATCTCAAACACAAGTGTTTAAGAGACATTTCATATTCATTGATATTATTGATGTGACTGCACTGATCAGATGAGAACAGAGCTGATCTGAGTAATGACTCTCTCTTCTTCTGTAAAGCTGCTTCACTCCTGACTCTAAGTTTGGCTCATATTTGATGAAGTTTCATCAGTGATTCTGTTATTCTCTTGTTCATGACTGTGAAACAGTCGAATCTGTCCAGATCTGAACTGTATTAAGCTGAGCTGACTGTAGAGATGAAAGTGAAACACTATTATTTTTTAATAAAACACCCTGAATAAGAATTATTTGTAATTTTAATTAATTGAGTTATTTACTTCCTGTGTCAATTATGCTCTGGGAAAACTTCTTGACAAACATGTGAAGCTTTACATTAATTAAGAAGCAAAAGCATGCAGACACTGTTCTGAGATCAAGAGTGACACGTCATCGCTGTCTGCAGCACTCACACTCTCTCTCACACACACACACACACACACACACACACACACATTGTTCTGAGATCAGGAGTGAAGAGTCTGCAGCGTTTCCCGTCACAATGTGCAGCAGAACGTCTGCAAGTCACATCTGAAGATCCACACGATTCTTCATTAACCTGAGAGAGATTATTTTACAAAAATAAATTTGAGTAAATATTAGTATTTAAACAAAAAAACTCTCCTGCTTCCTATTCCTCATCTACTTCCTCTTTTCTCTCCTCCTTCCTCTTCCTCATCTCCTTCCTCTTTCCTCACCTACTTCCTCTTCTCTCCTCCTTCCTCTTTCTCACCTACTTCCTCTTTCTCTTCCTCCTTCCTCTTCCTCATCTCCTTCCTCTTTCTCACCTACTTCCTCTTTCTCATCTCCTTCCTCTTTCTCACCTACTTCCTCTTTCTCTCCTCCTTCCTCTCTTCTCATCTACTTCCTCTTTCTTATCTACTTCTTCTTTCTCTCCTCCTTCCTCTTCCTCATCTCCTTCCTCTTTCTCATCTACTTCCTCTTTCTTATCTACTTCCTCTTCTCTCTCCTCCTTCCTCTTCCTCATCTCCTTCCTCTTTCTCATCTACTTCCTCTTTCTTATCTACTTCCTCTTTCTCTCCTCCTTCCTCTTCCTCATCTCCTTCCTCTTTCTCATCTACTTCCTCTTTCTTATCTACTTCCTCTTTCTCCTCCTCCTTCCTCTTCCTCATCTCCTTCCTCTTTCTCTCCTCCTTCCTCTTTCTCATCTACTTCCTGTATCTCTCCTCCTTCCTCTTCCTTGTCTACTTGCTCTTCCTTCTTAGTTGGATTCTTCTCCCGTTTAGTTCTGCTTGTGTGTGAACGTTTCGCTGATTTTGAGTTCAGGTTGTGGTGACATCTGATGGTTTTTGTGCAAAAACTGTACATTTATGAATTTAGAGAAAAACTTAATCGATTTGAATAGTTGTGTGAAACACGTGTGCCCAATCAAACAACTGAATTATTAGCATAGATATAGATAGATACAGTTATATAGATAAATATATTAGCATAATATCTGTGGATTTATGCAGCCTGTTAAACATTTGTTTCAGTTCAGTGGATGAGGAACTTGTTTGCTGAGATGAGCTCGTTCACGTTAAAGTCTGCCAGAGTCGTAAACTCCTGAGTATCAAGTTCTCATCTCTGTTCATTTCCTCTTGTCCAAACGAGGCATGTGGACCAGAAGCATGTCTTTTGTTCCTCCAAGACTCAGTCATGACTACATTGTTCCAGATCCTCGGTGCGCTCCAGCTGTGGAGGAAACGCTGGAGATAATGATGATGTTTAACACGGTTCTCTCTGCTCCACGGCAGCAATCTGTTAAACGTTGACCTCGGTGGGTCAGGCAGAACTACTGCCTCTACTGTGCCAAGATCTGTAAAAGTCCAGCGGCCTTATTTACGACTTCATTTATAATCATCAAGTGTGCCGTTACCGAGGGGGCAAGCCATCAATTCCACCATTTAGAGCCGGAATGCCTCCATGGCGACATTAGGAGGGATTTATAAATCCAGCCGTCGGAGTGATGCCGGTGTGCGGGTTTACAGGCAGATCCGCAGGAAAAGCTCCGTCTGGAGAATCCCTCCCTCCGACGCACATGTGAAATCCATCCCCGATCTCGCTTGCACCATCAAATGCAGAACATATTGGCAGAATCACGGGTTCTCTGAACAGCTGAGACGTCTGTATCGCATCCCGGCTTCGGCCTCTTTAATTGCTTGGCCAGGAGTCAAGGGAAGTTCTGAGTGACCTGAGGAGAAACTCTTAAACGGGACGATCCAGCCGCTGTCGGGCCTCCAGAAGGTGTTTAATAAAACCCTGGTACATCCTAAAGCTGAAGCCCCATAAATCAGCTCTGCGTGTGTCAGTGTGTGCCAGACGGTTCTGCTCAGACGCAGAGAATGAGTGTGTGTGTCGTAACAGAACGAACCGATGATCGAGCCACTGTGTTCTGCAGAGCTGTGTAATGACTCTCTCTTCTTCTGTAAAGCTGCTTCACTCCTGAATCTAAGTTTGAGTCATATCTGATGAAGTTTCAGCAGTGATTCTGTGATTTTCTCTGTTTATCACTGTGAAGTATAGAAATAATGTTGACTTGACTGGATTAGGTGACGTCTCTCTCTCTCTCTCAGCTCATTTGGACCTCCCAGAACCGGCCCACTCACAGCCACCAGCGTCCCACTCCAGCAATCATTTCTCGCTCACGTCAGTGTTATAAACTGCTCACACCCCTATTAAAACCACAAATACCTTCTCAGAGGTAAGTAGACATTAATAAAAACAACATTTCCTGAGACGGCGAGTGGGATATTCAGAAAGGCATTACTGTGAGGGACTCAAACGTGTCTGATCTGCTCGTGTCAATGAGCCTCTCGTGAATATCGTACGCTTCCAGCAGCAGGAGCCTGTGTTACGAGTGTGTGTGTGAGTGAGTGTGAGAGTGAGTGAGTGTGTGTGTTTGTGTGTGAGTGTGTGTCCACTTGAACATCATCGGCCGCTCAGACTGATCTCTGATGGAGTCGAGCCATAAAGTGAAGGATGCCGTTCGCAGGTTAGCGCTCCTCTCGGTCTCCTCCCTCCGTCAGATCACGTAAGGTAAACACTTCTTGAGTGTGTTTTTGATAAACGCAATTTGCTGCTACGCTCGTTTCCAGTCTGAATGGTGTGTTCTGCCTCTTGTAAGTTAATTTGCCAAATCAACTGAAGAAATCGTGAGGTCTAATGAAAAGCAGAGGAACCGCATGCCGCGGTCAGATCCAGAACACACACTTTAATGTGGTGATCGCATGCTTGAAGTTTAAATTCTCTTTCCATTAAAAACCCCACAAGCCTTTCCGCTGTGTTCTTAGGTCTTACTACTACTTCCTCCCGGAGGTTTGTTCTGCAGACACGCATGGACAAGCTCTCATTTACACACACACACACAGACATTGACCGTCTCCTCTGGACCTGCTGACCTGAGGAAACCATCTCCTCACACACACACACACACACACATGCTCAGCTGACCTGTTTGCACTCTAGTTTGCTCTCAATTTGGAAAAGTGGATGTGTCCAACCTTGGTATTGTATATAGAAACACACAGAGCAGCATTTCCTACAATCAGACACACACTCCGTTGAACACTAAACTCCAGTATTCAGCAGTGATGACACACACACACATCCTCTTATTCTGTCTGACTCTTTCTTGCCAAACAAGGTTCCAATTAACTGCTAATAATGTCCAATCCGAGCAGGAAATGCAGAACAGCCACAGCTGACGGTCGGCTTTTCCCGTTTGATCAATCACTCGGAGAGGAACTCTTCCAGGAGGAACACGCCTGACATGCTGGAGTCACTGCACAGGCCTGACATCGAACCCACGGCACAACACTCAGCATGATGACGCCCAATGACATCACAGCCATTAACTACAGCAAACTAACCCACCCACCAACCAACCAGTCAACTAACCAGGACAAAATAGAAAGTATTTAGAGCATCCTCAGTCAACAAACCACACAGAGCTGTCTCACATCAATACACACCTGTCTCACATCTGTGTCTGTCTATTTCACTTCCAAACCCAGAAAGGCATCTGATCCGTGCAATTATGCAGTTCTCTGTGAAATCATGAGCTTTAGAAGTGTTTTACGTTCAGAAGTGTGCCGTGCAGTCATGATGCACTGCCTGTCAGTCAATGCTGGTGTTTTACTGATCCAGAACCGTAAATGTTTGTAATCCTGATCTTGCCGTGTGTTTCAGATCATATGAGATCATCCAGCAATAAGAGACGTGACATATGGGGTCTGTGTGACATGAAGCAGAATCACACACACACTGCTGGACCCGTGTGCGAGTGTGTGTCATCGGGTCATCTGGACCTGCTGAGACTCAGTGACAGACCGGATCACAGCAGAAACTGGATCAGGCACTCGTCCCTAAAGCCCAATCCGTTCTCTCGCTGTAGTGCTAGAAACTGCTGTTGTTACGAGACGCGCTGCTCATGTTCACACACACACACACACTGAACGCTGCTGTAACTGAAGAGAGACACTTTTCTTGTTGCTTTTGGACAAGCATCTCTTTTATGCCTCGTCCACACGAAGCCAGAGCTTCCCCTATCCGATAATTTTTTTTCCTCGTTCTAAAAAAAAAGTCCGTAAACACGGCGGCGTCTCGAAAAATATCTGCGTCCACACGAAACCACTGAAACCGACTGAAACCGATGTAGTAGACATCCCAGACCAGTATGCGGCGCTGTAATTCTGCCATAGAGATACACTAAAAATGCGAGAAGAAGACTTAGAGCATGCGCATAAAACCTTGCGCGCTGTATAGGCAGTAAAATAAAAGGCTATGAAATATTATGCACCGTTGCTTATTTTCTTTTTTACCAAGAACTTTATTGAACAACCATAAATTGCCTGGTACAAAATAGGGAGTCAAGATCTTCGATTAGTTAGCGGACTCAGAAAGCTTGCCACAAAGACCGGCAAAAGTAACGAATGTGTCAAATATAGACATTTTAATTCGTTATTAATAAACTAATGTTTTCTGTGTCATTCTTGACTGAAAAGAGGAAGTTGATG
This sequence comes from Hybognathus amarus, assembly GCA_030378365.1. NCBI lineage: Eukaryota > Metazoa > Chordata > Actinopteri > Cypriniformes > Leuciscidae > Hybognathus > Hybognathus amarus. Next base: position 32,161 of record JAQIUQ010003274.1, read on the forward strand.
ATGATGCTGACTCGCCACTTCACAGTAATTGTGAACGCGCCTATGGAGTAACGTAGCTAATGCACTTCATACGGATTAGGCTATACGAGAGAGTAGCCTATCTGTTTCTGTTCGTTTTTAATTGTTGTTTGTCGATGTTGTTTAAACGTAGCCATTTCAAGATTTCTATATATTTCTGAGTTTTCGGTTCATTTATGAGACGAGCTCCAGTTCACGAGCAATGCAAGTTATTTCGCGCCGGGGCGTCCACGTCCTGATGGCTATGGCTATTCTCTGCCTATATTTGCTTCTTATTTATTAAATCCAGGTAACTGGTTGATGAAACATTTATTAAAATAAAGATAAAATTGTTAAAAAAATGAAATTCACTTCAAAGAAGGGCTTTATAGAAAACAAAACTTAATGTGGTCAAAATTAGGTCTCCCGATATAGCCTATTGCGCATATGCATGCGGTTCACTTTTCATAATCAACATAGATTCAATAAAAGAATAACATATTTAAACATACATATTAAACTGAATAGGCCTACATTCTTTAATGGATATAACACGTAGCCTACGCCTAACCTACAGAAAAACGTAATGTCGGAGTGGAACATTTGGGGTGCGTTTTTTGAATAGCCAAAATAATCAAATAATTCCCATCGATCATCGAATATTTTTTTTGCTTTAAATCCCCATCCCTATAAAATACGAAATGTCTTTACCAGACAACAGACAAGCAGCAGACGAAAGAAAGTATAGGCCTAAAAAACAAAAACATTCAAGTAAATAATAAATAAAGGAATACAAGAGGCTCAGAAGTTTCTGCCGATTTATATTATATTATTATTATACAAGCAGTTTGGCAGTTGTTGTTGTCTGACAAGTCGACACGTGGGGTGATGACAGCATCGTTTCACAAAATATACGGATTGGCCGTACACACGAAAACGCAAGGGTGTCGTTTTCAGATTTATCCACCTTGGGACCCGGTTTCAAAAAATAGCGGTTTCACTCTCCCAAAACGCCGGATCCGTGTGGACGAAACGCCAATACGATAAAAAATGTATACGGATCCAGCGAATCGCGTCTTCGATGTGGGCGGGGCCTTAGTTTCTGCCAATCTAAAGGCCTCATGTGTCCGAGGGCTTGGAGCGTTTAAAGGGCTTCAGTAGTGGATGCTTGACCAGTTTTCATTGTCATGTTATTTTCATAAAATATTTTTGCAATAATTACTCACAAAAAGAAATTAGGAAAATAAAAATGGTTGAGCGACCAACTGTCACACTTTTTTGGGCGATCTGGGACGGACTGAGCTACAGGACCTGAAGGAGAACTGAGAGGCGTCCAATCATCACTTCCCACAGTGTTTTCCACGAGTGACGGCCAGGACGTGATATGAGCACACACTCCTTTCACCAGCAGATAAACACACATCGTCTCACTGCTGACAACACTAAACATCAAACCCGCACAGAATAAGATCTGAGCAACAATCAGCGTTCGGCACACACTCGTTCACGCGTCCGTAAAGACCAGCAGCGACTGTTTGCTCTTTAATTCAATAACATTTGCATTTGATTTTTAACAAGCTGCTTATAAAAGAGTGTGAGCACAGATGCAGATACACACGGCCATAAACACACCTCGCTTTATGACAGTAAAACAGTAGTTTATGACGCCGTTTGCGAAACAGCCTCAGTGTGTTACAGAACGCACATTTACTCAAAAACACACTCCAACAACTAACCGTAACACAACATCATCATTCATAATCCCAGCAATATAATCTCAGCCCTGAACTGAATGACAGCACACAAGATTCCCAGCACAATAAACTCAATGGTTGAGTCATGTTTTTATCAGACCTTCAAGATAAATCATATCAGTTCAGCACAACTACCCTTCCACTGAGCAGCCGGTCACGAACCAGATTTACTTCTCTCCTGTGTGTGTGTGTGTGTGTGTGTGCGTGCGCGGCGATGAGACTGAATCTCTGTGCAAGCAACTTCAGTTTCCTAATCAGATTTACTGTTTTTCAAGTAACTAGTAAAGTAACAAATTACTTTTAAATATCTGAGTTACTTTTCAAATAAGTCACAGAAGTTACTTATGTTTTCCCATTGAGTGACCGCTCTCCTGTCGGCATCCTAACTTCTGACTGAGAAACCGTGAGTTCACACGCATTGTGTTCTCTGTGTAAATATGACGGTCATTCTTAGTTTCAGGAATAAATGTGAGCAGACGTTTACCCATCTCACTCACTCAAAATGAATAAAAACACACAAGGGGCCTTTACATTTGAGGAAAATACATTTAAAAAAAAAAACAAGCCCAGCTCCGGTCAGAAACAGTAACGCTAAAGTTATGTAATGCATTACTTTTCATAAAAAAATAACAAAGTAAATGCAATTAGTTCTTTTTTAATGGGGAAAAGCAACATTGCAGTAGTTTTAAAAGTAAGTTCAGCAGCCCGGTGGAGAACGGTGAATGTCACAGTGAGTTCTGTCAAGTGTTTTATCACCTTTTGTCACTCACTGCTGATCTACGATAGCGTTCAAAGGTGTGTCTCCCAAAGATAACAGTTTACAGTAGTTAATTGGTGATTAAATGGCAAGATGGCCCAGTAAACTCCTGCTACCAGTGAACAGTATTAAAGATTTCCAACATTTAAGATCCGGCATCCATTCTGCGGCAAATCAAACGCTTTGTTTAAAGTGTAAAGGATTGAGTTGTGTGACTAAGATATCAGACGACGAGACAAGAATGTTGTTATTGTAAGTGGATTTGAGGCACGCATGACTTTGCATGAATGTAATCAGATAATCAGATAAGGAAGTGTGTTTCACTCCTCCAGCGCCGGAGCGTTCTCTGGGTCTCAGGATGTGTGAAGGTCAGAAAAGAAGATGTTCCTCTGCTGTCTGTCGCCGCTGTCCTCGGGGCAGGATTTACGGCCGATGGGAGATAAGATAGTGGACCTCGCAGTGCCAGCTGCTGTAGACCTTTGCTCCTAATAAAGCTGGCAGGGAGGAGTCGTGCGTCATTCCCAGCTCATCCTGGGAGCGCAGCGCCCAAGCCGGACCACTGGAGGATCTCCATGAACAACACTGACCCACACACTCGTGCACACACTCGTGCACACACTCGTGCACACACTTCGTGCACACACTCGTGCACACACTCGTGCACACACTGATGCACCCACACTTCGTGCACACACCGATCAGAGAAAGGCTGTTGTAAATGAACAGTGTGCTGCCACAGCCAAGTGTCCACTTCTGAGAAAGACATGCATGCTGATAATCATCATTCTTACCAAGTGCGATAACTATAGACGACTATAATGATATCGATAACTATAACTATAACGACTATGAACGAATAACTATAAACGAGAACTATAACTATAATCAGATAACGATAAGGCAGTTTAGTCACCTGTCACTTTAATGGAGTAGTTCACTTGTCCTGATAGTTTACTCTCCCTCACGTCCTCTCACGATGTTCATGTCTTTCTTTCTTCAGTCGGAAGGAAATGAAGGTTTTTGAGTAAAACGTGCTTGAGGAGGAAAGATCGTGTTTTGCTTCTTGTTTCTCTTCATTTCTATGTTTATGTACCACTATCTATTATGTTATCCATCTCACTTTATTTTTTGTATTGTTTCTAAGTCATGTTTATTTGTACTTTATTGTAAAGCGACCTTGAGTTTTCTGAAAGGTGCTATAGTAAAATAAACCTATTTTTATTATTATGTTGATTTTTATTTTAACAGTTTTCCTGGGTAAATTACCCCGGTATTATATGTAGTTTGGTGACACACTGTCCTAGAATCTAATACTAGATCAACACAAACTTTTAGTCAAGATGCCAATTATCCATACAGAAATATGTAGATCAGCTTTAGTAATTATGGTCAACGAGGCATAAAACGCGGTACATCTCTCGCTGTGTTTAGACACACTCTAAAGCCTGTTTTATGGAGCGGTGTAAATGTTTTAATGGCTGATCAGGATGTGTGTTGTTTCTCAGATATGGCTATTATGCGTTTGTTTATTATGTTGTGTTATATGTACTATTTCTTAATTCGTGTCTTGTTGTGGAGCAGGACTCCTGTAGAAGAGAGGTACTGTATTCTCAACTGGACTTTCCTGGTCAAATAAATAAATAAAACACTCCAGGATTTCTCCATATAGTGTCTTCAATGGGTCCACGGGTC